>CABFVZ010000587.1:0-50381 GCA_902151445.1 Timema monikensis | reverse complement strand
TATCGGACTTGCATTATTTTTGATCTGAGGTCAAGTTATGTTCATCAACGTAACGTAATATTTTAAATTAATCTGTAAATACATATGTATATTTTCGTATTTGTATATAATCAACTTCCACGCGAGCAAAGCCGCGGGCAACAGCTATCAAATATTATATATATGAAAACAGTGATCAGAGGCGACGAGCGTACCATAGAGAAAGGAATAACATAGTATACATTTCTCTATGAGCGTACCAACATGCACGACTAACAGAGGTTCTATTTCTATTTTGTTGGTAGCTTTTTTTTTTCGAGACTTATTGAGCGGTTTACCTTCAACCTGTTACTTTTGTGTTACAGTGATGCGCGCGCATCTTAAAATTTCATTCTTATCATTTTTTCATAACGCGCCTAAAGAAGTATAACTTCAAAAAACTACTTTATCTCTCAACCAGACGAAAGAAAAATAAATGTTCTGCTCTTGTGAATTAGAGTTAAATAAAAAGTGTTGTGAATTTATTATCATTTCTGCATGGAAAATACTATTTTAATACTGTAATTTAGAATTCATCCATTCATTTCAAATCATGTGCGTAGAATACCAAATTAATATAATAACGGGACCCGCTTTGGTGACCGTATGATCTAAGGTACTACTCTCGCAATAAACTGGACTGCCGTGGACGGGGTTCGATCCCAGTTGGGTGCTATGAAGTTATTATAAAAATGTTTTCCACTAACCCTAAACGCAAATGTGAGTGTATGTTATCAAAAAGCAACCTTACTCTTCTCTAACACATTATCTTAATCGGTACATCTGCGTAAAACCCACACTGTATCGGTTCACTTACGTGTAAAAATCCAACACTTTGGCCTTACCTTTGGTAATCTGATCTGTAAACAGAGTTAATAACTTGTTATTGACAATACAAGGCTATCTAAATCATTATGGACTATTGGCAATTTTAACAAGAAATACACTTGTCACAATAGATAAATGTCTTGAAACTATTTTGCTATCAATTGTTAAGGTGGATAATGAAAGGGGAGTGGGGGCACTAGTGAACATGCCTTGACCACCAATCTTTTGAAATTAATATAATTAACACAGATCCATATTTCATTTTGACAATTATTTGACAAAATAAATTAATCACAAATATCATTTATACTTTCTCGCACCCCTCAGGTGCCATAGCATTCCAAGTCAAAGAGATGGAAATAACGTAAGCTTTAGAGAGGAACGGGAGGGGGAAACACAAATGCTATGATGAGGATGTTACTCAACACATATAAGTGTGTTCATTGTAAAGATTATTTCCATGCAATTTTTTTTGTTAGTGTGATATTAGAAAAGCTTCACTTTTATTACCTTCAATGTTATCCATCAATTTACAATAATGAAGTAGGCTGGATAAGAAATACGGTAATTTAGAAAAAGTTTTCCTACATTTACGTGGAGGGAATGAGATATTACGAGGGAAAACAAACCAGTTCACGCGTCCGAGATTCAACCGAAATTTATAGCACAGGTCCCTAATAGAAAAAAAACATCGTCATCTTATGTGTGTTCAGTACAGAAGTTTTGATAAAAGGACTTTGAATGAATAAAGCTTTAGAATGCATGTATTATTATATACTGTGTGTAGCAAAATTTATAAAAGAGCTAGTGATGTGTAAATATTATGAACACCCCCGAAACAAAAGTTATTGAGAAGGGACATATAGGTTATAAAATTATCATTCTTCAGCACCCAATACCACAAAGTTTTGGTTTTGTCACCGTTGGTGGATAGGTTATCATCATGTTTGTGGGAAAGGATGGGCCTTAAAAATACGAATCTTGGAGCATTTTAAAATTCTTACCTAACTACCTGTTGGAGCTGCTTGTATAACTGTAGCAGTCTTAATACAGAGCATAATATTAGTTGTGTGCTAGTTTTCTTTTGTTTATGGACTCCACCTCAATAAGCAATTGCCTTCAAGATGATAAGATCCGGACTTTTTGCGAGGTAACTCGTAATTAGTTTGGATGTATAAGGCAAATATTTATTAAATGCACTACTTTTAAGGTGGGGATATAGGAGACACAAGAAAAAGTCAGTGTTTTATAATTTTTTATACCAAAACTTGTTTTTGGACAAAACAAATAAAAAATTGGTTAAGTAGAAACAAAGTTTAATTTTCTTGACATGGTGACCTCAACAGTTGTTGAATATCTGTCAAGGGTGTCCTGGAATTTAATGAGAAGTTTTTCTCATAATTTAAAAAGATTGTCACCTAATAATACTATGCTTATGACAAGATATTCAACAACTGTTGATATCACCATGTGAATAAAATTAAATTCTATGTTTGTACTGAAGCAAGGTTTTACTTATTTTTAGTAAAAAAAAGTTATGCTATAAAAATGCAAACAGGCTGGCCTTTTCTCGCTTCCTCTAAATCCCCACTTTAAGAGGCAATTATCTCCTTGGAATTTAATATAGTGCATATTTTAATATCTTTAGATACTACAACGTATCAAGAGTATAGATTCAGGAATGACTACTGAAAAATCAGTAAAAAATATTCAAAATTGTATATGTAATTTTATATTTTAAATCGATAAGACCTAAATAAATGTTTCTTGAGGCGATTTTTTCTTATCAATTTCACTTCCCTTATTGGAACCAATACTACTTTAATTTGTGCCAAATTTAATTTTTCTAGATGTTGTAATTCATTTATATATGTCCACCTTTGCCTTGACCTAACTCACGTCGTGCGGCTATTAACATAGAAAAGAAAATCGTCTCAAAGAGTTGTCAATTAATGGAATATATGTTTAGTTGCAAGATTAACATGCTACCAGATTGTGGCTTCTTGTAATGCAATGCTTCAAACAAACAGAACTTAAACAATAAAACATTAAATTATTTTAAACTTAAACATCTTCCAATTTGAACTTATATTTAGTAGTATAATTTTCATTTGTTTTAAATTTTGCAACGTGCCCATTTTCAACCTATGCATGTCACGAAGATGTAAATATTGAAGACTTGGGGTTGGGTTGGGTGGGGTGGGGTGGGGTGGGGTAGGGTGGATGGTATGGTCTTCTTAAAAAGAGTTCTTAGAAAGCGATTCAAGAATGAGTTTGCTCACACCTTAGTTAAAGCTGTTTTATTATTTTGCTTTCAAACTAAAAAAAAGCTATGGCGTGAGCCCGCGAGCTATACCGACAAGAATATATCGTACAACTATATGCGGTGTGCTGGGAAATATTTCTCAAAAAAGAATACACAATTATATTGTTAAATAATACAAATACTATTTCTATAAATGCTAGTATATTCTTATGGGAACAAACATTAGGAATAATTTTCGCGCTTAGACACATTAGCATTGCCTCTAAAATTATAGTTGGTTAGTGCGTATAACCAAAAGGGTAGTAAGACGCGGTGTTAATAATAATATAGTTGGTTACCCTAAAGACATTGAATTTTGAAAGCACTGGACTTATTCAATTTCAAACTAAATTTGTGGAATTTGAATTTAAAAATAGCATTTTGTAGCATGTTAAGTTCAAATATCCTAAATTATATTTTAGTTATCACTCTTAATATTTTGAGTACTGAAGCAGCACAACTATGAGCTTAGTTTCAAACTATTATCGAAAACAAGGTTTTATTTGGTTACCCAGCCCTTTGAGCCCTTTTATACAGGCGTTCCGTGACGCACGAACAGTGACGCGCGTTCACTAAATACACTGGAGACAATGAGTGCTTTTATACTCCGCCGCGCGTCATTTATGTCATCGCGATCTGAAAAGTGTGTCGTCATAACCTAGAGATCGCGGCGTCAAAAATGATCCAAGATACATTATATTTAATGGGGCATCTTATACAGACGTCAACTTTAGTGTCGCCGCATTGGCGAGGCTGCAGGGCAACCAATCTCTACCCCACTTGTATTGGAACTTCAGTTTATCTCAGTACCAGTATTAGTTTACTTCTGTAGCAGGTAGTGCGTTTCTTATTTGTAGTTGGGTATTTATTGTCTAACACTTTAATTGTCCTTGAAAATGCATCAATATTAGTAATATAGGACCCGCCTCTGTGGCGTAGTTGGCTAACGCGCTTGTCGTGTTGAGCCCGACTGCTGAGGACGGGGAGATCGAGGTTCGAATCTCGGTCGGGTGAACTGGGGTGGTTTTTCCTAAATGGTTTTCCACTCTCCCTCCACGCAAATGCGGGTTCACTTCCTCTAATTCAACCTTCCCAATTCCTAATCCATTAGAGTAATTAGTACTTAAAGCGTATAACCCGAACGGGTAGTAAGACGCGGTGCTAAGTACTATTTATTAGTAATATAATGCATGGATACATTTCGAGTGGCTGGCAACCCTGCCCTCTTATTTTAATTTCCTTCAACCCCTTTCATGACGCACGGCATATGTTGTTAGTAGGCCTATAAAAGAAAATTCCCAGGACGTGCCTGTATAAAAGGGTCCTAAGATCACTCAGAATATTTTATTTTAATAGTGAATCACAGTACCCGTTAGGGTTATACGTACTGTACGAATATATTTATAAATTACGATAATGTGTTTCGGATGATTAAGATGTTTTTTTATCGTTGCGTCAGGTTAAGGTTAAACACATTTATAAGTTATATGATAAATACTCTAATGGGGCAGGGATGAGGACGGAAGAATTTTAGAGGTAATCTACCTGCAATTTCCTGAAAGGAGAGTGGAAAATCATCCAGGCAAACCACCCTAGGTAGACCCGACAAGGACTTGAACCCCAATCTTCCCGTCATCAGCAAATCAGTTTAGCACAAAAGTGACGCCTTAGATCAGTGTTTTACAAACTTTTTTGATCACAACCCTAAACATATTTTCCCGGCCTGGCAAACCAAAGGATGTTTTTATTTGTTATTATTGGCATATTAGTGTTTATTAAATCAATTTGATTGAATTAATCAAATTAACTAAAACATTATTTCGATAGGCCTAACCTCATAATCAAACAAAATGTAAAGCACATTTTTCAATGGCAATATGACTTTGTTACAATGATCAGAAAGTGGCTACTATAATGTTGTTTAACTCTGGGGAGGGTTATTTTTAGTTTTTATTTTGTATCGCTAGATGCTATACACTAAATTGAATCAATTTCACTAGGTACCTTTTTCTTTTTAGCACCACATCTTACTAACCGTTCGTATTATACGCTTATGTACTAATTAAGCTAATGGGTTAGGTGTTAGGAAGGTTGAATTTAGAGGAAGTGCACCCATATTTGCTTGGAGTGAGAGTAGAAAACCATTTTGGAAAATCCACCCTCAGTGCACCCGACCAGGTTTGAACCATTATCTCCCCGTCTCCGGGGGCAGTCTAACACGAGAGTAGCGCGTTAAACCATGCGGCCCCCGAAGTGGGTAAGTACATGTTAAATCTTGTGAATAGAAAATTTCTCAATACGTTCCCATGAAAAAAATTGGTGACAAAATTAGAGTTTTTCAGTGGAAACTATTATGCTGCTTCATTTTGTAAGCGCTCTTCAAGTTTTAGTCCTATGCTGATGGGAAGAGTACAACGAAACTAATTTTGAGGATCTTGAACGCTACAAGACCTGAAAATCCTTGTTTACGGAGGTATTGTCAAAAGAATGGAAAGGGCCTCTTAAAGTTTCTGAGGTAGAATGGGCTTGTCTTTGAGCTGGTTCCAAAATTCCGCGTATAGGAGGGTTTTAAAACTATGTTTCAACACTGCTGCTATTATCAGTATTGTGGTAAATTTCCATAATCTCCCAGTTCAATGAAGCTTTTGTAAATGTATTCTTACTATTATTATTTGGGTTTAAAGGCCCATCGACACATTGAGGTCATTAGGGCCTTGAGTGATATTAAGAACATGGTAAAATCCCCATAGGGGAGACATAGTAATTCACCTGCAGAATATACAGGTAAATACACAATATACAAAATAATAAATGATATAAATATAAGACACTAGTTAACACTATGATAAAATACCCATCTGAGACGTTCCATAGGAGTGCTCAAATGGGCTCTTAGTACAAATGAGTGATACACTTACTAAAAAAAACACAGGTGTATCACTCCGATTAAAAAAACATATTAAATCAATATGTGAGTAAAAAGACCAAACAAACATGTTAATGTGTACTAAAATCGGTAAAAAGGTGTCAATATGAGATAAAATCCAAATGAGTCACTTTATAAAAGTGACTCAAATGGCATTAAAAAGATCCGACCGACGTATAAAACGGAGTAAACAAATAACTCCATCCGTGCTACTAAAAAACGTAGGTCACCTTTGAAATTAAGAGCCAGGCGGATAGGGGCATATTTACAACACTCCACCAAAATGTGGTACACACTAAGGGGAGCATAGCAAAACTCACACACTGGGGGTGGGGGTCCCCTCTCAATAAAAACCCATGGGTAAGTGATGTGTGTCCGACGCGGAGTCTTGTCACGATGACCTCCTCTCTTCTAGACTTTCGTATAGAAGAGGGCCACCGCGACACACCGTCCCTTGATGGACCGCAGTTTGTTCTGAGCAGGGGTCGAAACCCACTGCTCATGCCAGGTGCATAAGACCCCAACCCGAACATAGCCCTTTAGATCTAAAAACATGACACCCACACTCGCCTCAGGAGGCAGGCGTGCTGCCTCCTTGGCCACCTGGTCCACCAGTTCATTTCCTGAAAGACCGGCGTGGCGAGGAATCCAGAAAAAGGCGAGCCGGGTGCTTAATGAATCAATTTTTAAAATTTGTTCATTAATCATCTGCATGAGGGGATTTCAAGAGTAGAGAGTGGACAATTCCAACAGAGCACTCATGGAATCTGTGCAGATGAGAACAGAACGGTGACACTTACGATAAACAAAACATAACGATTTAAAAATGGCATATAATTCATCAGTAAAAACACTGGATTCACCAGGTGAAGCAAATTTTAAATTGGATCCTTCCATAACAAAGGCGGATCCCATGGAGGCCCTGCATTTTCAGCCATCCGTGTAGATGCGTTTAAAACCCCGAAAGTGTGTTGCGAAGAGCTCATTAAAGGTTCTCTCGTATACAAAGTATGGGGTGGTAGCTTTAGGGGACTGGCAAGTTTAAAATGGCATTGAGGTAGGCGTATCTTCCAGGGAGAAACTCTACCTGGGGATGTGGGGATAGCCTTTGGCAGGACTATCCCACACGTGTCGAAAACCGATAGCATCCTGATCCCAACCGGTCTTGTACTACGCCATTTGGTTAAATACAAGACATGGTTAGAAGGATGAAACACAGGACGGTAGACAACATGCTTCGGCATGCAATTCAGTTTCGACAAGCAATGCAGTTTCGACACGTAAGATACCAGAAGATAGGACCGCCGGTAAGAAAGAGGGGTTTCACCGGCGTCGGCACAGATGCTGACGACTGGACTGGTACGAAATAAACCAGTAGCCAGTCGAATGCCAGCATGGTGGACACTATTTAGCATCTTTAATGCCGAGGGTCTAGCTGAGCCATAAACAAAACTGCCGTAATCAAGTTTAGATCTTACCAAGGCCCTATACAGGCGCATCAAGTTTTCCCTATCAGCACCCCAGGACCGACCGATAACCACGTTGAGCAAATTCAATGTTTTGATACACCTCGTTTTCAGGTCTTTGATGTGGGGTATAAAAGTTAGTTTAAAATCAAATAAAAGTCCCAGGAACCTTACGGTCTCCTAGACTGGTAAAACAACGCGGTTCATTAAAATATTGGGGGATGGCTGTATTCCGCGTAATCTATGGAAGTGGATGACCGTCGTTTTGGCCGCTGAGAGCGTAAAACCACTACGCGATGCCCACATCCACAGGTTGTTGACAGCTAATTGTATCTGCCGTTCAGCCCTGTGGAGACTCGATGAACTGCAATAAATTGCGTGGTCATCCACGAAAAGGCATGAACGAACAGGTAAGCGTACGCTGTCTACAATGATATTTATCGCAATAGCGAACAGCGTACAGCTTAAAATACTACCCTGAGGCACCCCATTTTCTTGAATAAAATCATCGGATTAAGGTGTTGTTTAACCTTACCAGGAAGTATCTATCTGACATAAAATAGATATAAAAATAGGGAAGTTCCCCCAGAACCACCAATTAAACAGAGCTTTTAAAATGCAATACCACAAGGGGGGGAGGGGGGTCGTAAGCCTTCTCCAAATCAAAGAAGACAGCCAAGAGGTGTTGATTATGGAGGAAGACGTCACGAACTGCTGTCTCAAGGTGAACAAGATGATCCACCGTGGATCGGTTACAACGAAAGCCACATTGCATATCAGATAGTAGATTGTGGGTTTCTAAATACCATATAAATCTTTTATTGATCATTTTCTCTAATATTTTGCATACACAACTAGTTAAGGGTATAGGTCTATAGCTAGTTGGCTCTAATTTATCCTTGCCACTTTTTTATATTGGAATAACGGTTGCTTGCCTCCACAGTGTTGGGAACTGACGAGATTCCCAAACACAGTTGTAGAGGTCTAAGAGAAACGCCCGTCCAGCAGCGGGCAGTTGGCGCAACATTTCATTATGGGTATCATCAGGGCCAGAAGCTGTGTTGCCCACCTGGGACAGGGCATATATAAGTTCCTCTATAGTAAAGGGGGAGTTATAATCCTCCCCCCGACTTTGGTCAAAATAAATAGTAAGGCGCTCGATGCTCCGCTTATGCACCGCGAACTCGTTAGAGTAGCTTCCAGTGCTAGAAATAGCGGTGAACATCGAGCCCAATACATTGACAACCTCCACAGGGGAGGAGACAAGCGAACCGTTAGACATGAGGGAAGGTATACTATTAATTGAGCTACTACTTAATTTACGAATATTGTCCCAAACCTTAGTTGTGGGAGTGGTAATTGTAATGGTAGAAATAAACTGTCTCCAAGATTCTCTTCTGCTTTCTCGAATAACACGCCGAGCTCAAGCGCGTAGAATCCGGAATGACTCCAGATTCTCCTTAGTGGGAAGTCGAAGAAAGAGGCTTAGGGCCCTTCGACGGTCATAAATAGCCAAACGACACTTCTCGTTCCACCAGGGAACAGGTTGGTGGCGTGGATTTGGCGAGGATTTAGCGATGGAAGCACTCGCCACCGCGATGACCGTCAAAGTAAAATGCCCAGCCTTAACATCGACGTCAGGATTTTGGATTCACCAAATACGGCGAGCTCACGGAACCTATCCCAGTCAGCACGTTTTAGTACCCATTGGGGTATCCGTGCTGTACTCGGAGGATCTTGAAGTAGTGAAAGCAGAATGGGAAAGTGATCACTGCCGCATAGGTCCTAGTGGACCTCCCAAAGGAAGTTGGCAGCGATCCCGGGACTACATAAGGTTAGGTCGATGGCAGAAGATACACCATTAAAGGTAGAGAAGTGTGTCTGGGTCCCGGTGTTCATTAACACCAGGTTTCCCGAGACAAGAACATCCTCTACCATCCTCCCACGGGAGTCTGTAAAATTAGACCCCCACACCAGCTTATGCGCGTTAAAATCCCCAAAGATTATATAGGGGGGCGGGAAGTTGTATAAAAAGGGCCTCTAGAGTCCTCTTAGGAACATGCTCACCCATTGGGAAGTAGATACAGCTGATTGTTACCTCCAAAGGGAGGGAGACTCTGACAGCAATCACTTTGAGATCAGATATAACATTTATAAACTTATGATATATATTGATACGTGCAAGTATAGCCACACCTCCGCTAACCTGATCAAAGAATGGCATCGTACCCACGAAGCATCGGGTTATCAGTTGGGCGGAAGTGGGTCACCTGCAAGCACAAGATGGGAGGATGCAGGGAAGAAATTAGTTGTTTAATTTTCTCTACACGAGCATAGAAACCCCTATAATACCATTGTAGTAGCGACATACTTTATTAAATTAAAATTTAGTTATCCTCGCAATCCATGACACTATCCTTTAAGAATAAAAATTGGTTGAGGACCTTTTTAGGTCCTCTTGCCTTTCCCAATCTCTCCAGGACCTCCCGCTTCGGGAGAGGTTTCGGTTTGTCTCTGAGAGACTGGTTTTTTGGACCCTTGGGTAAAGGCTTTGTTAACGCCTTCGACGCTTTCTTTGTTGTAATATTGTAGGCGGTCCATCGCTGGTCCTTACACAAGGGACTAGTGGGACTCGCCTTGGCGGCCTCACCTGTTTCGCAACTCACCCCACCCTCCGGAGGCCCAGAGGCGAGTGTGAGTGGCCCAACAACAGCTGCCCGTGTTTTAGTACCCCGAGGTTGGTCCTGGGGTGTTACCCGAGGTGGGTTCGGGGGGGTTCCCAAGGCGGGCTCGGGTGGGGGGTTCCTCGAGGAGGTCTCCTCGGTGGTATAGGTGGGGGAGACGACCTTTGTGGTGGTTTGGCCTCACTTAAGAATTTAGGCACCACAGAAGTTGGCGCGGAATCACTATAGATGTCTCGAGAAGAGACCAATGGCACTGGTCGCGTTGGCGTCCAAGTAAGATTAATTGCGCAATGGTAGTTGGGACAGTTGATGTTCTGACTGAAAATCTGGCTATATGAAGTTTGAAATACCGGATCCAAACTAGAAAAGTATTCTTTGCATGCCTGAGCATATGAGATCTTCTTTTCGGATTGTATCTCCAGGACTTTTTTACTCTACCTTCCATTTCGGACAGGCCCGAGACCAGGCGGAATGCGGACCCTTGCAGTTGACGCAGTACCTATGAGACTCACATGGTGTTTCGTGAGCCTCCTGTCCGCAATCCGCACAGGTTGGCTTACCATGGCATCGCAGCTTCGTATGCCCAAATTACTGGCAGTGAAAACAGCGCTGAGGGTTAGGGACATACGGCCGGACTCTTAGCACGTGGAAATCCGCTTGGACCTCCTTTGGAAAGGTAGGTGTTTCAAATGTTAGGATATACGTGTGAGTTTTTTCTCTTGTCCGTTCTTTTTGGTGATAATGCGATACACTTCGGTGACGTTCTGAGGGGAAAGCTCCTCACAGATATCCTCAATGCTCACGCAGTCAAGGTCATAGCAAGTGACCACTCCCTCGCAAACATTGAGGAACCCATGAGGCTCCACCTTCACCGGTATAGGAGACGTATTGCTCAACGGTATTTCCGAGATTTCCATTATTCTTGAGGACTGAATGCCATTAATTGTTTGTATCATTATCGTGCCATCACGCAGTTTTCTGATTGATACATTAGATTGCGCTACACCATTTATCACTCTTTCGAGGACAAATGGATTTACTCGCCTTAAACTTTCATTTTCCTCTACTCAAGACATCACCAGGAAGCGGGGCTGGGGCCTCACCACCTCCTGGGTTTCTTCTAATTGAGGGCTGGACGGCCTTACCCGTTTCCACCTCTTAACAATATTACGACCCTGTAAGGGGCCGTGTGCGTATAACCCGAATGGGTAGTAAGACGCGGTGCTAATAATAATAATGTAAGGGGCCGGGCAGTGAGATGCCAGCAGAATTTGGCAGTACGGTGTCAGTGGTGACAATGTAATCAGCCATGCCGTATTTGGGGACAACCTACACATTACTCGGATCGTAGACCCAGGGTGATCCCAGTTGGTACTACCACTTAAGGCCCTGTTAACTGTCCCGACGAGAGGCCCCATACGACGCTAGACATGACAACCTTTGCATAGGGCAATGCCAGGAGAGAGGTCGTCAAAGCAAGTGGGTGCAGGAAAGTGCCAATTTTACGTCCGGGCCCTCATGAACGCAACCGATCTTTTCTCAAAGTAGGGTACCCGGTTATTGTCATCCCTGAGGCCTTTCTACTAAGATATTACAACCGGCGCACTATCATTTAGAAGCTCAATTGCAACGGTATCCAGTAATTGTCCTAGAAGAGCCGAGTTAGTAGCTTAGGTCATCAACGGAGAGGCCAAAGGCCTCCGTGCAGGATGAACGGCAGGGGGAAGGGAAGAAAGAAGTAAAGAAAGTAATAGAAGGGAGAAGAAGGAAGGAGAGAAGGAAAGGAGGTACATTTGAGAAAGGAGGAAAAAAGGAGAAAGGAAAGATATAGCAAAGGTTTGTCCTACACGAGGTACGTCCTGCACAGAAGCGTCTCCTTTTAGTCGCTTCTTACGACAAGCAGGGGTTACTGCGGGACTATTCTAAACCCCGTCCCGCAGAGGGATTTTGTAAATGTAATATTTGATAAAGTTATAAAAAAATCTGGACCTTTTCATAACCATTATGGATATTCTGGCGACCCTCATTTAGGTTATGGTGAAGGGTTTGTGAACGATTGCTTTAAAACATTTGATCATTGAAGTGGGTATGATTAAGGTTGAATTTAGAGGAAGTGTACCCATATTAACTATGCGGGAGGGGGGAAAACCATTTAGGAAAACACCACTCTACATACACATTCTTTTAACTGGCCTCCCCTCCTGACAATTTCGTGAAATGTGCAACGCTTGTGCTGCCCAGTTCATGATCTGGTTATTTCAAGAGTTTGTCTGCTCAAATCGTTAACAAGTTCATACAATGGAAGAGTCTTTTACCAACCCATGAAATGCACCAGCGAAGAAAAGTTTGGTCTTTAAGATAATTTAACTTATTTATTTTAAAGATTAGAAGGTTAGGTTAAATCAGGTTGGATTAATTTATTAAAATATCTTAAAATTAATTTCAGTTTAGCTTATAGTAGATAGTTCAAAAAGTTCCAGTTAATGAAATGGGCAAGAGTTAAAGCAATTTTGGCCCAGTTCGTGAAATAGTCAATAAAAGGAAGAGGCCAGTTCACAAAAATGTACAGAAATTTTCCTAATTAATCAAATGGGCATGTGAAAGAGTTTTAATTTACTACCAAACCATTCACACAATTAGGCTTTATATAGTATTTTAAGTCGCCCTACACAAAAATACAAGTTTTACAGTAAAGGACGGGGTAGCGTTTCTAAACAGAAAAGTTATAACTAGTTCTTATAAATTCCTCAAGGAACGTATTAGCTCAGCCATGGTAGCAATGGTCGTTCCATGTAATAAGTTTTATAAACGGACAAGCAAAAAAATAGAAAAATTAACGATATCTATATATACGTACAGGATGCGATGAATTCAGTGTTTTGCTCAAACTCAACGTCGTAAAACATAATGATTACGAACAAATACACCACAAGTATATGCAAAGTTTAATAACCTTTACATCAATATAACTCACTTCGGTGGTCGAATGATCTAAGGCGTCACAATCACAAACAAAGTGGAAGTAGCTTTTCCTAAATATTTTGCCACAATGTATGGTTACACATCCTCTACATACAGCCTTCCTAAGCTCTAACCCAATTAACATTATTAGCGCACGTGTGTATACAGTATATCTAAAAAGCTTAGTGAGTCTCTGTGACAAAAAATAATTCAGCACATTTAGATAGAAAGTAATACATAATTACTAAAAGCTATGAAAAATAAATTTTTCTATGTAACAAAAATATTAAATAGTTTAAATGCTTTAATATAATATTATTTAATGTTCATCCATAGCGAATAATTGTGTCACATAAATAAAATCAAATTACAGCTAATAGTTTAAAACAACTATTATTAAACTCTTATATATATACATAAATTAAAACACAACCAAAATGTATTGGAGTGAGTAAAGATTATTTTTTTATATCAAGTTTCCAAAAATTAATATCATTTAGAAGTTTGTTTCTTGTATTCTCACGTTTCTCTAGTGAAAACTTTTTTTTTGCTATGCCTTTATTGATTTAAGGCGACAATGAGAAATGTTACTGAACTTTAGGCCGTTTACTGGAATCTTATTTGCGTTATGGTTGGCAATTTAAGTAATTATTATTATTATTATTGTTATTTTCACCGCTACTTACTACCCGTTCGGGTTATACGCACAGTTTTAGGTAGTTATTAACCAAAACTAGTATAAAATAAATAGCGGGTAAGGACACAAACATTATAGATTTTTCGCAGAAAAAGTTATCTTTCTTTCACAGATATATATATATATATTAAAAAAAATTAACACATAGATGTTTCAAGTTAACTTCTTATATTAATCAAAGTTTTGAATTTACAGAGAGTTCTTTTAAAATATAAGACCTTATACGACACACTCTAGTCGCTAATGCGACTTTTCCGTGACTCTAATCAAGAATAATCAATATGGGCCTACGCTTATCAAATGCCGTCATTCTTGCCATAGCTAATTTATCATTTTGAAGAGTTCAATGACACTTTCACATAAGGAAACATGAAACACATTTCTCATACAAAGATTGCTACGGAGATAATAGCCCCGAAAGTTAATGTAACCTCTCTGTTTAAAAAAAAAGTCTGCATTTCAAAACAGTATGGGGTAATCAAAACAATTAGAAAATATTCCAAGATGGTTTCATAGGCTACTAGCTTGGATTACAAAACGTGCACTTGTAGGCTACGACATTGCTTCAAACGCTGCAAAATAAGAATCGAGAAACCTTTTGTTATAAAAGATCTCATGACATATATATGTTGAAGGTCATAGATTCCTTTTCTATGAATGTGTTGCAAACTTGCTAATGGTGGGTAGCCCAAACCATGTCAAACTGTGTGTCAACTATCAGATTCATGAGTTTCATTTTCACATTTAATAAATGAAAGTGAAAACCAGCGTGTTCTGTTTGCACTAAGATCTATATCACTATTTTCTTGTGCTGTATTTGTTATGAAATTTGGTTGAATTTGTAGACAATTGTTTCCGCTTGCTCACATGATATATTGTATAGATTTTTTTCATTTGTGTTCACATGCGTGTGAGGAGAGGCTATCAATGGTGATTATTGATAAGTCTTCAGTTATGAGATTTAATATTTTATTAGTAATTATTATATTAAAATATGTAAGCTTAATTAAATTTTAATGTTCCAAACCATAATTTAGTATTTGTTAAAATTGTTTAAAAAGTGTACACCCCAAATGGGTAGTAAGACGTGGTTCTAGAACCAAAAATGTTTAAAAGATATATCTCTTAAATTTTACAAGATAAAATCATAATTTAAGTTTAATTTTAAAACATATGAATTGCTATATGAATAAGGCGATTATTTTATTTGTGTGTATGGTACACCGCCACTTCCAGATCAAACTCAACCATGCAAGCTCGTACCCAGGTTTACTTCTTTATCAATTTATTATTACTATAATTTGAAAGCTTAGATATTGTCATTCAGATTCTAAAGTTTTTAACACAAGTATTTTACAATACTTGCAGAAAAATTATTTTAGCTCTAGAAACTATGGAATCATTTTTTAAATTGTCTCAAGGTTATAGAGTCCTTATTCCCTAACAATGCATCTATCATTCAAACAAGAGGACAGGAGTGAAATTTCACATTACGATTAACGATAGTAAAACAATAAGCTTTTAAAAAAAACTCCATGTGAATCAAGCTAAAAATATAATTAATTTAACTTCTACCCTTGTAAATAAATCTAGAGCTTCCAGTCCTAAAAATGACAAAAATGTAAACTTTGTTGCTAATAAACACCAAAGGTACGTATAGCTTTTGTACTTGAGACCTATTTTATACTTTTATGAAAATTCAGATTAATCCTAATGTAATGTGTTTATATTTAAAATGGCCTGCTCTGCGTAGTCGCACTTATGTGTTTTACAGCACCCATTTCCCATTAAGAATGAAATATAGTAAAAAGAACGCACCTTACTCACAATAGGTCCAAGTACTAATACTATTTCAAATATGCTGTTATGTTATAGGTTTTTTTCAGTTCATGAAATAAAAATAAAATGTGTGTATTCAATACAAGAAGACGTAACACTAAACTTATATGGCCATATTTGCTTTGTAATTTGTGATTTATAGTGAATGAATGCCTAACTAGTTTCAACATCCTTCGCCAAAGGTTGACAAAAACACTTAACGCACTAACGGAAACGTAATGACGGAAGTCGGAAACTAAATGGGCGTGATTTAAAAGGGGATCCCATGAGTAACAACAAAGTTCGTTCACATACTGTCATGGTTGGTTGGATTTGGCTCCATCTGGCTGATATAAGATATTCTAGTTCTTAAGTAGGCAATAGAGTAAGTAGGTATATTTTTCAATTAACAGGGGGGAAAAGTAATGGTTATGGGTGATCACTTAATTGCTATTTTTACCAATAGGTTTCGGTAGTTTTGCAAGCTATTGGTGTTATTTCGAAACAGTGCTTTGGAAAAGAAAATGTATTTAAAAAGTTAGGGTGAATACGAGATACAAGGGTTGCAGTGAAGGGAGAAGGCTTAGGCTAGATAGCACCAGCACCATTTTATAGTGTAACGGCGACCCAGAGGTCGCGGGCCAATCTCGCTTTACCGTGTTAACCACGTTTTAATGATATTGGGGTAAATTGTTGATTAAACGCTATTGAAAACGTACACAAGATATTCAATGTTTTGATAACTAACACTAAGGCAAAGGCATATACTAAGTTAAAATTTAAACAATCACTGAATTAAATAAAAAAATATATTAAGTATGCATATGAAAGCATATTAAAAATAACAAAAATAAGAATCAAATAGCCCAAGCTATTAAATTTGTTGAAGTGAGGATTACTCCATCTCGATTTCATATTCTGAAAATTGACACCTGGACACGGGAATATAGCCTGGGACCTTTGGCTTAGTACGCCACTGCTCTAACCACTGAGCTATCCAGGAATCGCCCCATGTTCATGGTCATTCTTCACTCATATTTTAAGGCAGAGTCTATGATGGACGTGCAGAAATCGTCGGCTACAAATGTGTGATTTTTTAAGATCACGAGCCACCTTCGACAAGGTAGTTGGCTTATTGCTGACACTTGTACAATTATTATAATTGTAAGGGATCGCATATTTAAGAAACAAACAACCAAAGCTATTATATTTGTGTTGGTGGCTGCGTTATTTCATAGCTCGGAGCATGGGACGATTCCTGGATAGCTCAGTGGTTAGAGCATTGGCGTGCAAAGACAAAGGTCCCGAGTTCAATTCCCGTGTCCAGGTGTCATTTTTTAATTTTCATTATATAATAAAAATAAATAAACAGTTAAATGATTTGATTGTTTTATTTACCAAGCAACACTTTAATCTGGCGTAAAACAAGATACATCTCAATCCTCGAGAGGAAGCCCGAACAACTGAATTTCATCAACACTAAGCAAAAGAACATACAAAATGGCTACATGTCGCAATACACATAAGTGTCATGGTGTCACTGGCCTAAATGCAACAGAAAGTGTGTTTGATAGTTAGAAGAATGTTATTGAGTATAGAAAAAAAACTTTCAAACGCGTGTTAACATATTAATGTATCTCACTCCAAGTCCTTAGACACACATATAATGAATGACCTGGTCCGAAAAGAACGTATTTCATGTTGATGTATCCACGCTGGTAAACTTCTCGCACGTAATGATGCCAAATGTCAATATATATGGTACGAGAGTGGTACATTGGATTATGCATGAGCTTTTCTGCTCCTACAGTAGCCCCATGGCTGACTGACAACTTACAGCTGACAGCATTGAAAAGTTACCAGATCAAATTATGTATCCCTACGCCGAACGTTATGCAAAAACGTGTTTAGCAGTTGTCACTTCTGACAGTCAAAATTTAGGGTAAGGCCCCGACTATCCGCGAGTTCCACGAAAAAGATTTTTAAAAACGAACCTCAAAAAGATCAATTACAATCCAAGCCAACAACAGGGAAAATACAATAGGCCCTACAGTGCGAAGGTCGAAAATTACTGACAAGTTTATTGCGCATCGTAATCCTATAGGCCTTCTCGGAATTTGTGGATGAGTGGCAGGCTCTTGCTATTTTGTTTTGATGATGGCTATCACATTCTATGATCACTGACCTTGACGAACCGAGTGGGCCTCCAGTGATGTCAGTTGTTAGTAAGCATCCTTAGTGATCATTCGTGTTTTATTTTTCTTTGTCAGTGCTCAAGTTTAGTGTTTCGTTAGTTCCTGAAATTAATAACGGCTGAAAAACTAAAGAAGGTTATTTTAATGACTGCACAAAAACTTGAAATGATTTCTAAAATTGAAAATGGCGCTTCAAGGAAGCAGATATGTTTGGATTACGGGATCGGGGAAACGAGTGCGAGACGTTTTAAAGCAAAAAGACAAACTGTTGACCTTCGCATCAGTTTTAGACAGTGCTTTTGGGATGAAAAAACGAAAAACAATGAAGAAATCCACCTACAATGAACTTGACTCAGCATTAGCGGAATGGTTAGCTCAGGTGCGAAGTGATGGCACCCCCGTGTCTGGTCCTATCATTGCAGCTAAAGCAACAATTTGTTTTGATTTGTTAGGCCTGGAAGAAAATTTTCATGCGTCGTCCATTTGGTTACATCGTTTTGAGAAACGTCATGGAATTAGAGAGATTGGTCTTCACGTAGAAAAGTTGAGTGGTGATCAACAAGCAACTGATGATTTTCAACGTGATTTTGAAGAGTTTGTGTTGTCTGAAGACTTGTCATATGAAAAAATTTATAACGCTGATGAATCAGGGCTTTTTTGGAAGTGTCTTCCCACTCGTACTTTAGCATTTTAAAGTGAAAATCGAGTGGCAGGTCGCAAAAGTAGCAAGTAAAGAATTACAATCTTGCCATGCAGCAACGCTGTGGGTAGTCACAAACTTAGGCTTCATATAATCGGTAAATCTATGAAACCGAGGTCTTTTAAGGAGACAAAAGCAGAACATGTACGAGTTGATTATTTCAACCAAAAAATAAGGTTGGTTTAACCAACAGATATTTCAAGAATGGTTTGAAAATATTTTTGTGCCTCAAGTACGTAAAGATATTGACTAAAAAAATTTGCCAAAGAAGGCTGTTTTGTTAATTGACAACGTGCCTTCAGACCCCACTAGAAGTGTGCTTAAATCTTCCGAAGGGCTAATCTTCACAAAGTTTTTGCCCCCAAATGTAACTGCGCTGATACAACCTATGGACCAGGGAGCCATTTCAACCATGAATAGAACACACAGGAAAAAGTTGTTACTGTCAAAAATCGAAGAAGGCTGCGATCTCAAAGAATTTTGGAAGAATTATACAATTTTGGATAACATTTGCGATATTGAGTCTGCATGGAATTACATCAAACCTTCAACCCTCGTTAAATCGTGGAGAAAACAGAATGAAGTCATGCCGTTAACTACACTTGTTGACCTAGTGACAACCGTTCCGCGAGGTGAGAATGTCGACGAAGAAAACATAGAAAAGTGGCTGGAATGCGACGCAAGTGAGCCGGGGTTTGAACGAATGACTGACGTAGAGATAACGACAAAGCAATGGGAGTGAACTATAATGAAGAAGAACAAAGTGAAAGTGAAGAAGTCGAGGCACCTGCGCGGATGACACACGAAACTTCTTTGCAGCACGTAGACGGATTTCTTCAATATTTAAATGAACGACGACGTACATCTGGCAGAAAAACTCATGTTAAGGAAAGTACAATCTGGAATAAAAAAAGGTGTTTCCAAATCAAGAAGCAAAAACAAGTGACTGATTTTTTTAAAAGGTGTAACTAAACACTTTTTGTTAACAGTACAGTAGATATGGTTTTTTGTTTACTGTTCTTTATTTTAGTGATTTAGACTAAGAGAAAAGGTTTGTTCTGTACTGTACATACTTTAAAAGTTTTACATATGTTTTTTGTACAATAAAACGTAGTTTTTATGCTGAATTTTTTTTTTTTGCACCTCATTTTTAGTCTTTTTTCGGGTTATCCGTGATTTTCGCTATTCACGGTAGCCTTGCCACCCAATTCCGCAGATAGTCGGGGATTTACTGTATACCTAAATGTTGACTGTCAGAAGTCAGCTGTGAGCTGTCAGTCAGCACCAAAGAAGCCACGGGGCGACTGTATAGTGTCACAATAAACGAGGGGCAATTTCACATCGACACTCAAAAAACCAACTTCCTTTAAAAGATTTCGCAAGTAAACTGTATTTTGCTGCATCAGTGAAAGCCATGTACACTGCTTCAGTACTCGAAAGAGCAATAGTGGATTGACTTCTTGCCTCCTATGTCATAACAGAGCTTGCCCCTTTAAAAATGTAGCTTGTGTGCGATCTCCTGTCATCAAGGAATCCTCCTCAGTTTGCGTCCAATTATAAAATCAGTTCAGCACCTGATATCTTGTAGACTAGTTTTTCGTACCTTTTAGATATCACATCACGCGTTTTTCTGTAGCCCAGTGTACCAGGGTGTCGATTTCACTGGCTCAACGAGCTCACTTCTTACGCAATGTAAGAGATAAATCAGAGAAACGACTTGTTGCTGGTATTGAACTTCACTTATTTCCTCTGCTTCCTCATTCGTAAGAGGTTTTATCTTAAGCTGTTTTGATGGACATCTGTTTCTGATGTAAGTAGGTGTGGAAATCGCTTCAACCTTTTTTTTCTGTAAGCAAGACTTCAACAACACGCATAGTGCCATTCCCACCAACGTGAGATTCATGCACTCGGTTTTTCCATTATGATCTAGAGTATCTGTTAGCTTAAGCTCTCTTCTTATACCTGCAATGCGCAACTGTGAACTATATTCTATAGTAATCCAGGACGTTTTCCTTCCGCAAAGTTAAGATTTTCCATTAATTACCATTTTCTGCTAACGCTTTGAATATGTAAATAGGATTTTCACGTCACTTTAAAGTTCAGAAATAAACTTCTACACAATTAGATTTGTCATCAATGAACGTTTCGAGATAATAAACGTCAAAGTGAGATCTACTCTCATGGGACCACACATGTCTGAGCGGACTAATTCAAGTAGATTTCAATCTTTGACAAGGATTTTTTTTAATGGTGTAGCGAGTTGATTACCTAAGATGCAAGTTTCACAAACTAAAAATTATTTTGATTTAATAGAATCCATTTAACTAACCATGCATTTCTGAAATAGTTTCCGCAAGTCATGTTAATTTAAATGCCCGTATGTTCTGTGCCACTTTTAAGTTTCAATGAGGTTGTCCGTTGTACTCACATTAGTTATAAAGGTTGAGTTTTCACTTGGCAAATCAGGCTCGATAAAATAGGTAATACACTTTACGGTTACGGGCTGTCAACAACAGCACTTCATCGTTTTTATCTACAACTTAAGCATTATTTGCTTTAAAACACATACGTTATATTTGAGCACTTATCGAAATTGAAAATAAATTCGTCTTGTGTGTGGGTACAAAAGGTGTGTTCTTTATTTTCACTTTAACTTATATGCCTTTTCCATCCGAAACGTTAATTACTGCGGTTCCAACTCCTAACCTTCTGATTTACGGTTGGTGTGAGCACCAACAAACTACTCTCTTCACAATACATATGTGTTGTCGCTCTTCTGTCGTCACATCACACATCGTCACTTCGTCAGTCCACAATCAAACTTATAATAGTCCAAACCGACGACTCTACATATATAGTAGGTGTCAATGATAAGATCCATGTTCTTGATGTGTGTTTCCATCATGGGATATTCTAGATCACTGGCATTCACAGTCTATTTGAACATGTCGCATACATACACAAGTGTGTCAATAAAATCGTTGTAATATCTGGTGACGTGTATCTTAACATATCCCTTCGGTTGAAGGCGACGTAGATGAGCTCCCACACTTCGCAAAGACGCGCCCAGCTCTAAGAAAGATTGGCTACCCGTTTGAGCCTTGCGTCATATTTAACCGCACATGTGTCTCAGAGATATTTCATGAATAGTCAGACTTATATTCTGAGGAGGCTGTGTCTAGTTTAAAAAAAACACCGTTGTATATGACCGACTTGTAGCTGCCCAGTTATTGCCAACTACGTAGTTAAATACTGCAAAATCCCCTCCACATTTTTCTAGCAGAACAAAAGACGTAAAGTTGTTCTCGACACTCATTCTAACGATGACTTAAGTAGCGTCGACTTCGTCCGGTGGAAATAGCGTGTTAAAAATACTTGTTGTGGCAAGTGGTTTCACCGGATTTACTTTGCAAGTGCAAATATATTCGAGTTCTTGTTAGCTTTACATGATATGTGATCGATTCAACAACTATTGGCAGAATGAATATGATTATAAATTGCTTGCCGTCGGAACGATCTTTTATAACCATCGGGGGAATAAAGGGCGCACGCCAATTAGAGGCAGCCTCTTAAGGGTTAGCAGGACGCTAGCATCTTAAAACATGCGTTTAAATATATATCAACACTTCTATGTAATTGTCTGTGTGATTGGTGGGTGAGAATATGGCAAGGAAAGTCACCATCGGAATGTTATGGGAACGATAGAGAATATACATGAGACAGCGATTATTGCCGAAAACTTCAGAGGCTATGCCTTTAAGTTGACAGTGTTATTAGAACACTATGAAACGTTTATGCGTATGGATACCAAATGCGACGTTACACGTGGGAATAAAAGTGTGAGGAACTCTTGCCACCCTGCCAACCCGCTGTGTCTTCATGCTCAAAGCATATCGTTAGCGAGATCCACAATATTGGCTCCATGGATAGGCGTGTCGTGAATAATCACTTCCCAATTTTCGTCCTATCTTATATACCCTCAGAAAATAATAGGTTAATAAGTTAGGCTTATGTGCCTGGACGGGTACGATATTGAGTACATAAGGGATGGAAAGTTAAGACACTTCGGTGGTGGTGGTGGGAGTTTTCAGACAATGGAGGTTGTTTACTGAAATTTAGAAACTACTGCAACACTTGTTGGCTTAAAGTAAATTTAGACTTGTAGAACTGTGAAGCAAGGAACTTTTCCATTTTCTTTTCCAATTCAGATACCACTAGATTGGTGGTCGTTGTCGTTTGTTGGTGGTGTTGGTTCAAACGGTGTATTAGTTCTGAGGACATCACTATCATCATTTTCACGTGCTCCATCCCCTACTCAATGAATGTTGATCAAGGACACCCCTTACAGTAAGAGTAAAAATATTTCTTCTTCCTGGACTAGTAGGCGTCCAAATTATGAACTACTATAATAAGCTACAGTTACTTAATTGGTATTGGACATTATTAAACAAACCTGTAACTATCTTACTAAACTGTTTCATTCGATTAGAATAAACATTAGATCTTCCCTTGATTGAATTTTTATATATATAAAATTTTTGTTCCTTAAAAATGAAACAAATCGCTTAAATGTGTTGACTTTTAGAACATTAGTGTTAAAATAGGTATATATAAAAAAGTACACATATTATTAAAGTTTAGGGGAAGTGTAGGTTGAACCAGGAGGGGAGAGGGGGTGATACCCCAACCCTGGAACCAATTTCCACTCTCTATTTGTAATTAACTATCCTCTGACAATATCGAATTTGAAGCTGAAAGATGGCCCTGCATTAAACTCAAAACAACTTCTAGGGAAATCTAATTTAAAAAAAATTCCAGACAAGGACCACTCTATACTATTTTAGAAGAATCAAATCTTTTGAAAATTTTCTACAGGAGGATCAGTCAAAACGCTTCAAAGTCATCCAAATTTATAAAATTTTCCAAAATGATGAGCGTATCCAATTTTTTAATGTGCGCTAATTTAAGATCCCTGAGTGCTCGTTGGCTTTGGTGATCAAGCCCTTCAAAAGTTCCTCTTTTTGTTAACTCCCCTCCTCCCTCTACATAAATAAGGTTCCATTGCCTTAACAATATGACACAATAATTTTACATTTCATTTTCATTTATTTGAGGTGTTTAATGTGAACTTTCTGAACCAACTGTTTATTTGAGCACATGGCTTAAATCTAAAACCGACAACACATTCAGCCCCCTAAGGCCGTTAACTCATCACTATGAACGGGGAAACCCACATTACACCAATGCTAAACATTTTGGCCATGCCAGGAAACGAACCCGAAACCCATTGATCAAGAGATAGACACGCTAGTGACTGGGCTAAGATGTCGAATGATATTTCACAGACACGCCTTCTTATTTGAGGGAGCTTTATAAACCTGTAGGCCTACATGCAGTATGAGTTTTGATGATACAGACCATGAAAATAGTCATATGCAGCTAACGCAATATCTTGGATAACAGTACAACTCAAACGACTGCTTACTTTTTGTATACGAAATATATAAAAATGATTAATAAATATTTTTTTTGCACAACGTCTTACTACTCGTTCGGGTTATAAGTACGCTTATGTAGGCTTACTAGTAAAGCTAAATGTTTTAGGAAGAATATATTCGGAAGAAGCGTACTCACATTTGGAGGGAGATTAGAAAATCAGTTTGTAAGAAACCAGCCTCAGTACACCTGACCTAGATTCGAACCTTGATGTCCCCGTCATCGGCAGTCTAGTTTACTGCAAGAGTGGTGCCTTAAAAAATGCAACCACCAAGTGGGTATTGAAAATCCAACATTAAATAAGTACATTTAGGCCCTACTTATGTTTAATTTATCGTCTTGGATGGATAATAATATTCAAGGGGGGAGGATGGTCTCCACACACATTCTTGGTTCCGCCTAGCACAAATCTAAAAAAATGATACATTACTATTATTATTATTACTACTATTAGCACCTCGTCTTACTACCCGTTCGGGTCATACGCACTTACGTTAGTTAATGTGTAATGGTAGGGTGATTGTGAGATGAAATGGAGGACCTACAGTTTACCGTGGAATCCGAACCACGGTGGAAGCCTGGCATTCCCCACATTCACAAGATGTCTTCTCAGAGGTGAAGGAAGGGTTTGGTAATCAGATAAATATGATACAATAAATAAGTAATTATTAAATGGAGAAGCTGACTAAATTAGTTAAGCGTATAAACCGAACGGGTAGTAAGACGCGGTGCTATTATTATTATTATTATTATTATTATTAATACTACTAAATTAGTTCAGAATTTGTGTTAGATTTGTTAGAAAAGGGACATTAATGATACATTTAAAACCAGAGAATAATATCTTAGTAGATATGTTGGCCTTATTAGTATATTATTTTTCTTAAATCAACTTAAAACATATGTTTATCGCAGCTTATTTTATAGCCATTCGGGTTATTATACTCTAACTTAAATATAAATACAATCTTAAATCATTTCACCAACCTAGCTTAGTCATCAGCGTGTCTGCCTACTTAACTAAAAGTCCAAGGTTCAATTTCTGGCATGGCCGAAAAATTTATCATTTGTGAATTGTGGGCCTCCCCTATCACAGTGATGAATTAATTGTCAGAGGCAGGATGTTGTTACTGTTTTAGATTTAAGTTAGTTTAGGCATATAAGGCATGTGCTTATAATATGATTATCAATTTCAGAAAGTGCAGATTAAATACCTCAACTAATTAATTCCACAGTAGCCCACCTAGAAACAGATTTTAATGTTGTAAATAAATGTGTAAGATTTAATTTAGCACCGCGTATTACTACCCGTTCGGATTATACGCTTAAGTACTAATTACGCTAATGGATTATGAATTGGGCAGGTTGAATTGAGAGACCCACATTTTTGTATAGGGAGATTGGAAAACCATTTAGGAAAAACCACCCCCAGTACATCCGAGCGAGAGTCGAACCTCGATCTCCCCGTCAGTCTAGCTTAACTCGACTAGTGCAATAGCCAACCGTCACCGCCACCGAGGCGGGTAAATTTGTAAGAAATTGACATATAAATCTATAACCCTATGAGAAAATCTTAAGTTTTTTAATGTGCAGTGGCAAAATTTTACTAAAATGAAACTTTTTAAGCTTATGGTTTTGATGAATTGATTTGAATTGAATTTAATTAATTAACTTAGACCTTAGAAAAATGTCTAAAACAATATTTTATAGCCTACTTAAAAATGATATATGGCAGGATATTTGATATTAGATAAAAGTATTTGTTGTCTCAATATCTTGACGTGGAATTGAATTATCGACCATTCATTGCCTCAAGTAAACTGTAATTTCCACACCTGCCTAAAACACACATCACATCACATCACATCACATCACAATCCAATTATCAATACTGCTAGAATGAAAAGGTGACCCAGTGAGTAGTGTGTGACATGCTTCTAATATTCCAAATGGGGGAAACGTAGAGAAATATTACCATTGATACTTTATAATTATGTTCCTCAAAATAAATTTCCAGAGCGCCACTGATGCTTGTAGGGTTATGAATTTCATCAATTTGATTAAAATCTCTAAGATAACACAAATGCAGAGTGAGTGCATTTTGTATTTTTCATCAACACTAATAGGCAGATAAAAAAGGGGGGGGGAAGCGGGGAANAGTAACCAAGGTTCAAGGCAAGTTTGGAACAACAGACTTCCGGATAAGATTGATTTATGCTTGGGTGGAACCAATTCTACACGTAAATTTAATTCTAGTTTCCATCGTTATGTCACCATGTTTTCGTATTATTTAAACTCTTGGTTTAAGACAAGACCCTATTTATAATAAATAAGGGTTGATTTAATTGTCAAATAAACTTTATCAACTTTCTCTTGCAAAAATTATAATATAAACATGTTTGAAGCCATTAAATTATATAAAAAATGCCATTCATCAATAATAAAAAAAGGATAAAATAAACAATTGCTGCGCAGTAAACAACGACGGTAGTCATGGAAACAAACTTTCTTAAAATATGATTTGTATTGCTTAGCTCCTTAGAAATGTCTCGAGCAAGATGAAACTTCCGCTAGCTCGTGATGTATTTAAAAGCATCAAGCTAATTAAGGCTAAATATCGCAGGGCTGCATGCATCTGTCAGCGTTCAGACACTTAACACACGCTTATTAACACCAATTAAACCCATGGCACTTCAAACGTACAGCCTTACAAACATCACAAACTGACGCACATTGGCTATCAAGATTATGTTGAAATGTCATAAAACAACATACATTGTGCATACTTTTTCTATTATTGTTGTAAAATCGCTTTAATTTGCTCTCTAAGAGAATACTATACCACCCGAAGGCAGATGTTTCTGCAACAAACAATTTAGCCAACTTTCGATTTTGATGGGATAATTCCTTGCAGAAAAAAAAAATATGTGGTCGTATTAAAAATAATGTCATTACATATTTCATGATGACCAAAGCATTATTTCGGTTGAGGGATTAATTAAGTCTGGAAACAAGATTGTAAACATGACTAGGAAAACGCTGCGATATCTTTAAGAGAGCTACTAATCATCTTAGGAAACAATAATAATTAGTTTTGGTTTTGAATCAGTGAGACTTAAATACATTACCGAATCAAGGTCAGTGCCTTGTACCAGACATGTGTTTACCTATACAATAAATGACCCATTTATGACCTTTGTTTACTAAACATAGCAAACTATTAATAAATAAACAAATCGTTAACTCTATATGTTCAACGTTAGCCCTACAGTTGGATCAAATTTAATTCTGGAATAACCGACTCACATTTAAGATTAATTAGGGTGTACCTGACTTTCTGATCTCCACTCACCAGTTACGACGTGATGACCCAAATTTTCCACAGAATGGAACTCTAGGAAGTTCCAACTCACAACACTACCATAATGACCATGAAACACCACGTGCTCGTTTCCTAGATTGACAACAAATCACTTCTTAGTGGCACTTGCCTTGTTTACCGTTGCTTGTGGTATTCAAAGATGACGGCAACTGTAATTTATTGAGCTCAAAATAAAAGTTGATTTTACAGTTTTGTTTAGTGAGTACGAAAAGGATACCATGTAGACGCACGGTCACAGAAAACAATCTTAACACATTCAACCCACTGAACCTGAATAACGTGTTACGACTCCGCTCGATCCAGTGAAGCGGTATTCTTCTCCTTGCCACCTGGAGCGTGGTCGTGCGAGTCGAGTCGCGCGCTAACTGGTTGTCGGTCGCTCGGTCGGTCTGTTCGGTTGTGATTCCAGCCAGCTGTGAGTCGCTCAGGGTTGCCAGATGGTGATGCTGTGTTTGACTTTATAACTCACTTAATTAGCTCAATACACCCAAACTCTGGATCTGTGCTTCGCTTGTGCCACAGGCGTACGGCACTCTTGGGTTTCATTCTAACCTAACCTCTGTCACGTTCGTCAACTATGTTTGTGTTCAAGGAAACTATTATAAACAGCACGTTTGTATTTTTTTTTCATAGCGAAGGGTTTAGAAAAAGTAAAGTAAGGTAAAATACGCATGCACATGTCACTTGTTTATTATGGGGAAAAATACCACCAAATATGGAGTAGGAGATAAGCTCCTAGCTCTGGCTAATGGGGCTGAGGTTTGAATTCTTACTGTTTCAAATCGACTGAAATTTTTTTAGAAAAAATAAAGGACAAATCTATAAAGCAAAACAGTTTGCATTTATTGGTTTTATTTAAAAAATGAAGAATCAAGAACAAAACTAAGATAAATTTGATAAAATGTTTATTAAAAGTATTGGTGTTGATCAAAATATCATAAGAAAAATGTTATTCAAAAAATTAGGCTACTTAGTTTTGATATTTTTTTTATGTTTTAATTTTTGTTTAATATATTGCTTATCTTTTAGACACAAGAAAAAGTGTGTACATTTCACGTCATAATTACATTTTGTATAAATACATGCTTATGCTATTTTAACATTAGGTTGAATTTTTCGCTTGCCTACAATTATGTACTATTGAAAATATTAACTTGGTAGGAGCATTTGAACCCGGAAGGCATAAGTGGAATTCAATAATAAAAAATAAAAAAATTAAAGAAATTTTGTTTATCCATAAAATATTTCAGCCCATTTATGATGGCTTTTTCGTCATTGTTCGCCATTCCTCAAACTTTTCAATAGTAACATAAATTTTAAAATAGAAAATTTCATCAAATGATTCACCATCATTATTTTTCAAATGTCTTATAATTTAAAATTCGTTCGCAGAGGAATTTATCGCAATAGGATCCAAATGAACAGTCTACTTTAACGTCCACGGAGTTATATTTCAAGCAATTGCTAAGTTCCTCTGACTTGCTAAAGTTCTAGTTAACTTTTAAATTTTATTTGTCAAATGAAGCAACCTAAACCATTATTAATTTTCCATCTACAAAATATCTGCGTGCAAGTAATTTATCAGAGAGACGATAATCAAAACAATTAACTAATCTTTCTCATAGACAAGTATATAATACAGTAAATATATTTAAAATCCTAAATTATAAGCAGTTTAATATTCTCCGAGAATAGTACTACATCATCAAATGCTAAACCATAATTTTATCAATTCATATTTTATGGGTGTCTTTTGATACTAATCTTTTATAATGAGTTGTTATATATATATATATTAAACAGATTGTGCTGACATCTTGTGTGGACGCAGATCTTATTGGACATACTTCAAGGGGTTCCTAGACTAGATACGTGATAAAAAAAAACATCCCATGGAAAGAACGGGTAATTAAATATTATTTAAAATTCAACAACTTCTAAAAAATTTGTATCAGAAAATATACTAGTGGATATAATAATTGAAAACCTTGACATAACTACTTGGCTATCTATACCTTGGCTTGGCTATATAGCTCTAAAACTTGACCTGGATACATGACTCTATACCTCGACATAACTACTTGGCTATCTATACCTTGACATGACTATAAAACTCTATATTTATGCATGAATATACAGATCTATATTTTGGCTTGGGTATATAGCTCTATACCTTGACATGACTACTTAGTTCTATACCTTGGCTTGGTTATACAGCGCTACACCATGGCTTAGATACACAGCTCTATACCTTGACATAGCTAAACAACTTTATAACTTGACATGACTATACCACTCTATAACTAGACATTATTATACAGCTCGATCTTGGCTTGGGTATACAGCTCTCATGTTTGAGGACAGGCTTGTATCCATTCAATGTTATAATGTCTGAGTATATCATTATGTTCATCCAAGCTTATAATGTTTAAGAGTAGGCTTGTATTCATCCAAGCTTATGATAGTTGAGAATAGGCCTGTATCCATCCAAGCTTATAATGTTTAAGGATAGGTTTGTATTCATTCAAGCTTAAGATGGTTGAGAATTGGCATGTATCCATCCAATCTTATGATGGTTGAGGAGAGGCCTGTATCCATCCAAGCTTATAATGTTGGAGGATAGACTTGTATTCATCCTAGCTTACGATGCTTAAGAATAGGCTTGTATCTATCCAAGCTTATAATGTTATTCTTTCAAGCTTATAATGTTTAAGGATAGGATTATATTCATCCACGCTTATAATGTTTGAGGATAGGCTTGTATCCATCCAAGCTTATGATACCGGAAAGTGGTCTTATATACATACAATCTTAGGGTTAGATATATGTCATGAAATGACTATATCATGATATGACTTTAGCTATTGTCATGACTATACATTGTAATATTAGTGCATATTTACACTTATAGGCTAGTAAAATTCAAGGTAGATTTAAGATTAATTACACTCGTAGGCTGGGGAAACGCAAGGCAGAACTAAGAGTAAATGCACAAACATTTGTTTGGAGGGAGGGTGGGACATATTTTGAATACTAACATCCCCTTTACTAGTAAACCTTACAAGACAAGATTAACGCCCGTTAGATCTAGACGCATGTAATTATATTAAATGCACTAATGTATTAGGAATGAAGAATTTATAAAGTAAAAGAAATGTATCCACACTGGCATAGAGGGAGAGCGGAAAAATCTTTAGGAAAAACCTCTCCCAGTACACGCAGTTGGGATTTGAACTCGGTCCTCCTCGTCACCGGCAGACTAAAATAAACTAAATAAGCTTGGCATTTATAATACGTATTGTACCTACCCACGCAGGGGATATTTTTAATGAATATGTTTAGCACCACGGATGTTGATGACAATCTGCATCGGTGGACAAGAGGATTAAAGTTCAAGATATCTTGTCAGGTTCAGAGGTGACCGGGAGGTCAACTAGACTGGAAGGGTACTTTACAAAATTATTTTTCCACTCTTCCTTTACACAAATGCAAGTACATTTAAAATATATTCTACCTTCCTAGTTTCTTACCGATTGACGTGATTAAAAGTTCGTCCGTCCCAAATGGGCTGCAAGATGTTACAAAGAGACACCCGGTGGTTGGAAAGTGCTTGGCGTAGTGTTGTTCCTTGCCATCTTGTGACGAGAAGTCTGGGATCGTGACAGGAAGTGTTAGTGGCAGGTGGGCCTGGGGAGTTGCTACCCTATCTGCCCCCCCCCCCTCTCCCTTTTCTGAAGTACCCTTATGTTAGAATACAATATGACACCGTAATATAACTTCCAGCAGGAGGGAAACAGCAGCTGTCCCACACAGGGACACCACGGTTGCTTGGTTAGCAAGAAAAGGACCAGTTTTATTGGCGCGCTGAAACACATCAGCTCCAGTTTAATATTTCATTAGATTCATTATTGATTTCAAATAGATTTTTAAAATCTCTCAAAGCACAACCGTTTTAAGTGGCGTCTCGTAGCTAAAATTAGTGAGAGTGCTGCTGCAGAAAATTTTTAGCTTTGTTTTAAAATGGTGTAAAAGGAAAAAAAAAAATGTATAAAAATAAAATTTATTCAGGAACTTGATAAAATCTTAACAAAAAAAAAACCAAACTTTTTTACTTACTTTAACTTAAATTGTTCAAGTTCAAGCTTGATCTATTCATTTAAAAATGAAATCCATTCTTTTTGTTTTAATTTGCGCATTAAGTTCAATAATTTTCTCCTTGATATTTGGATGACAATTGAGGAAATTTTTCTCCATTGTAAGTACTGCAAGCGCATTTAGTATTTCTGTTAAATAAAAGAACCGAAAAAATGAATCAAATTGAATAGCTGGAAGCAGAATAATAATCTAATTCTACACTCTTCTACACTTTATCACATTCAAGAATATGGTACACGGTTTTTAAGCACAACACACTCCGAGTAAAAAAAAACTTCCTTACACCATCATGCCAGAGCCGGCACTGCGAGAGCAACATTTCTCTCTCTACCTGGCAGTCCCATCTTCCTCCCCACCCCTCTCTTATGTGCGCATGCGCAAAACAGTCAAACACTATGTCGCTGGCACTATGAAGCACACAGTTCCATACAAAGATTTTTGTGTCTTTTTCATAAACTGGGGGATGGCTACTGAAGTACTGATATTAATCTTAAGGAATATATATTGTACTACAAAAATAAATAAAGAATTAAAGAAAAAATGACTCATTATATTAAATATTATCGATAATATCAAGTAGAAATAGGGAGTGCTGCAGTTCCGCAGCGCCTATACTTGAGCCGCTACTGAAAGTTTTTATAATATGGTGCTTAAATAAGTAATCCCAATCTTTAATTTTCTTTCATTTTGGCCTATTTAAGGTGTTTAACATGCTCTTTCTGAACCGACTGATTATATCAGTACATGACTTACAAACTAATTAACTTAAATCTAGAAGAAACACAACATCCAGCCCCAGGTTGTTGATTCATGACTGTGAAAGGGCAAACCCACATTACACCAATGGTAAACTTTTTGGCCATGCCGGGAATCTGACCCGAGACCCCTAGCTTAATAGAAAGACACGCTATCGACTGAACTTAGGTGTCACCCAGTCTTTAGAATAAGATATGGATAAGAACAAATATTTCATTAATTCATTTGATTCTCAATACTTATTTTCTAAAATAAGTAACAAATTATTTCAGGAAATAATTAAAATGACAAGTTGAGTTACCTACATCTACTTGGAGTGACAGAAGGGAAGAGTACCTAAAAGTACACACCAGTTTTAAGTTTTGAAATATTTTCTCAGATGGCTTCTTGAAATTTAAGGTTTCTAACTTTTTTTAAGCATTATAATTATATATATAGTTAATGTATTTATGTGTTAAAAAATGTTAATACAAAAAAAATGTACGATGTCTTTCTATCCTTACTGTATGGTTAAAATGGCATGTATTAAAATTTATACGGAAAGACATTGAAAAAACTAAAACAGAAAATTTTTATTATTTTTCTTGTGGTATCTCATATTGTTATCATGGATTGCAAATATCATAAAAAGGTTTTGCCCTTTTAGCAAGGCCATCACACTAATTAAGAGCCGATATTTTACCAAATAAACATTTTAACTATGACAATCTCAGTGGCGTATTCTCTGGGTATGCTAGTCCTGCGCCGCATACCCAAAATGATATGAACTAGGTTTTTATTTAATTCAATGCTGTCTGTGTGAACTGTGTAAACACTAATGTTTAGATTGTTAATAAATATACATGTAATGAATTATTAATTTTAAAACTAATATTAGTTCGTATTCCAGGAATATTGTGTTTTAAATAATTCTTCTTCCGAAAGGTTCTACTTAGCAAAATAGGAAACCCAGGGCTTGCTACTTGAAAAGCGCAAGGCAAGTTAAGGAGGCTCTAATGACCTTGCCCAATGCATAGGGGGTTGCAACACATTCTTTTCCGCTCGCCCATAAGTAATTGGTCAATGATCTCACTTTTTACACCCCAGGTCATACTGTTCATGTGAAGCAAGCTAAGCATTGTGCCAACTATTGAAAAAAGATTCACGATCACATATTTATTTATTAAGATAATCTAGTATATTTTAAGTAAAAATACATAAAATAAATATATAATTAATTGTAAAATAATAGTTAGTATACGTAACAATCTTTAAATTATACACTAATTAAATAGATTGATTTATGTTTAGGTACTCTAGTCACATGTATTATCATGTATTTGGCAAGCACATTTAACCATTCTTTCAAATTTAGGCATTTCAGCACTGATAGAGTGGGAAAGGGGGAAGGGGTTAAGGCGGGTGACGAGGCGTCTTTAACCGTTGTTGACGGTAATTCTGGTTTTTCTTTAGTAGAAAGGATCGTGGAGTTTTAATAGTGATCTTTTAGTGTTTGTTTTACATTAACGACTTATTGGTCATTGTGATTTTATATAATTATACATCAAAGAATCCCAAAAGTCAGGAGTGTGAGTTCACCATTTCAAGATGATTTAGAAGTAAAAGGTAAAATAAAATATATTTTCTTATAATTTACTTAATCAGTGGCGCACCCAGCCATTTACTTTGGGGGGAGGCATTCAATCAAGCCTGTAGCAAGAATGACATTTTTATGGAAAGAGTGGTTTTGGGGTTGCACAGCCTCCTTAGCCCTGAAGGCCGAGAATATTGATGAATATTAAATGCTTTTATAAATAATTTTGAGTAGTTTTAAAGTAATTAAGTAATTTAAATAATACAAATGGTATCGAAGCTATTAATTGTATGTTTTTCCGATTGTTAATTTTGTGTGTAACGGTAAACATTTTGAATATTAGGCTTAAGTCTGAAGCCTGGTCTTAAAATGTAGCATATATATTCGACACATATTCAATGTTAGTTATACTAAATATTATTTAAATTTCTATTAACATTATTTATGGTGTTGGGGAAAGAGGGGGAAGGGGGTCAAATACCCTGTTTGCCCCTTTCCCCCTTGGGTGCACCACTGCTTACAGCAAAAGATATGTGTAAGTATCTTAGCAATAAATCAATGTCGTAGCGATAGAGTATTAATAGTCCGAAATAGTTTCTCCTATGTTAGTCAGAGTTTACGCATCTAAATAGCTTCTAGAGCATAAATTCTCAAGTTGAGAGACTCTTTGTTTCCATGCAGCATTATGTGAGATAAGTTGGTTTTAATAAATAATCTTAATTACAACGTGAGTTGGACAATCCACCTGATTCTCTCTCACCAAGACCTGATGGACGCTTGATCGATGTATCACTTCATTTTACTCTTATTATGATTGTTTGCTTTAGGTATTGCTAACTGTGTGCTTTTAATTACACTAAGCTAATTGAATATGATCTGTTTCTCTTATGCATTCAGAAATGTGCCTATACTACTCTAAGCCCCGACATTAGGATTTACTTAAATTTCTAACCATGTAGATAACATTACAATTTGAGGACCGCCTATGTGGTCTAGTGGTCATAGGTTCTGGCTACAGACCCAGAAGTCCCAGATTTGATTCCCGGCGCGTCCAGATTATCTGGGAAGCAGTGGATCTGGAAAGGGTTAGATTCAGCCTAGAGTGAATAAATAAAGAGCTACTCGAATAAAGTACTAATGGCTCCGGTCTAAAAAGCCGAGCTTAATGGCTGGAGTCATCGTAGTGTTGACCACATGACACTCTCTATCCGCAAGAGTTGGCACTAATTCGCCAAACAGTTTGGTAGCCACTCAGTAGGTATAGTCTAAATGCGGGCTGACAACATGGAGTTATTTTTATTACATTTTGAGTGGATGGTAATCATCGTTATGGATAAATAAAATAAGAGAGTATATGGGAATTTAAGAGGGGGGCTCAAAATTTCCTAAGATAGCATACAGTTAAAGGGAAATTTAAAAAATGTTCTATAACCACAGTTTTATATGGACACATTTTCAAATAAATCCCTTGAAATAATCCCTTGACGTTCTTGGACAACGGTGGTTGAGGGTCCTCGACCCCCAGATCTCCGTTGCAACTTTTAGAGTACAGCATACCTATTAATTTTTCTCAGAATACACCACAGGACTATCTTGGTCTTGAATGGTAAACAATGTAATTTCATTAATGATATTCATAATCACCATAATCATCATCAGCACAAGCCTATGAAATATATATTTCTTCATTTCAAAACAATATTATTTTACGATCTTCTCTCGATCATCGACGATAATGTCTTCACTTCAGTTGGACTAGTTCCTAGAGTTATTTTATATTTTGGCTTATGTAAAGTAAGCCCTACAATTTATGGAAATGTGTTTTGTTTTTATAAGATTTGTCTGAACGAAAAAGTTATAGAAATGTTGTCTTGTGAAATCTTAGTGCTTTGTGTCATAGGTGACAAAGAATCTATTGAAGGGCGGTGTAGGGTGTTGTTTTGAGAAGGCATTTATGATAGTTTCCGAGGAAGGTTTATTTCATCATTAGCATAGTCGATTTAGTTTTAGTCATTTTTCAATAGAAATTGCGTGAGATATTACAAAAAAATGTTATTCATTTAATTAAGCATTGTTGTTAAACTTAGGCATAGGTTTATTATGGCTGTTGTTTCTTCAGCCAAAGAGAATAAATTATATTAAAAAAACATCCTAGTTAAATGGACAAAGTTCCATAATATTCATTTCTGGCACCAGCTTCTCTTGCTAATTTCCCATATTAATTTGAAAATATTTCACTGACTTTATAATGAATGTTTGCTAGCACAGAGATAAATATTAATAATTTTCTGCACATATTCTATTATTTTGGAAATATAAGAAATAAAATAACTAATATAGCGTATAGGGTAGGATTTAATTACAAATCATATTATCAATTCAACACTAGTCTTCCTATAAAAGCATGTCATTACAAAATAAAATCTTGTGACAAATCCGTTTATTGTATTTTAAATCGGTTCTCAACAAATTAAAGGCTTTTTTACTTTAGCGTGTTAAACATCCAATTTAACAATTACACTCAAATTACAATACATATGATTAACGCGATGAATACAAGGACCAATATTCTAATAATGTGTGACAGATATTAACTCTAGGTGAATTCATGTTTCCAAGAAACGCCCAAACTTCAGGAATGTGCCCTAGCTGACTGTTCCTGGAGAATTAACAAAACTACATTTTACTCGCAGGCCACACTATGATGAAATGGCAGAGCTGCTTCTCTGTGTTATCCGTGACGTCTACGAGCGCTAGTTGTCATTCGGGACAATTTTACATCCCCCACCCCTCTATTATGGCTGGGTGGAGACCCTCCCCGAAGACGTCAGTTATGTTTGTATAAAATGGTCATTCAACGCTTCACATTTTGCTCGATAACCCTAGGTGAGGGTTCTGTGGTGGTGACCACGAGAGGGACGTGTGCCCGAAAGAGACTGTCTACCCTGAAATCCCTGCACTGCTCAGGAGCCCACTCCTCGGCATGGCGGGCTGTCCCACGTACAAGTGCTTGCGGGTGGCAGGGACTGTGTGGGCCTCCAAGGGTCATGAAGGGAGGACGGATGGTCTAAGTGAAGGCCAGAAGCACACGGGGCACTTTGCGGTACGGAAGGTGACCGTGACTCCTGCTCCAACACCTAAGCCGCTGGTGCAATCTTTCACCAGTGCCCTGTCAGGGAGACCAACCCCTCCACCTCAGGCTGAGGCACATGCCAAAGCCACCCTACCAGAATTGGTGGCATCCAGTTCTTCTCTTTCGGTTGAGGACCCGACCAAGACCGTTCCTCTCTCGATCCCAACCCCTATCACTCCCACTCCCGCACCCCGCACCTCAATCTCTACCCCTTTGTACCCTTCCAACTCTTTTCTACCACTCCCAACTTCTACCCTTGTCACCCCTGCCACACCCACATCCAACCCACTCCCCACAACTACCTCTGAGGATGATACCGTAAAGCTCAAAAATTGCATTGAGCTTCTTAAGGGTATTCCGGGACTGGATCCATGGGACTTTTCATCGAGTCTCTTGAGGAAGGTCCAGGAATCTCCGAGGAGTAAGCGTGGCCACCTGGTCATGGAGTACATCATCCTCTACCTGGTTTCTCATGGCAGTACACCTGAATAGAGGTTCACCAGTGCTGAAGGAGCTCACGGCCACACTCTGGAACGCCAAAGGAGAGGAAGAAGGCTGAGCTTGAAAGTTTCATTGCAAAGCATCGTGTAATTGTAATGCTGTTGAGAGAAACACACTTGCGCTCCGCAATGAGGTTCTCGTTAGCAGAGTTAATCTGCCATCGGAGGTAATGAGAGGGGGATGTGAGAAGGGGTGGTGTAAGGGTTCTCTCCCCCTCACTGCTTCCTCAAGCATTCAAACAAGTTCGCATCCCTGTTTATACACAATATTTGTATGCCTGCCCGGCTGGCGCCAGTGCAGAAACATCATGGACTTAATCTCGGGCTTCTAGGTACCTGAATTCGCCACTGACCGATATAATTGATAAGAGAAAAGAAAAACTATGTGTTTATTAACCCTCCAGCATATTGGAGAAAACAAATAAAATGGTCTCAAAACAAACCCATCAAACACTTAAAAACAAACTTACTATCCCCCACAACAACAAAAAAAAAGTTTACAATTACAACAAATCAAAACAACATATCAGTTACACTTCTTGATTATAGAACAAGACATAAACTCACTAAACAAGCCGTGGCAATTATATATAAAACTAACAAAAGTTTAAACATAGTGGTTGGACCGTCTTTGATAGTTAGGCTGTACTTGCACTTGCACATCCTGCTTCTAACAAAGGAACCAAACAATGCAACAATGTTTCTTTAGTTCAAAGCTAAATGATTGAAACATGGTTCATCTCGGATCTTTCAACGATGGCTGGTAATATTGGTGTTTTAGGCACTAGGCCTATAATGATTGTGGTGTTGAGGTTAGCTTACTTTCCCAAGTCCATGGTTTGAGAACAATCAATTTATGAAGAACGTGCCGGACCACATACGTGGAACAGAGTTCTCCACGAAGGTTTCTCACTGGTAATATCGGAACTGGTTTCGCAAAACACTATTCTTCCCCAGCATGGCGTAGCTTTACACAATGATAAAGAAACATCCCTGCGTCACAGTCGAATTAATTGTTTCTGATATAACATAAGAAAGAACTTATATTCCCTTATTTATTTACTTTTTTCTTCGGTCACATTTCTACTTCACAGTTCCGAAGTTCAGCCAACGACAGCCAACCAACAGACAAAAAAAACCCCAACCTTTCCGGTTTGGCTTACTTCCTGACACACTCAACAACAACAAAATCCCTAACACCCTTGATTTATATCCTTAAATATTTAACGAAATAAAAATAGTGCGTATTTAATATATAGGGCATTTAACACAACCAAAATCCAAACATACATTATAACAATTACTTGTATACACATACTGATAGTAAAAATAAATTATTACACACATAAAAAAAACAGAAATAAATACTACCACACTTGGCAAACCTGAAATCCTATGGAGCGAAACGGCAGTGTGCGGAGTAGAAAGGGGGAAGGGAAACAAATTCCACCAAAGAACCAGTTCATGCCATCTATGGAATGAATGTGGTACCAACAACATGGGCCCTGACTCAATCATGGCGGCCACGTGTTAGACCACACCCAAACGCAGGCATCACTGGTCCTCTCAGTGGGACGGCGGTCCTGGTCCGGAGGGGCCATCACCATCACATCATCTAACTTCCTCCCCTCCAACACATGGAAATAACGGCTATCCAACTGGTGACCTCGACCGGCCCAGTGCATCTCATTTCCATTTACTTCCCTCCCTACCACTGGTTAGACCAGGCTATGAGAGCTGGCATGGAGGTTCTTATTCGAGGTACCACGCCTGTTTTAATCGGTGGTGACTTCAATGCTAAGTACCCTTCATGGGGCTATAGGATTATGTGCGCTCGTGGCGGATTGCTCCACGGCATCATAGATCGACATGGCGTCATAGATCTACACGGCGTCATATACTATCTACACGGCTTGGTGGTTTCCGGCCCTCCCACCCCTACCCATTTCCCTCTCAATACCCGTGGTTTCCCGGACGTCCTAGACTTCGTTGTCTCCAGAGGGATCAGAAGGCGGTTGGTTTTGAAGTCTCTAGCTGAGCTAGACTCGGATCACAACCCCATTCTCGTGAACCTGGGATGCGCAGTGTCCTTCATAGACCCCCAAAAAACTCAACCTTAAGCGTACTGACTGGGACAGGTTCACGAATGTGTTGAGAGAGAGACTGGGACCCACCCCTACCTTTCAAACAGCAGCAGAAATCGATCGCAGTGTGGAGTTCATAGCTTCCGCCATCAAAGGGTCACTCGAAGCTTTGACGCCGAGGCACTGTCCTAAGAGGGAACCACAGGCTACTTTGCCCGATTCTATCCTCAGGCACTTCCGGGAGAAAAATCGGCTGAGAAAGGCTTGACAAATCTCTAAGGAACCGGTGTATAAGGCCAACTGGAGCCGCAAAGTCCATGCGATTCGCGAGATGGCCCAATAATACCGGAACAGTGTCTGGGAGGAGAAAATTGGAAGCCTATGTGTTTAGGACAGGTTCCTGTGGTGCATGACGAGGAACTTGATGGGGGTCCCCGCACCAAGGCCACCTATTGTAGGTTGTAATGCGGTGGCCAACTCCGACCAGGAGATGGCCGATGCTCTCACTGATCACTTAGAGGCGCAATTTGTACCGACTAACGACCCATCAGACCTGGTGAACATTGCGCACGTGGCTCAGGTCATCATTGCTTTCTCGTACAGACTCTTGGAAGAACTTGAAACTACGGAGGCGACAGAAATGTCGTGGGCATTAGCCGCTCTAAGACTAAACAATTCCCCAAGACGTGACGGTATCAATAACGCGCTCCTCAGAAAGCTGCCCTTGGAGGCGATTAACTTCCTCGTGGAGTTATTCAACGCCATCCTGTTCCTGAGTCACTTTCCTGAGCTCTGGAAGCATGCCAACGTCCTCTGCTTTCATAAACCGGGTAAGGACCCGGCCCAAGCTTTGTTTTACCGACCGACCAGCTGGCTCGACTGTTCGAACAAGTTGTTCGAGAGACTACTAATGACGAGACTGACCCAACATGTTCACGAGGCGGGTATCTTGGTGGACGAGCAGTTCGGCTTTCGGGCGGGACACGCTACGTCTCATCAACTCGTTCAGCTCGTGGATCATGTTACGAGGAACTTCAACATCAACAAGCTGACTGGTGCTGTATTTCTCGACGAGGCAAAGGCCTTCGACCGTGTTTGGCACGAAGGTCTCCTTTTAAAACTCCTCTCCTTGAACCTACTCTTCTAACTAGTTAAGATTTTACAATTTTATCTATCCCATTGCACCTTCTCCACTACTTTGGGAACTCCACCTCCCAAGTCAGAAGCATCCGGGATGGAAAGCCGCAGGGTTCCCTCATGGGCCCGGTGCTCTTCATTATGTATATGAACGATATTTCATAATCCCCAGACACCAAGTTGGCACTGTATGTGGACGACACAGCTCTAGTAGTGGAGTCGTGGCTGGAGCAGCTGGTGGATAGGCGACTCCAGACGCACCTAACGCAGTTGTAGAGGTGGCTGACCCCCTGGAAGACAAGTATTAACGTGGAGAAGAGCACAGAAATGCTCTTCATATGGAAAAGAAAGTTCTACAGGCTAGCCCACTCCGGCTTTTCAGATAACAGATCAGATGGGCATACAATGTTAAGTACCTGGGACTTACGCTGGGCACCAAATTGACTTGGAGACGACACTGTAACGAGAGAATCAACAAGGCGAGGCAAAGGCTGGGAATCCTAGGCCCACTGCTTAACAGGCGTAGCGCCCTGTCTACAAGGAACAATCTGACACTGTACAAGCAGGTGTTCAGACCGATCCTCTACTATGCGTGTCCCGCTTGAAGTCACCTGGTGGACACGTATATGAGGAGGATGCAGGCGTTCCAGAACGTGTGTCTGAGGGTCATTGTGGACGCCCCTTGGTATGTTCGTAATGAGACTCCGCATCACGACCTGGATATGCCTACCATCAAGGATCACTTCCGGAAGCTGGCGTAGTCCTTCTACGACAGACTTCCCAGTGCCACCAATCCTCTTATCCAGGGGCTTGAGAATTACGTCATCGACCCTGGAGGGTGCCATCGACGTCCCAAAGCCCTGCTCTGATAAGCGAGATGTGTCAACAGTGGTTTGGGAGGCTCTCACCCAGCCCCCTATAGAGTAGTTTCTCCGCACCTAACTATAAAAACCTTTATTCGGTTTCCCAAAATACTTTTTTCCCACCACCAATATTAATAATATGTTCTTCTTTGTCCCAGAACTTCGCCTAAGCGACAACCCGTCTTTAGGGTCCGAAACCACACGGTGTGACCAATTGGTCGGTACGTGTCGGAACTTGCTCTCGTGCTCCTCTTCAGAGAGCATCAGAGTATGCTATTTTGATTGTGATTGTGTTTGCCACATTTTGTATTATATTGTATCAACTTGACGGAGGAACTTCTTTGACGCAATCCTACATAGCGGACAAAGTAAATTGTATCACGATGTGTGAGACGTCGGTCTCTCCTCCTGGTTGCAGAAGTAGCTACGACTGTCACTTTGCGTATTTTATTGGGAAAGAATTTTAGAGCCTTAATTCTTATTTTCTATGTCCATCTGATATAGTTTTGTTTGTCAGATTTTCTTACATGTTTTTCTACGTCCATATGGCATAGTTTTGAATGTTATCCTTAAAGTTCTTTTTCTATGTCCATATGATTTAATTTTATTTGTCATAGTTTCTGACTTGTTTTTCTTATGCCCATAGGGCATAGTTTTTAATGTTAGACTTAATGCCCTTTTTCTATGTTCATATGACATAGTTCTGGTTTTTCTATGCCCATAAGTCATAGTTTAGTTTGGTACTCTTTTTCTATGTTTATATGACATAGTTTTGATTGTCAGAGTTTCTGACCGGTTTTTCTACGCCCATATGGCGTAGTTTTGAATGATGGGCTTAATGCTCAAATTATCTATGTCCATAAGACATTATTTAGTATGGCAGTGATTCTGACTTATTTTTCTATGTCCATAACACATAGTTTTACGAGGCACGTCCAGAAAGTAAGAGTACTGGTTGCCCTCTCATGCTGTGAGAAATTTTTTTCCAAGGTTGGAAACACTGAGTGGTAGTGGGGTTTTTCCTGAACACAACGAGCACAGGTGGACCTCGTTAGTATGAAAACTCGCCTTGTAGTGTCCGTTTGTGTGAAGTATGTCGATAAGAAATCCCGTCAAGTGCGAGGTGCGCGCTGTCATCAGGTTCCTTCTCGCTGAAGGAAAAACACCGACTGAAATTTTCTCACGGATCAAAACTGTTTATGGCGAAGGTGTTATGAACCGAACGAACGTGTTTAAGTGGTGTCGTGAGTTTAATGAAGGCAGAACGAATGTTCATGACGATCAGAGGTGTGGAAGACCTTCCATTTTGACCGATGAGTTGGTGCAAAAAATCGAGAAAACTGTTCGTGAAGACCGCCGATTGACAGTGGATGAAATTTCTGCGATGTTTCCACAACTCTCCAGATCTCTCTTACACGAAACAATTACAGAAACGCTGGGATTCCGAAAATTGTGCGCAAGATGGGTCCCAAAACAACTGACAGAGCAGCACAAAGTGAATCGGGTCGCTAGCGCTCGCGAGTTCCTTGAGCAATTTGAATTGGAAGGTGAGGATTTTCTGAGCTCGATTGTGACTGGAGATGAAACCTGGGTGGCTCATTACACTCCCGAGACAAAAAGACAGTCACTACAGTGGCGGCACACCAGTTCCCCATCTGCCTAAAAATTCAAAACCTCAATTTCGGGCAAAAAAAATCATGGCCACTATGTTTTGGGACCGAAAGGGGATCATTTTTTATCGAATTTCTGCCTGAGGGGGAGACAATTAATGCATCACGATACTGCGAGACCCTAAAAATACTCAAGAGAGCAATTCAAAACAAACGGAGGGGAATGTTGACGAAGGGAGTGCGCTTGTTGCACGACAACGCCCGCCCGCACACGGCCAACGCCACTAAGGCGCTTTTAGACTCATTCGGTTGGGACATTTTGAACCACCCCGCATACTCCCCTGACTTGGCGCCTTCAGACTTTCATCTTTTCACCTCCCTCAAGACTCACATGGGTGGAAAAAAATGTTCAACTGACGAGGAGGTGAAACAAGAGGTCCTGAACTGGAAGAAGGAGATGGCGGGAGAATTATTTGAGGAGGGCATCAAAAAGCTTGTGCCACGGCTCACAGCCTGCATAGAACGGGAAGGCGACTACGTGGAGAAATAACTGACATACATACCAACAAAATCCTGTAATTTTGTTTTAAATACAATTTTATTTTTAAAATAGAAAAATCTAAATCGAAAAATCGTATGTATCAGGGAAAATTCATGACTCCTTAAACTGTATATCTATGCTTAGAATCACTTAATGGTGGAAATCAAGTTCAGTGACCTTATTAGGCCTATGAATGATACCAGTCCCTATTATGTCTCTTTAGTATATCTTTTTTTACGGTGCGTAATCAGTGGGAGCGAAACTATTTCTTAGTAGTGGCCCGCGGGGATAGTGCATAGTCTCCGGCCCCCTTCAGGTGCCATTTATATTGGTTAATACATTTATTGTTTTCACTAGTTATAGTGTGCCCTATATAGGGTGGAAGTATAAATATACTATTTACTATTCAGGAATTGACCCTCCATAGTACCTCTACAGCCTAGATTCCTGGTAGCTCGCCATTTACTATTTATAAACTGATAATTCCTCTACTAGGAGTTCAATCTTAGTGTTACGTAACTCACTATGGAGTTAACTAATGCTAGCTAGCTCATTTACCTACCATCGTAGTACTCTTTAAACTAGGACTTAATAGAATTTGATATCGTTAACTATTATTTAACTATAATGTAATTGCTTTTCAGTTCTAAATCTAGTAGATACGAGGCTAGATAGATACTATGTATTGTTGGCTAACTTTAAATTAATGTTTGCTCCTTATTTTCATTGCCGTTGTGTTGAGGCAGACGTTCCTTCGTAGCGGAATGTGAGCTTGTTCCTAGAAAAGAGTTAATCTCAATTGTAATATAGACTCAACCATTCTTGCGTTGATTACAAGTACAACAAAGCTGTGTACTTCAATTATTCCCTATTGGGATTACTGCTTCTTTTATAACCGATTTATTTATCTTAATTAAAAAAGGACTGTTTAGTGTAAGATCTAGTTAAACCATATATAATTCTACTAACCTTTTAAATTTTAATAAACTGATTTGTTAGACTTGTATATCTATCTTATGTTTGTTCCTTCCCAAACCTTAATTTTATAAAATTGTAAACGTGTTCGTCACATTTTTTATTTGATAGGAGAAGTGACGATTCATTACTAGCTTGAGAAGCATGAATGTAGAATTTTTATAAATCCGATTATTTAATGTATACAAGGAAAGCTGTAAGATTTAAATACCCACACTGTTTTGCAATCTATCACTGCACTAAAGGACATCAAAATTGATTTTCACCACATAAACTAAAACTAGATTTACTTCTTTATTCTGTATTAAATTTTTATATAGCTTTTTATTAGCTATTTACTATTTTTTTAAATAAATCCGTAGATAAATTGAAACTTTCGCAAATTTAACCCCACCTCCCCCCAAAAAAAGATTTGATCTTTTGTTGGGTTGTTGAAATTAATACTCAGCAAAGTGTGTACACAAAATAGCAAATGGAGTTTATTTTCAGTAATTGATACAAAAATGTTAGATTTTTCTTTTAATTTAAATTTTAGACAAACAATGTGTTTTAACGTAAACTGAATATGCTATGTCAGAAGTTGGTAAAAAATTTTATCCACTGATACCTTATTCATCACTGAAGACTTTGTATTAGTTGAGAAAAAGGGATGTTGAAAAAATAAATAATATACAAAACATATTGTTAGATTTTGCTTTTAATTTAAATTTTAAACAAACAATGGGTTTTAACGTAAACTGAGTAGGCTATGTTAGAAGACGGTAAACAATTATCTCCACTGATACCTTATTAATCGCAATAGGTTTTGTATTAGTTGAGAAAAAGGGATATTGACAACAGAAATACTATATAGGATAGTTCCTATTTTAAGGCTTATTTGGATACATTTATTAATAATGGAATAAGTAGATCAGGCTATACAAGATAATAGGTTTTTACTTATTTTAGCTTTTTTTAATCTTTTATTAGTCCAAAAGTAATTTTTAAGAATCTATTTTAAAAATAAACACTTAAAATATTCAGCTAGTCGTATAGTGCTGCTTCTTGCGGGAATACTATGAACTACGTGTACTGGCTCACGATAGGAGTTTCCAACTACAGCTTTACCACAATAGTTCCAAAAGGAAAGCGAGTAAAAGAAAATATTCCCAAAGTTTTGAAATGTTAAAATAGTGATATGTCGTTATCCCCTAGCTTTCTTCCTATGGGCAAGTTGTCAGGATGGCTTAAGTGTGGAGAGAGATGGTCAGAGGGAGCAGTGAAATATTAGTTCTGAAGTTATAATTAATTTATTGTAAGCTATAGTATAAAATGTGATGTAGTTAATTATAATAATTGGTTAAAACTGAAAGAGTCATCAGCCCAACAGTCCTTCTGTATGATTTCGTCAATGGTCTAACCCTTCATCGAACTGTTTCAAGAGCGTACTCCCGTACTCCTGCGATGACCCCAGCTTCTACTGAACTAGTGTAAATTATTTTTATAAATATAAAGTGTGTCTGTGTTTCAATAGTTTGGTTTGGTTCCAAAACATTGATATATAACATGATACAAATAAAGCTGGTATAAATAATATCTTTGTTATATTATTACGGACTTGCTTTGCATTTGGCTGGCTTAAAACAGAAAGAATAAGCACGCATATGGTATTTAACAATGACATTACTTAACTAGACACTGACAATTACCCATTTGATATCAGAAATAGGGATTACTGTACCTTTAATGTGTGCGTCTGAGGAAATGGTAGGTGTGCACTTTGAACAAATTTATTTGAAAGTGTTATTCTTTCGTAAAAAGTGCTGCTTGAATATATTAATTTTAAAATTATTAAATTTTGCACAATAAACTAAATTGAAAAAATGGAAAACAAAAGCAAACCTCTTTTAAGGGCACCACGTTGAAAAGGAGTAAATTCTATTAGAAGACATAAGACTAAGGTAGGCTAAGTTAAAGTATTATTTCTAGACAGTGTGTAAGAGTTTTTATTTCAATGTGAGGTTGCAATAGCTAATTTATATAAATTATTGGACTTAATTATAGAGTACCTACAGTGGAAGTCATAGGAAGTGTTAGGCTCACTTTGACTGTATTGCCAGCGACAGGAGGTTAAAGTTCAAATCCCAGTTTGTGGAGAGATATATTCGTAAATGATTGACATTTACTCTCTACTCAGATGCTGGTGAAAGATTTAGAGGAGATAAACCCGCATTTGCATGGAGGGAGAGCGATAAAAAATCGAGGAAATAAGATTCTCAGTACACCTACCAGGACGGGCTTAGAAGAACCTTAAACTCCCTCCTCTCATTGACAAACCAGACAGTGCATAGTTATAATTATGCTGGTTCTCTGAAAATAATGCTAAAACTACCAGGGAAATTCAAAGCTTGTCTTTTATATTTGTAAAATATATATTTTCAGTAAACAAAACTGAGGTGATGTCTTGGATTCTGTCTTATGACAAAATAATAATGATGAAGGATTACCATTAGGTGTAAAAGATCAAAATGAGCCATGTAAAACGTAAGATTGTGTTAATATAAGGTCAATTAAACTAAAACACATGACACATTAATTCAGATCTCAAAATAAATCAATAAAAATATAATAATTCTAATTTGTTCTCTCTGTCACTGTGTTCAAACTCGAGTTTAATGAAGTTGTTTTGACAAAACAATCTACCCACATAGGACCTAGCCTAGTCTTCTGAGTTTACTCATGATGTCCGATCAACCCCACTCCCCGCCCTAAGGTGATGTCTACAAATGAGAGTTCAGTTTCAGAGAGGGGCCTTCAATTAAAAGAAAAACCTTATAGCTGTTGCACTTATTTGGAAATAATGGTGTGATGAGGGTAGTTAAAAACTAATGTGACACTTATGGAATCTAATATTTTATAATATACCTTTTTAGTGCACTGTATCTTAATACTCGTCCAAGCTATACACTTAAATAAATTAATGTAATAGGTATGAGGACAGTAACATTTTATAGAAAATGTGACTTCATTACCGTAGAGTGAACGTGGAAAATAATGCTGGAAAATTTATTTAAGCACAGCTGCTTGGGATTTGAAACCCAAATACTCCATCCAAGGCAAACCAGAACAGAGTAGATGATGCCTTAGCCCACCTGCCCACCAATGTAAGCTATAATGTATTGATTTCGATAAGCAATTAGGTTGTACCTAGTTAAAAAAATACCCTATTAAAACATTTTATGAAATAAATAATCCTGCAATATGTTGATTATTAACTAAAATCGTCAGAAATAACCCTTTAAGGAGTATAATAATTTACTATACTTGTGAGTCTCACAATAAAAATGGACACACTGGCAACATAGATAAGTTAACGAGGTCCAAAGTCGAGATATCTCTAAACTGAGAAACAAACTAATATAAAAACCAAATAACTATATTTTTATGAATATATTTTTTTAATAGTTAGGAAAATGATTTTATAATTGATAGTTATGTATGCGACTGCAAAATAAAAATAAGCACTAAATTTATTTCTTATTTATATTTAATAAATAACAAAGCTAAGCTATAATTCACTTTTTATCTAGATAGAGCGATAGAGATTAATACTAGGCTGATGAGCATAATATTATGTACAGTAGGGATATAGGAATAGTTACTATGTATTTAACAATGAGAAATCAACTAGAACTATATCACTATAAACACCATATTAAGTAAGTTTATGTTTTTCAGCTAGAATATGTTATACTTTTTTTAATATAAAAGGGAAAACATTTATAAATTAACTACTAATACGTAACTTCTAATTACTCTATTAATTATTATTGTATTTTTTTAGCACCGCATCTTACTAACTTTTCAGATTAAACGCCCATGTACTAATTATGCTAATATTAAATCTAGAACAGACACAACATCCATCCTCCGGCCGTTAATTTCCCAATGTGAGAGGTTAACCACCCATTTCACGTATTATAAATTGATTCCCAATCAAGCCCTGGACCCTTAACTCTGTAGGACAGACATGCTACCGACTGCGCTACTGGTGAGCCTACTAATGTATAGTAAGATAAAGGTATAAAACCATAATAACTATAAATTAACTGAAATTAATTTTTCCACCCCATACGAATACTTTCAGGAATTTTAGCTGCTTCTTTTAATACTCAATCGAACTTACTAAGAAATAAATGGTTCGGAACTCCGCACGGACTTTCTAGCTCTATTGTTTGAAAATGTAGATATTTACTTAAAACTCATAATATATGTTAAACGAAATATTATACACTAGCAAACCCAAGCATAAATTGCACTATACTAATGTAAAACTTTTTTTTAGACCCGGTTTTAAATTTTATAACTTTGTTTTTAAAGAATTAATGTCCTCATTTGTATGTTTGGACCGATAAAAAAGATAAATTTTGGGTCCACAAGGGTCAATATTTCGTATTAAAATTTCAACTACCGGTTAAAATTTTCAACATTTTATTAGGTATTACAAATATTCATGCCATCGCATTGCTATTAAATTCTTCATTTATAAATTTGGACCAATAAAAAATGTAAATATTGACTATTGAGTCTAAAATGGATATAGATCATTGTTGTACAAACATTTCTCCTAAGAGGTTTAAGGAAAAACAACATAAACTTTTAGAGACTTACTTATATTTTATTACTCTATAGCATTGGAGAATTATTGCGTTAAAATTTAAGTAGTATCTCTTTACAACTAAATCTCACAAAATTGCATTAATATATTTGACAATATCTCAGAAACTTTTGGATTTATAAAAATATACTGTCAACTCTCGTTTCTACGACCCCGGGAATAGCATCCCTCTCGAAGTAACGACCCTTTTTTGGGGAACCGTGAAAAATGTGGGGAAAAAGGTTGAAAAGTTTTAAGGAAATCGGCTGTAAAATGTGTTTGTTGCATTTATTTAGATCGCTGCGTTGCAATTATCTTTGTGAGTGCTGTATTACTAGTAACTGGGGGAGGAGGGGGGTCAGGTATAAAAGTAGACACCACCTCATCAATGCCAGCCAATAGCACTTGGCTCTGTCCACCCCCTCCCACAAGCAAGACAATGCTTCCCCTCGCGTGACTGCCGCTACATCACGCGCCAGGCTTGCTTTTGCCATTGTTATTTCAATTCTCGATTTGATTACTTTTTTGGTTTGATTTTGTGAACAATTTTTGACGACCCATGCTATTGTTTAACATTGTTATTTTGATTTGGTTACGTTTTAAGTTGGATTTTGTGAACGATTTTTGATGATTCACGCTATTTGTTGTACAAAAAATGCAATTTTTTCGTATGAAGGTCAGAGGTGTAACAAAATCGGTTAAAATTCCAATAACGACCCCTTCGAAATAACGATCCTTTTCCAGGGAACCGTGAAAGGTCGTAGAATCGAGAGTATTTAGTATCTCAAATAGTTGCGGAGATACGGAAGTTCCTGCTTCTGTAAGGAATTCTAAAATTCATTTTCATGGTAAAATGAAAATGACCAGTTTATTTATAATCTTAATCAACACCTAGATACGAATTTTATTCAAAATCGTTAGAGTCGATTTTGAGAAAATGGA
>CABFVZ010000586.1:351731-370256 GCA_902151445.1 Timema monikensis | reverse complement strand
ATTAGTGACGAACGCTCATCAAATAGTTCATCCACATTGATGGAATCCGGAATAACGCTGGCTACAGTTAAAGCACTGTCTTCCATCTAATCCCAGGTAGGTTCATGTTGTAGCGTTAACCATTTAAAGTGGTTAGCCTTGTCAAAGCTGTTTTCCCAAAGTTTCAAGTAGCTTATCTCAGCTCTGTAAAAACATTCTACATTTTTCAGAAAGTTTTCTTCCTTCTTATCATCAACAGCTTCTTCATTTTTTAACTTCCTGTGTAACTGCTTTGCTGCAAATGGGATAAAGCTAGTTGCCTTCCTTTCTTCCAGTTTGACAACTAATTCTTCATACACTTGTGTCGCTTCTGTAGCAGTAATGTAATCAGACTCAACTTTAAGAATTGTCATTTGAAACATTTGAAGGCTTCCATGCACAAATGTTAAATAAAGTTCATTTACTGGATCTTAAAAAAATGCTAGTAACGATGCAAGGCAGTTTTCAAATGACAAGAAATACGACTTCAAGGGCTCAAACAAAATCAGTATCCTTTCTACTGCAGGCTTTAAGCTCAAAAATCTTGTGTTTCCACGTGAAAGGATTATTTTATACTTTACTTCTGCAGATTCACAAAACTTTTTTCATGCGGTCACTCTGACAGTATTAATGATAAAAGAATTTGTACTTTTTGACAACATTTGTCTCAACACCAACGGGCAGGCCATCACAAGCAGTCTGCACTGTGTTGTGCAAAATATGAGCATAGCATCCAATGCCAAGAATTGGCCTTGACAGAGCCTTTTGCAGTTTTCGAAAAACATTTCCTTGTTCATGCCTTTTAACACCACCAAAGTTGGTATTAGTGTTATCAGCACACACAAAAACGATTTTGGAACCAATAGAGAACTTTTTGATACATTTTAAAAGACGTTCTACTAAAATATCAGAGGTTTCACCCGGAGGTTCATAAAAAAAAAATAGTTCACGTTAAAACCTTCATTTTGGTTAAAATAACGAACACATATAGGAGTCAATTTAACCTCTTTTCTGTTTGAATAGTCAATTGTTAGTGTAAGAAAATTTGCATCATTGAGATCTTTGAGCGCTTTATCAAATATGTAACGAGATATTTAATTTACAATAACTGCTTCGGTCTTAGTCCAAGCTCCCGAAAATTTGGGCTCAAAAAGCTTTTTAATAAGTTTAGCAGTGCAATCAGACGTTTTGAAACTAAGTACGTGCATTGCGGTATGGTAGGCATAAGTTGCCTCTTTTGCCGCACATTGCAACTCAGCATCTGTGACATCAGTGTTTTAATACTTGCTGAGGATGCTGCTTGATTAGCCTTCTTGTGTCTCTCACTCTGCAAGTGATTTTCTATGTCGTACTGTCCTCGATGCTCCACCGAAAATTCAGAGTTACACGTCAAACATCTCACGCGGTCATTTCTGTTTTGACACTGTCTCAGAAACTTGTATTCTTCTTTTAGTTTGTCATTAAAAACTCACTTGCGATTTGGCATTTTGCAAAGTTATAACTACCTACACACTAAAATTACAAACTGAACTCTAATAGTATCAATACATCAGGAACATTAGGTACACAGCAAACGAGTTATTTTTAAACAAACTGACAAGTGATAAACAATATAAACAACTGTCCGCTGTCCGCTCTGTGGACTGCGACTGCGAGTGACCTTGAATTGGACACAGAGACAGAATGCAGTGAGCGCGCAGTGCTGCAATGTGACCAACCTAAGGTGCGGCGCGGAGTAAAATTCCCCAATTTGGCCACGTTTTCGGTTCATATTAGTAAAATCCGGACATTTCTCAGATCTGGACGCCAAACCGGACACCTGTTCCAAATCTGGACGTCTATAGACAAGTTGTTGAGGGTCTTGCAGCTAACCACATTCTCAATAATCTTCTCCAGATATGTGGCCCACTTCTCTAGATTCTCTCTGCATCTTGAGACACCAGTTTTGTGCTTGTTGAGGGCTTTCCAGGCTACATGTGGAATATGGTAACCAGCAACAGGTTCCTTCTTGGTGCGTTCCCATCGTCCCCCGGTTGTTAAGTTGCAACATAGTTCTTTCCAGCGGGTTTCAGGTGATCACGCGGGTGGCTTTGTTGTTTGCAGGGAGCTCTTCCTTGACTTCAGCCGTGAGGGCTGAAATTCACACCCAGACATGGGATGTCTAGTGTCCGATTCTTGTTTCTTCCTTTACACTTTAGCCGCTGTTTGTCGTCTGATATCTAAGTGCTCATAAAATGATGAATGTTGTTGACAGGAGTTGGTCTTAGACAACTTGTTACTAAGAGATCAGTGTCGTTTATAGAGTTACATTAACCTTTTTAGCATAGCTTGAGTTTCGCCAAACTGGCACTAAATATTCTTCAGCAGAGAAGCCAGAGCAAGAGCAGATGTGGGAAGGACACTTGACTGCGCTCCCCATTTGGTGCTTTTGAGTTTCTGGATTATGATGTTGCTCCTGGCACATATTTTAAGTCTTGTGTCTTTGTAATGGGCTTTGAAGGTAAGGTTATGGTCCAGCTTCACACCCAGGTACTTTAGAGTATCACAGTGGATAGTTGTTGGCATCTCCAGATTATGTTTAGTTTCCTCTTGGCTTCTCTATTCCTTAAATGGAACGTGTAGACCTGTGTTTTTCCAAGAATTAGTTTTAGGTGGTTCTTATAATGATATTCTCTTATAACTTCAAGGACTGTAGTAAGTTCCCTTTCAACCTCCTCAAAGGTTTTGCCGTGGGCCGCAATAGCCGAATCATCTGCATAGTTAAAACTAATGATACCAGGGTTAATAGGTTGGTCATTAGTGTGGCTATTGTACATTAGCGGGGGCAGTGCACTACCTTATGGGAGGTAATGTTTATTAATCCTACACCGGTTCTTTTTGGGATTCAAGGTGACAAGAAATCCTTTGTCTTGCAGCAGACACTGGATGAACTGTGTCAAGTGGTAATCTCTTGTTGTGTATATACTTTTGTTATCAACTTTTTGTGATTGACTGTGTCGTATACAGATGTGAGGTTGACGAATGCTACACCTGTGATACGTTCTCGTTCATATCCATTTTTTATATGTTAGGTCAGATTAAGGACTTATCCATAGCATTATCTTGCTGGTCGAAAATCTGATTGTTCCTTTATGAGAATTGGACCAACGTATTTTGAAATGCGATTATGGATCATACTTCCCTAGACTTCTTATAGGTGTCAGAGGAATGTAACTGATCGGAAAATTTTCGGATCTTTTGGCTCCTTTCCTTGCTTAATGCTACAACTTTAACCTTGTGCCAGGTCCTTTGTATATTTATTTTTGAAACACAAGTGTTAATTAAATCTAAATGCCACTTTGTGGCTACAGGTCCAAACGTTTTTATCTGTTCTGTTCGCAGATTGTCTATGCCCGCAGCCTTGCCTTTCTTCACTGACTGTATAAAAAGTTCCAGTTCCTTCAAGGTGAAGAGTGCGACGGTAGTCGTTTTCTTCTGCGTATCTTTGTGGTTTCATATTATCTGGTCTTTTAGTTGTTCCATTCATCAGTATGTGGTGTACTACCTTGTACCTTAGAATGACCCGGAGGGGTGGTTGTAGGGTCATTGGTCAGGTTCCCCAGCAGTTACAATGCCTTATGGCTGTTCTTATATCTAGCTGCGACACACGATTGCACCATTTCTCTCTTCTTGAAGCTCAAATGGCTTGTAGGAGATCTTCGCCTGGCTAGAGGTTCAGGTGTCACTCCCGCAATGGACTGGACTGCCGGTGACGGGGAGATCGGGGTTATATTCCCGTTGGAGTATATTGAGATTGGTTTTACCTAAACAGTTTCTGACTTTCTCACGCAAATGTGGATACACTTAATCTGAATTTAAACTTCTTCATCTTTAATACATTTTCTTAATTAGTAGGCTACACATTCGTTTAACTTTAATGTGTAGCAAGACGGGTTTCAAAAGCAAAAATTGTATTCTTATTAATTACTTCATCTCGATCCCTCGGTAAGATAAGTATGTTTATTTATATTGAAAACAGATTGAGATAGAGATTTTGAAACCGCTATTGCATGTCTGTATCTTGGCCTAGAGCCGAAACGATTTTACTGATCGGGCTAACACTGTCTTGATAACCTATCTGTATCTAGGTTTTTTCGTATCGATTTTCCCATAATCCGCTTTAATTATTTTTATTAATTTTATATCCAGGCACTGTTTAGCATTAGGTCTACAAACATTATTGCAATTCTCATTTTCCATTGTAAATGTTATTTGAGGTATTTAATTTGCACTATTTATAACCGACTGATTATACCAGCACACTAGCATTTCATTGAGCGAGCTGGAAAGGGCCTACTAGTTTTGGCCGGGAAGATATTTTCACATACCTGGCAGGGTTCTCTTACATGCCACAATCGACATGGGACTGGCGCGGCGGAGTCTGTACTTCCCCTCTGAGGGCCGTTTCGCCTTGTCGCGCGTCAGGTCAATCCCGCGTTTTGATTATTGAATCTCTTCACACGAGCTATTTTTACCGCGCGGTTTGCCAACCTATGGAGTGAATCAACAACAACCAAATTAGAAGCTCCAGCACAGCGCAGTCACTGGATTGCTAATGTACACTCAAGAATACAACAAAGGAGGTGGGGGGAGATTGTTTGGGTTCACCCACAAAACAGTGTGCGATTGACTGAGGGTACGTTTTACTTGCTATTTGATGAAGTAACGCAGAATTCACCTAAATTTCTCAATAATTTTTGAATGTCCATCTCATCATTTGACGAAATACTGAGAAACATACGCCCAGAATTTCAAGAAGTGATACCAACACGAGAGCAGCTGTTTCTACAGCCAAAATATCCCGGCTTCCAGCCACCAAGGGCTAGCGGGAGGAGCAAGAGGCCGAAGCCTCAAACATGACCTTGCACCAAAAAAGCAAATTTACAACTGAAAACGCGTGGTAGCAACCGCCCATGTGAAAGGATTCCTTATCTTTCTTTAATGTTGAGCAATTCCGCCACCGCCGGGGAAAGAGCGTTGGAATCAAGCCGTCGCGCGTTGCCCGTGTGAAAGGACCCACTTAGACCAATGTACCTTGACCAAAAAAACGCGCGGTAGATCTGACGTGAAGGAAGGAAAGACGCGCGACAAGGAAATGTTCGTGTGAAATGGCAATAAAGAAAGTTTATGCCTCTGATGTTTTCTCTCAAGAAAAGTCCATCGACCCTGGCTGGGTTTGAATCGACGATTATCGGGTTTTGAGGCGAGCAGTTTACCCCAGGACCACCATCGAGGTCGACATCTAGATGAGTAAATTACCCTGATTATGTTTGATAATGTTTTTCTTTTTGTATTGAATTTATAATTTTCAGATAAAAGTGTTTAGGCCTATTTAAAACATTTTTTTAACATTTAACACGCAATAAAAAGTATTAATTTAATTGTGGAACGCAAACCTTTGTTGTTTTCGAGTATTAAAAAAAAAATGTTGAATCGAGTGCTAGCTAATTGAATTATTGGTACAATACCATAAAATGGAAGGTAAAATAAATTGGAAAGTATATTTCAATGCCAGTTTATAAAATATAAATAATTCAACATAAAATCACATTTTAATTACATACATAAAGATTACATAAAGGTAAACTTTGCCCTAATTCATACATTCAAGTATAAACCACTTTTTACCATTTTGGAATGTCTTGAGGCCATAAAAGTCGTTAAATAATCTTTGAATTAAGTATGTTATGAATTAAGCTTAACCCACTTCGGTGGTTGCATAGTCTAAGGTGCTACTATCTCAGTAGACTAGACTGCCGATGACGGAGACATCAAGGCTCGAATCTCGGTCGGGTGTACTGGGGGTGGTTTTAAAAAGTGTTCTACTCTCCCTCCACGCATGCGGATACACTTCCTTTCAATATGGCCCTCCTCATCTCTAAAATCATCAGCGTAATAAGTACTTAAGCGTATAACGTAAACTGATAATAAGATGAGATGCTAAAGGATATAGGAAAGAATATTTTAGAATATTTTCAAGTAAACCTTTTATGTCCATATATTCTAATTCTATGTTTATGGCAGCTTTAAGAAAGGAGAAAATCAGATAATTGAGTGAACATTTTTCTGTTCATTGTGTCTTACTAACCGTCCCGACTACTAAGTTAGGTAATATTTAGTAGAAATGTACCTATATATTCCTGGAGTCTAAGGGGCAAACTATATAAGAAAAACATCTCCAATACACCCGTCTAGGATTTGAACCCCGACTTCGGTGCCAGTAAAACCAGACCAGACGAGCTGGACGTCTAATACACTGTATATATATTTTTTCTGTCACTTTTTAATAAGTAATGAATCACTAAAACTCAGCCTGAGCGTGCGAGCGAGCGCGCGCGCTTGAAAGATAGAACTAATGTCTGTTCACGGTAGGAATTGACTTCTGAAAGGCCTTTTTCCCTACCATAAATCTATTATATAGTAGGATATTGGTAGGAAAAAAGACCTTTCAGAGAGTAATTCCTACCGTGAATGGAATATAGTTCTATTTTTCAAGTGCGTGCGCTCTACCCGGTACAGTCTAGTTTACAGGCGCTAGGCAATATTATTGTATGTTGGTTCATTGAGTGCCAGGGAAACTTCTCATTTTGACATGATATTTGACTTTTTTCTATCAGTGATAGGTTTAACACACTTGTTATTAATGGCCTAATTTAATTGGTAAGACCATAAATAATATAATGTATATATGTAAACCGATATGTTAAAATACTTCAATATTATAATCAAAGTAGGCCTTTACAAATAAGAATCACCATTAGTTTGGAGAGAGTATGAAAAAACCACAACAATAAATAAGTTTTAACAATCACCTTCAGTTCACTGAGCCAAGATTCGAACCTTTGCCTCCCAATCAACAGCAAAGCACCATTCCACCATTGGTGCGGCTAATCTAATTTTAAAACACTTCAATACACTAAAAATATTTGCAATGTTACCGAATCAAACGTTTGCACTGACATCCGCATGTACTCAAAAACCTCTCAGGGTAACTTCTCAGTTGTTTGTATAGATGGTGGAACTCCTCACACACATTTCTCAATTTATTAATTGGTAATATGCACTCCTACTTTTTTATTTTTTATAAATACACTCTAATGAACTAGGGTCTGCTAATTACGCGCTCGCTCGCTCGCCAGTTTGGCCACCCAGTCGCTTGCGCGCTCGCTCGTACGCTTGTCAGTCTGGCCGAACTCTTAGGGTATGAAATGGGGATTAAAATAGGAGAAAACTTATTTATTTCAATCTGTAGACACTTTGTATGTATTATTGGGTTGTGTGGTTATATAAATTTAAAATATAATTTAATTTCCTTTAAAATTGTACTTTGTAGTCTAAATATAAAAAATGTTTTCTAATGTGTTACTTTATTTACCAAGGTGTAATATTATGGCGAAATGCTATGGTGGAATTGGACAAAGTATTAATGTTTTGCTCCTTCTTTCCCCAAAATAAACACAAATAGAAATAATTTCATTTTTTTTTAATATTACGAAAGTTAAACCATTGTCCCTGCACAGGATATGACCAATATTTTATCCTTGGTTGTGACATCATTCTAGTAACTGCATCTGCCCAGACTTTTACTACAAGAGGTCGCATACATAGCCACACCCCTCCTCTCCTTCGCTGGAATGTATCACTGGTTTCCAAATAAGCACGTTTGGGCACACAGGCAAAGGCGTCAGTCTTGTCTAGTTTTATTTGGTGGTAGTGGGAAAATCTGTTGGTGTTCGATCCTGACCAGGTGTACCGAGGTGTTTCGCCTAAATAATTTCCTTTTGTTCCTACATGTAAAGTCTGGTATTTTGATGTAAATTATATCCTCTCTATCTCTACCTCATAAGTATAAACAAAGACGTGCTCCACAGGGGGGAAAACTCTCTAAGGCAATTATAGGGTAGATGCCACTGTTCGAAGACATTGTTCCAGGTCAGAGCACATTTGGTTCTATTAGCTGAAGATTTGTTGCGGGGTCTTGGAGTAATAGCTCTATTAAAATGATAGCTGTCCGAAATTGAGGTTTATTGTTCCAGGACCTCGCCCATTGTTTGTGACGTTGCTAGTAATTCTGAAATGCTATTCCCGTTTCAAATTGGAATTGTTATGCGCGCGTTGCATACTAGTTCAGATATTGTAGAGTCGCGTCGCGTATCTCTAATAGACCATTGGCGTGTTCACAGACAGGATGAACAATTATCCTTCCTTTCTGATTGTGCAGACAGAGGCGCAGAGTATAAATTTGAGGAGGAATTGAAAATTTAAATATTAAGCAGAGAGAGTCTCGGTAGTAGAAACAAATGGTTCTATTTCGATGGTGAAGTTTGAAAGATTTTCTTAAAAAATAGTTGAATTTAACATTTTAAATCTTATTATCTGAATATATATATTTTATGATCAGCCCGTTATCCTATTCCGAACAATATGTATATTTACACTATTAAGGTAAGGACAGCAAATATAAAACTTAGAAGAAGTGTATCAGCATTTACGCTATGGAGAGTTGCAAACTGTTTCAGAAAAAACGCCACTTCATCACATCTAGTCGGTATTATAACCCCGACCTCCCTGTCATAGGCACATCAGACAGACTAACAAAAGCTCGTTCGCCGAAAATAGAAAATATAATATTCCTCAGAGGTGCAGTAATTTACACACTTTAAGTTGACCCATGATGCATTGCAACGCTAACGTAAAACAGCCGACTACAATCATATTTAATTTCTAGTGGATAAACATATATTTTAGAACATTGTCTCGATGGTTGCTTACAAATTAAAGCGCTGTGTCGTGGCACAATCCAATATAGCAATAAACGCTCTTTACATTAACGAGTTATTTCAAATCTCCTCACAACGGCCAACGAAGCTGTCTGATAGCTTCTCGTTGTAGAGCGCATGTGTTGACAAATACGGATGTGCATTAATTTGAGATGGTTGGTTCTCCCCTAACATCTCGAGCAGAGCGGACAAAGTCGAGAATAGTTGAACTTCAGCATAACAGCTCGCGCCAATTAAGCGGAATCTTGTGATTGGCTTAGAACGCGTCACATGACCACTTTTCTGCTCTGCGTTAGTTTTTCGGCGAACGTGTGAATCCACAGTAACGCCTTGTTCCGCGTGTCTACCGGTACTAAGCATATCATGTTAAGCTGCTGAATTGTAACGGAGTCTGATCTTAAGTGCTGGGATTTGGTGTCTTACAAGGTCTTAAAGAAGATGCTTTTTCAGTATTTAGGTTCCCAAATATATTTTGGCTCCTTAAGTGATGCGTTATTATAATACCCTTCAGAACTTGTTTCCTTAGATTAATGCACTGATATAATCTCGTAAGATTCAATAGTATTAATACTGAAAGATACGTTTTGGCCCGCTTCAATAATGTTCAATCAGTCATGTACCCAATTTCGACTTGGAGTGACTTTAAATAATCCAAAACATACCTTTCCCAATACTCTAAAGCCATGGGTGCATGTGAAAAGTATCAGTAGAGCGCACTGATGACATCTTGAGGTACCTTTTCTTAGGGCGTGTGTGGGTGGATACAATTCTAGCTTTTATATACACATACGGGCTACGTGTAAGAAAAGACAGTAGCCTTAACCTCGCCATTTTCGAATATTATTATTAATATATTATAATTAGTATACACGTATGTACAATATAAACCTTACATTTAATTCAGCACAGCATTCAAGTATATATAATTCAGTGCTCTCCCCAAATATTTTGGAACGGGTGCAATGCTGGGCTAACTCTCTTAACCGCCGTACCCGGATAAAATCAACGTTTGTCGCACATATCATATTTTGCAAAATATTACTTTTCTCGCCCGGCTACTCAATAATGCCACCCGCATCTTACATACGACATTTCCTGAGCGCTTCACAGAAACGTTGAGTAAATCAATCCGAGAGGCCCTACAAATGCTATTTTAACATTTTAAAATGAAGGAGAGGGTTTGCAACACCTAAACGATCCTCTGATATAAGATTATTTTGTGAACAGCCTGTTATTTTCTGTTTCACCCTCATTATCAAAATCTACATTAGAACTCCTTGGTACTAATAGACTAGAAGCCTTTCTCATTTGGTGATTTCTCACTAACATTGTCCTTTCTCTGCTTGTCGTTTATGGTGGCTCCCTTAGGACCGAACTGCAAGGCTTCAGCTAATTAAAATATATAACCATCCGTCTTCGCATGTGTGAATCACGTTGAATGCGGTAAACTACATAGGATATTATGGTATTCACAATAAGAGGGTCATTCCATGCCCTGTGCAGTTTGGGTGCAGTTCCTTTTCCTACTTCTGGCTGGTGTAACCACACATGATAACCATTCTTATAGGCACAACGCGTACAATTTCGGTCGTACACATATTTTTGCACTCGATGTGCGTCATCGAGATGCTCTCGTGCCAAACAATGTTCATTTTCAAAATTAATTCTTAACTGCCGAACATACTTTACTTTCTGTAGGCTCTAGCTCTCTATACATCACGCCGATTGGTAACCGTACCTCCCGACCAAACATGAGGTAGTAGTAGTAGTAGTAGTAGTAGGGGGTAAACTTTATTGAATCTTGTCGATGGGACTGACATGCAAGGATAACTTATTTCAGGATATTTTCTCGGCTGAACTAAGATTTTTTGATGTACTGGGAAAGTATTATAGGGAGTGATCTATTAAATCTTTCTACCAGACCATATTACTATTTTATAGAAGGAAGTGAGGTGAATTTTCTCTATCTCAAAAAGTTGGCACATTTCTTGTAATAGTTTAGACGCAAACTGTTGACCTTGATCTGAATCAAATTCCACTGGCACACTAAACCTTCATATTAACGCTTCCAGATTAATTTAGCTACTGTTGACACTTCTATGTCTAGCATAGTATACTTATACCTCCTTCCATTTGTTAAAGTGGTAATTCACTATATGAACGTATTTATTTCATTGCGAAAGGGTCCCAGATTATCTGCCGTCACATGCTGGAGGGGAAATCATGCATTGTAGGTTCTAAGGAGGGCTCTCAGCTTAATGATCAGCAACTTTCTTCTGGCGCACTCAGGACATTCTCTACACAACAGCTCCACATAATATGTCCTCCTTGGCCAATAATACCTATGTCGGATTTTCTCTAGTGCCTTCGTAACACCTACGTGGCCACCAGTAACTGGATCATGCAATGATATTAAACTATCGGTTGAGAGGTAACATAGTACCACAAGCTGAAGTATATCTGGCTTCTTTCCTTCTGGCCAGCGATGGTAATGAAGGCCCCGGTGTACATTCAGTCTTTTCCACTGTGCCCACCAGCTCATGTAGCTCTGTCCTCTACCGGATGCTTTGCGGGTGGTTGAAGTCTCCATGTCATCCCGCTTTAGTTTAGTAATATGTCTGATGGTTTCAACAGCGTCTGAAAGCCATTTGATGTCTGTATCTAACCAATGAAGTGTCCAACTTCAACTTGAATCCTTTTTAGATCTTCTGGAGACCGACGGTTCCTCACTCCCACATTGTTTACATGGCAAACGGGACAGTTTATCAACATTTTCGTAACTTTTCAGGTCGATGCTCTGCAACAAAATCAAATTTAGTCAATTGTTTTAGCCACCGGGCCACCTGCCCTTCAAGTTCCTTACGCCTTTGCATCCAACAAAGAGATATCTTGTCTGTGCCTGCTTTTAAACCTTTTGCCTTGTAAATAACTCCGGAAATAGCAAGCTGCATACACCAACGCCAATATATATCTCTTAGTTACACAATAGTGACGTTCAGGTTTTGCTAGCGATCGGCTAAGGTATAATACTACGCGTTCTTCTCTCTCATTTACTTGACTTGAAACAGCACCGATGCCTGTCCCACTGGAGTTTTTATCAAGCATAAACTCAGGGTCAGTTTCATAGTCAGATTGAGTACGCCTCAAATGTGGCGCTGTACTAAATACATACGACACATACCTTAACTAGAATGAACTGGGCCAATTTCGCATATGAAATGGGTCCATTCATTTCTAAGCGTGATAGGTTTTGTACTGTATCTAATGTAGTGTCACTTTTGTGACGTACTAAATCTGACGATTGAACTTGCCTATGTTATACATCTTGGATAAGCAAGAATTGGAGCAGAAACGATAAATTGTTTCAGCTGTTTAAATCTTTATTCACACTGGCCGCGATGTTTTAAAATTTCTCTAAATGACGTATGCCATATTAAGACAAACCCAGAAACTCGGGAGTTCCGTGACATCACTAGGTACAGGGCAGTCCACCATCACGCGTTCCCCCCGCCCCGCCTGGCCCCAATCAGTGGCCACACCTTCCTTTGAAATAACGGGTCCCAGAAACTTCACAGTTGTTCGAATTAGATTACATTTCGATGGTTTCACTTATAGGCCAGCTTCCGGTAACCTCTTGAAAACCTCACGGAGCCTTCTGATGTGCTCTTCAAAGGTCCTCCCAATCACGATGACGTCATCCATGTACACCAATGCCGTACACTGAAGACCAGATAGAACTTTATCCACATGAAACCTATTTCCTCAATTTTTTTATTCACCATTACAACAGATGAACTCCATGGGGAGGATGCCATTTTCACTCATCTCTTTCACATCACTTTTCAATTCCTCCCTATGGTGTAGTGGTACTCTTCTTAGTGGGTGGCGGATGAGTGTACTTTGACCCGTATCACTCTCGTCTCTCGTGATAAACTAGATTAGTGGGAACAGGGTTATTTGGTCCCCAAGAACACACATCTGGAAAATCGTTCAACATGGCCTTTGTTATGGCACGTTGTTTAGGAGATAACTTGGCTGTATCTAAATCGAATAAACTAGATGCCTTCTCGCCCCTGATAGTTTTATCTTAAGTCCCTACCTTCCCTGCAATGACGCATGGCATCAGCGATCCGATATTTGTCCCACCGTATAGTATCACAGGTTGAGGCTATGCGTTTAATAATCTCAATGGGATAGCTTTGTCCATGAAAGCTACTAAAACGCTAACCGCGAATACTTCATGCATGCATGTGTTTACTTGCTTACAATACCCCCATTCCCACGTCCGCAATGACTGCTACTTGGAGCACTCTACCTCATGTCCACTCGGTATCACGACTGTCTCTTTCAAAGTCACCCGACACATCCCTGGCTGTGGCTATCATAGTAATTTATTCAGTGGTATTTCCCCTTCACCCACTCGCATTATTAGTTTCAAAAGCAAAACATTGCATTTGTTTCTTCTTAAGAAGTATTTGCCTATAAGGCAAATCTGTGTCAGCCCTTTTGCATTAATAGTTTCCTGTATTACAAAGTAACTTAAATTTCAACGGATACACTCGCTGTAACAAGCACAGTCATGTGATCATTATTCGCATTTATATCTGACTGGTTCGTTGGTTTAAGTTGGCCATTTTACACTTGTCGCCAAACTTATGTGTGTAGGAGAGAAACAGCAGCTCAGGATTCTATCATTAAATCTATAGGCTCGTCCCACAATTTTCCACGGCTGAGTCTGGTTCCACACTTCCTACTACGACATGGTACTGTTTTGAATCATAATTTCGGACACACCGGCACGCACTAGGTATGTTTTGTCCTTTTTCAACCTAGCCCAAGTATTCCCCAGTTAACCGCATTGGTAGCACTTAACTTCTCGTCCGATTTGACATTGATTCATTGTCTGAATGAAACCTGCATCACTTTTCAATGATTCATAAACATCGCAAACGGCATCCATTGCCTGCAGCACCATGTTCATAATTTTTCCGTTTTTTCATGCTCTTGAGTCACAACGCACGCATCATTTATCTTTGTAACCAACTTAACTTTGCATGGAATCGTGAGAAATAGCATTCAAGTAGTTACCAGGGAATAACAGTATATATTTTATTTGATATATTAGAAATGGTTGGTACACAATAAATATTACAAATGCCGTGATATTGCTTAAAGTGAGCTTAGTCGTAGATTTGTAGTTAAATATGTTATATTATAAAAATGACTAGAATTTAATACAAACATATTATTTCATTAATATGCACGTAAAGTTGAGTTTAACGTGAGAGACAATAACTACCATCAAGGATAGCGAACAACAAGTTACGACTCAAAAGTTTGAATATGAATTTAACTTAATTTAAAATATTTAGTCACCTTGTGACAATCATTTGTACTATCGCCAGGTCGCCACCGTGGTTCGGATTCCACGTTAAACTGTAGGTCCTTCATTTCATCTCACAATTCACCCTACCATTACACATTAGCGTAAGTGCGTATAACCCGAACGGGTAGTAAGACGCGGTGCTAATAATAATAATAATAATAAAATTTGTACTATCATAATGTTTTAGAGAAACATTCATAACTTTCAAAATATAATAAATTCGCCGTCTTGTGGCTAAGGTATTTAGACTGTACAGTAATTAAAGTCCCAAAGGAAGCAATGTCAACTTCATTTACTAAGCGTCTATAACGTAAATGAAGTTAAGATACATAATGGATGATATACTTGGAGATATCTCACAGCCCTAACAATGTTCAAATGCATTAAAGTTTTATCGAACAGTAATATATATATATGCTCAGCCCAAACTGGAGCTCAAGTAAATTAAGCAATCCATAAATCTAAGGAACCAAAGCGTTCCGTTTTCCCATAGCAATCAAATGCTATTCATAGCTATCAAAGATACAAAGCGCTACGCTAATAGTTTAAGAGCTTCCTTCTAGTACTATCAAATATTAATCTCCAAGCAATAATTGTTATGAGCATATATTGCTATGGTTACATCTTTACCGGTTGCAATAACTTATCATTTGCGGATATTTGAAACACGCGCTCGGCTGCCTCTACTCTACCTAAAGCTTCCAACTCAATAGCCAAACTCATGGCACCTTCTAGCGTCCTAGGTCACTCTTACCATGTACGAAGTATTTAATATATCACTTCCGAAAGCTGCTGAGAACCGATCCCGTGATAGTCCGTCCCAAACTTCACTATTTACAGTAGGGTACGTGTGAGTCTCGAGGAATCTTAAGCTCGTAGAAAGTTACAGAAGCGATTCGTCACTATGCCTGGTTCGATTTTGGAACTGTAATTTCTCCAAGTTTTGTTCTTTAACTTTGCCCTCTAACGCCTCCACTAATGTTTCCCATTCTTTTCTTTCACTACCTGGCAGGTTTCTGTAACCACTCAGAGCTACCCGCGAGAGAAAAATACCAATTAATATACTTATTTTTTTTATCTCTCAGACCATTTATTTCCGCAGCAAGCTGTAATTGAAATGACTACTTGCACCAATCACCGTAACCCGTGTATACTTGTAGCTTTGTGCACATTTTTGCCATTTTAGTTTAAATTTACAAATCACGCCACTGCCACATTCATAAATTTTATATATATATATATATATATATATATATATATATATATGAGGGTCATCCAGAAAGTAAGGCTACAAGGGCTTCTGAGGCCGGGGGATTTTTTTTTTCTTTTAAATTTGGTGCACCTGGTGAATAGGGGGGATTTTAATGATCAGTTTGTTTGGTCCCGCGTGTTTGTCGGCCATTTTTTTCAGTCTTAGTAAATTCTTCCAACGGAGAGGTCGTCGTGCGAGATCCGCGCGGTCATCCGTTTTTTGACTTTACAGAACAATACCGCCCCGAATATCCATCGGAAGCTCGTGTAAGTTTATGGTAGTGATGTGATGAGTCGACAACATATCACGAAGTGGGTTAGGTTGTTCAGAGAATGCCGTACTGATACGACGAGGCAAGGAGTGGGAGACAACCAGTGATTTCTGATGAACTTGTGCAAAAAATTGAAGAACAAGTGCGAAAGGACCGCCGTTGACGCTTGACGACCTTCACGAAAAATTTCCTGACATTTTTAGAAGTCTCTTTGGTGATATTGTGTCGGAAAAACTTGGTTACAAGAAGTTGTGTGCGAGATAGGTGCCCAGAATGCTCACACCGGAGCACCGTCAAAATCGCGTGACCACCGCACGTGAATTTTTGGATCGTTTTGCATAGGAGAGAGAATCTTTTCTGGACTTTTATCGTGACGGGGGATGAGACGGGGGGGTGTTACTACACCCTAGAATCCAAAAGAAAATCACTTCAGTGGCGTCATTCATCTTCCCCAGACATCAAAAAGTTCAAGACAACCCATTCAGCCGGAAAAGTCATGGCATCTGATTTTTGGGACCGTAAGGGGGTCCTTTTGGTGGATTTTATGCCTAAAGGGACTACAATTAATGCAGAGGCTTACTGCATTACCCTAAAAAACTCAAAAGAGCCATTCAGAACCGCAGAAGGGGAATGCTGACCCAGGGAGTCAGCCTCCTGCATGACAACGCCAGGCCCCACACTGCGCAGTTTTAAAGGAGCTGCTGACATCGTTTGGGNNNNTATCCCCCCCCCCCCTATTCACCTGACTTTCGCGCCTTGGGACTATCACCTTTTCACTAAACTAAAGGAGTTTTTGGGTGGGAAACGTTTTTTCAACAATCAGGAGGTCGAGGAAGCTATGAAGAAGTGGCTGAAAGAGCTGGTGGTGGAGGTCTATGACACTGGCATACAAAAGCTGGTGCCCTGACTCCAGAAATATTTCGGTCTCGACGGCGATTACGTTAAAAAAATAGTTTAATATATTTGTGAAGTATCCTGTGAATTTCAATTAAATAGAAGCATTTTTCGATCCTAAATAAATGTTGTAACCTTACTTTCTGGATGACCCTCGTATATTCATACTAAAAGGTACAAAAACTAATCCAATTAAGTTACACATTCATGTATACACGTAATTTACACATAATACTTAAAGATGAAATATGGACTCTTCAAAAATGTTTGAAAAATTAACTCCTCTGATTTGGAATATTTATTTAATCTCATTGGCACCAACATTGCAAAACATGAGTTTTATTGCAACAGTATTTCAAAGCCACACATAAAAACTATACACTATTTGGCTTGCTGTCGATGTTCCCTACTGCGTACACACTATCAACAGCCTGAGCGAACCTTGGGGAAGGCGAACGAATGCGTTTTTGTGGTGTTGGTTCTCCCTCTGTCTTGCTAATAACTAAGCGACCTTTACACCGGAGTGCTCCATTCCCTCCACCCTTTTTTCACATTCCATTTGCAGGGGTAAGCTTACTGAAATCGCAAATTGAGTCACCAAAGTTATTTGTTAAAGCTACTTTCAGCCATTGTTAGCAAGAAAGAACCTTTTGCTTGCAATCACCACCTCTCCTACTATAGATAGGATATATAGTAAAGCAATGATGCTCTATATATGTATGTATGTAGCTTGAACAGTTATTAAAAGATTGGACCTTTTGGCTTTACCATCTTAATCCTTGCTGAATACATTAATATAATATAATCTCTTGCTATGGGATTGAGTGAGTGTTGTAAACTCTTCTCGCCCACCTCTTTCCGACCTATTTTGAAACGATAAAAAGAGGCCAGTCCATAAAACAAGTGACAACATTACTATCAGTTTCCCCCACACCCTATGACGCAGCTTTTCAATCAGCTCGGACGAGTGTGGCNCCCCCCCCACTATAAAATGGGGAAGGAGGCAAAACACACACACACAGAGTACCAGGAAATATTCCTGGAAGATTACGTTTGGAAAGGGAGATGGCACGTTTCTCTGCACTATAAAAGGCTTTTAGAAGATTTTTATTTGCAGTGGGGATGGGATGAGAGACAGCACTTAGATATCAGCGGGCATCACCATTTTGAAACAAATGACGAGAAAATCGGATTAGTCCAGCCTAGTCCCCCCATACTCCTTTCCTGCCTTGGTTTTATTTATAGACGTACCCTTAAAACTCCGGTTCAATAATTTTACTCATATTTATTTGATTTATATTTGGTTACCCAAGGCTTTTACATTCCAATTTTCACGGGAAGCGTGACACCTAGTAAAGTTTCTAGATTTACCCACCTATTCATACGTCAAGTCGTGTGATCTGCTGTCAATTTGATAGATATTATCACTTTAAAATAACACTAATAATCTAGCAAAATATTATCAATGTTGGCCGAAAAAACATGCGTTTATACTTTCCAAAACTTACTTTCTTCCAAAATACTAATATATATACACTATTTCATAGGACAACCCCGTTTACTGATTGTAGCTTTCTTCGTCAGTGCCACTCGCAATCGAACTTGGGGACTCAGTTTCAATTTTGAGTGGTGCTGACGATGATATAATACGGATGCAGTTTATTTACTGTTCTTTTTGAATTCAGGTAAACATACTGTATTGTTTTTTAAACTGAAACACAGTTTTTCTAGTAGGTAAACCTGCTGTTTGTGAATCCCGCTGTATTATATTAGATTAGATTAGGACATTGTTTTTAAAATATATTTTGGAATATTTTAAAATTCTCTTAATTTTACAAACATATTAATAAGAATATCCCTGGATTTTTATCCAGTCCCCCCCCCC
>CABFVZ010000586.1:333953-351688 GCA_902151445.1 Timema monikensis | reverse complement strand
CCCCCCCCCCCCAATCTTTTAGGCGGAGTTTGGTCGAGCTCCACCACTTGACATGGTTTAGTCCGTTATTTGAGAGAGAGAAAAGTCACTTCCATAGCAGAGTTGCTCTACAACTCAAGAAAGAGAGTGCATTAGCCGTGTACAAACCTATGTTTCAAACCTCCCATAATTTATATATATATGGTTCCTACACAACCTAACTTAACCTAACCTTTCATACGTTAATGCAGTGGTTCTCAAACTGGGGTACGCGTACCCCCAGGGGTACACGGGCGCCTTTCAGAGGCTACGCGAGCAGCTCTCAAGGTAAAGTTAGCGAAATGACTAGGGTCTTAAAGAAAACCCTAATTGTTGGCTTTGACCGTTATTTGGTTATTTCCTCACCTATTTTTCCCCTATTTGCTCACGGCTGAAGACCGATTTCTGAGAATTTTCAACCCTCTACTTGACACCGTCTACGTTAGCAGTTATCTTGCCTATATTTAGAGTAACGGCCGATTCATGACAATGTTACTAAAACATATAATGCGTGTTAAGGTGGCTTTCCAAACGAAATTATCTTGCTCATTTTTATGAAATGAGACAAGAAGTTAATAGTTTTACTCTCTGATAGCAAATGTTAGTTTAGTGACAGATTTACAAATGTGCAGTAGCTGTGCAGGCTAGCTTTCAAGGCTGACGTCTTTCAGCGACTGAATGAGCTGGATGAATGTCTGCAGGGTAGACACAACACCCCTCACGGTTCATGACAAACTAAAATCTCTAAAATATTAACTTTAATCTGCAACAAAAGAAGTTGTGAGGGGACAACTTTAATTCTTTGCATCTTTAGAAAATTTCTTAGAATAAAATGAACGTTAACTTCATGATTTTGTTGACAAAGACATAAGAGCAGGGGCGTCGCGCCGTGAGGGGGGTGTCACCCTCCTAATGTTGGTTTAAAGCTTTAAAGTTGGGGATTTTGTGAGATTTGAGATCTGGAGCTGGGAAATTCTAGGCTTATTCTGTACCCCATTAATTTCTATCATAAATGTCCTTAACCACAGACTTGTATAGACAATTTAAAAATTTCCCAACTGTTGATCCCTACTCTACAAAAAAATCCCAACTTCAAAAATCATCTAACATTGAAAGGAGATTCCTTCTGTAGTAAATTGTAGAAAGCTTAGTTAATCAAGCAGTCTAGTAGCGCCGTTGTCAGTAGGCAGACACAACGGCCAGTCAGTGTATGCCGAATGTGGTATGGAAACGAATCATAAGGGAACATGAGCTGCCCATTAGGGAAATTTCACTCAGCCAGCAATGCTTGAAGTGGCTGCATTGTCAGACAATGTTTTGTTTATGGCTTAGTGTTTTTAGTTATGACTTTCGTGGCTGCTAGACTGTCACATTTTATGATTCAAATGATCATATTTTGTACAAACAATGCCTTAATTAGGGGTTTATTAAATGTTGAAGTCATAGATGCAAGGAATGTTAAGCAACAGTTTATTTTTTTCTTATCGAAAGCTTCGACTGATTAAATGAGGACATTGAGGTTAGTATTAATGTTTGACTTCTGAAATACACATTAATTTTTCTAGCAAATATTCATACTAGTTTGAATTGAACTGATATATCTTAAATAGGCTTTCATGAAAACAGTTTAAATAAATTCAAAGCAATAATGAAGAAAGAGGAGTAACAGGGCTGTGTTACATTGTTACAACTCTTATAATTTTTCATTTGATTAAGTAGACTACATTAAACAAAAAGTAGTTATTTTTTTCATCATTTAACATTTTCAAATTTGGGATACTTTTTAAATTCGTTATTTAGTGTTTGATTTGCACAAAATTTCGTAAAACCATGTTTTTGTAGAGTGCCGATTTCAAATTTGCCGTAAGTTATATAATAAAATTTCAGGGGAAGCCTCTTCAACCTCACCCGCTAAATTACAATATGTTTTGAATAGTTTATTGACTTAATAGTTAACTCTTAGGGCAACTTTCATGCGGTTATGAATCAGTACATTGGTAGATAGGTATCAAAATACTGTAGAAATATCGATAAATTCAAAACTATTTTTGCTTTATTTTACAGTTGAAAATGTTTCTAAATAAACATGACCAAATTGCTAATTCTTTGATAAAGTGACGAGCCAGTTCTACATCTCAGGGAGCTAACTAGCTAAATATTGCTTCCAAGTGTGCTATAATAAAGCAGCCGTTTCCAACCTGGAGGTCACAGCGGGTTTTGGGTGGGGTCAAATTATTCGGGTTTTGGCTTTATATTTACTTTTTCAAGGATATTAATGATTATAGTAAGATGCATAATTCTAATAGAAATGTAAGTTGTTAAAGTGCTAAAAACAACCTAGTTATTGATTAGGTTCCTTTGGACTATTCCATTCTGATAGCTTCTTGCTGACTAGTTTACAGTTGAAGCCTTGTAATGCTGTTAGTATAATATAAAATCATACCTCAACTCCGGGCTTGTTGATTATATTTTACTACATATTAGTTGCATATAATCATTATTATAAGCCATTTATAATAGTTAAAACAAGCATTAATGGACATGCGGGTTTAATGTCACGCTCCTTTGGTTTGGTTTGTTAGTGAAGGTGAAGTAAGGATTTTAACTTTGGCCAGGGGTAGTTTATATTAATATCCCTACAAGCAAATAAGGGTCCATTTCCTCTAAATGTTACCTATCCCACTGGTGTAGTTAATTGTAGATAGTCCGCGATGGTAACTAATACACAGTGAAAAAACTTAAAAACTAGGATTTGAACGCTTTTACGCTATCATTGGGTCACGATGGCCGCAGAGAGAAAAGCTCTGATCATAAACTACAAAATGTTGCAAACCGCTGTAGTAAAGTCAGTTAAATTTTTCAATCTAAAATACATGTTCTGAATGATATCCTTAAATCTAAATAAATACATTTAAGATCAATTGGAGATTTTGCTCAGACGCAGGTAGACTTAAATATATATTAATTCAAGTTATTTCCTCATGCACTGAATAAGCCTTGTAGCTTTAAAAATCCACTGTGAACAAATACATTTAAAATTATGGTTTCCTAAAAGCTCAGTTCAAGGCTCTATTATCACCACAAATTTTAACACCCCCTCCCTCCGTCCCCCCGCTCTCAACATTACCCTTCTTGTACTCTCCTTTGCGACTTGGGAATTTTTCTAATTTCGAAATACTTAATATGAGTTGGGAAAAACACTAGTTCCTCTCCCCCGCTCCCCCAATATCTGGTGGAATTACCCTGCATAAGCGATTGTCTGGGCTTTATTGAAGACTTTTGTGAGTATTTTCCTGAGAATTTAGGGAGCGAGTTCTGGATGCGAGACCCTTTTTCAACTCTGAAAAACTCCAGTCTACCAAACTTCTTTTCAACGAAAGAAATTATTGAACTGTCCTGTGATGAAACCCTCAAATCCAGTCTCAAGAAAACTTCTTTGGCTGACTTTTGATCGCAAAGGTTTAGCGAGTTTCCTCATCGCTGACCATGGCATCAAGTTTATGATGCCTTTCTCAACAACATCTCTGTAGGAGTGGATTTTCATCCATGGTGTACCCAAAATGTAAGTACCGTAATAGTCTAAATTTGGAGCCTAACCTCCCCTCCGCTTGCACACCCCTCTCACTGAAAAACTGTAGCTTGTCAATCAGACATATTGGACAGCTACAATTAAATATGATATTTTAATAATTTACGAAAGAAAGAAACAATATTAACATATTTAAAAAGGTAATCTACCTCATAATTTATTTTCTCTGACTAGATGCAATCAAATAAAACTACGTATCTCCCTAAATTGAAATACGTGTTTGTTTAAAAAATTGTCTTTTGATAAATACTGTAGCAGATATCAAAGAAGAGGATTAATATTATCATATTTATGAATAAAATACTTTAACGCATACCCTTTGCCATTGGATGGTGTCGGATAGGTTTACATCCCCTTGCCATGCTGTCTACAAGAAAATATAGTAAAGGAGGTCTATATCACAAATTCTCATAAAAATAAAAGCTGAGCCTGAATAATATAATCATACCAGATATATTTAAATAAAAGATGCTTTAGTATCTACTCACCGTATTAAGATGTTCTTGGATTCTCTTGCCATCCTGTTAGGAGAAAACATTCAAGAAAACAACAGAATGGTGGTTTAAACACGTGCTTACACTTCTACTCCTGATACGCCAAGAAGTCTAGAATGGACTCAATCCTGCGACCCGCTGCTGTCGGAGTTGCCAAGCGGCGTTTCGATGAACCTTACTTTCCCCTCATCCCGCAAGCTGTTCTCCCTCTTTTGTTTCCCTTTCACCTTGCCTTCATCTGTCCTTCTCCTTGTCTATATTCCTGATTTTATCACCCTTTTTGCTTTGTTCCGTTCGTATCAGATTTGGGACTATATTTAGGGCCACGCCCGGGTTTACATTATACCCGTTCTACTACAACCCAGTGTCGAAGGAGGAACTTCTACACCGTCACGTAACGAAGAAGAGCGACGACCATGGTGTATGGGTCGTCAGATCCACCGCTACCCTGGCCAGGACGTCGAGCCAGGCGTATTTAAGTATTATGAACTAACGTCGACAAGTCCTTATGACTTAGGGTTTAGTTTTGTTTATAGATCTAGACAATGTAGATCTTTTTTATATATTTTTTGTCGAATCATATTTTTGTTAATTTAATTTCATGTCGAATGGATAGTTTATTCATATCAAGCCTTGTTGACTTCAAGATGTAAGTACTTCAGTTAATTGATTAAATATCGTGTTCTGGAGTCTGAAGGGCAAGTCTCCCCTTTTGATTTAGTATATCAGTTCTAGTTACTATGTCCCTGTGTCCTTATCATACAGTCTTTACTTTATGAGCCTTGGGCTTAGAAAGTAGTAATGTCTTAGCCATAGACTTTCAAAACTTCCACAAGTTCCATTAATCTATTTTGAGCCAATGTTTCTCATGACGTCGTGTACGTCGTGTGCATCTGTATAATTTATGGATGGCTACAACCAGGCTGTTTGTCTTGTTTTCCATATCACAGTTGAGCTAATGGAAATCGATATATTAGCTTGGCCAAGTACTCACGCTTCTCGTGCTGTATTAGCCTCGGTGTTCAAATCAGGGAGCTGCTCTAGAGTCATAGTGGGGTCCGCGCATATAATACCCTCTTTCTTTTGCCTGTTGTTTAGCTTCTATTGTTTTTTGGTTGCTCTTAGTGTAATTACTATTAGAATTTTGTGTACTATTGAATGCTCTGGCAGTACCGAAGGGGAAAGAGACCAGCCATAGTACTGTTTTGTTAACACTTGTTTATTAGCTATCGACCGCTGTTATCAACAGAGTTTACTGTTGCTTATCATTATCCACAATGTTTAAAGGATATTATCTTAAGACCCATTCAATCAGACTGATCATAATTTATATGTGTATCTTGTTTAATACCCTTTGCTAATAATTGTGTAACTGTTTTCTCCTTTAGAAAACTTCTACCTGCTCAGCCCTTGTAGCTACAGTCAAAACTTCACATTTCGCAAAGTCAAATTGTTTGCATCAAACTTCAAAGTACAACCTATAATATTATTGTAAACCTTAGTTCTTGTTATTTCTGTTTTTTATTTAATAAATCTATTTATTGTTCAACCTTAATTCTTTTCAATTTAAATTGTGTATCCTGTAGGAAAAAAGAATCTTACAAAACTTTGGGATTAATAATATATCGGCTCCAGAATTACAATTAAAATTTTGACTTTATAATATTGTGCTTAGGTTTACTTTTTTTCTTTATTTTTGAACGAATTTGTGAAGAAAATGTATAAAACTTTTCCACAGACTTTTACGATAAAATTATGTTCTTTTTAACTTATCATTACGATTATCGATAAAAGATACTGTTAAGACTATACAACAGTAGGATTGCATTCTCTCTAAAGATCTTTTGTCACATTTGAAATATTTTTATTACTGAAGTTTTTTCCCCAATATATTAAATAGATCAATAATATACTATGTGGTTATAATTTTTTAAACCTGTATTTTTGAGTTTTTTATATCTTGGGGTAGGCCTACATTTACCTTTTAGTCACGGCCAAGGGAAACAAAATTTAAAAAAATTTAGAACCGTTGCGTTAATGAATACTTGTTCAACAGAGGAAGACTAATTCATAAAAGAGTTTAAAATAAATATTAATTTATAAAAATAACTTTCAACCCTTTCACTTTATATAATGAACGGATGTTTTATATATATAATAATAAACGGGTGTTTTATATATATATATATATAATTGTTTCTTCTCACCCTAACTTGATATAAACTTTCATGCGTTAATTTAATTTGTTCTTATTTAATTTTATAATCTCCTGTATGAATATTCCCATTTTCCCGTGGACTTTCATGCAACGGATGGAGCTTAGTCCTCAATACCCCGTCCCCCGTCCATAGAAGAGTTGGATTTTGGAACTAGCTATTACACTCAGACTACTATGATCGCTTCCTTGAGGTGTCGTGGAGGAACTAGACTATTGCACTCGGGCTACTATGATCGCTTCCTTGAGGTGTCGTGGAGGAACTAGACTATTGCACTCGGACTACTATGATCGCTTTCTTGAGGTGTAATAGAGGAACTAGACTATTGCACTCGGGCTACTATGATTGCTTCCTTGAGGTGTCGTGGAGGAACTAGACTATTGCACTCGGGCTACTGTGATCACATCCTTGAGGTGTTATAGAGAAACTAGACTATTGCACTCGGGCTACTATTATCGCTTCCTTGAGGTGTCGTGGAGGAACTAGACTATTGCACTCGGGCTACTATGATCACTTACTTGAAGTGTTATAGAGGAACTAGACTATTGCACTCGGGCTACTATGATCGCTTCCTTGAGGTGTAATAGAGGAACTAGACTATTGCACTCGGGATACTATGATTGCTTCCTTGAGGTGTAATAGAGGAATTAGACTATTGCACTCGGGCTGCTATGATCGCTTCCTTGAGGTGTCGTGGAGGAACTAGACTATTGCAATCGGGCTACTATGATCGCTTCCTTGAGGTGTAATAGAGGAACTATACTATGGCATTCAGGATACTATTATCGCTTCCTTGAGTTGTCGTGGAGGAACTAGACTATTGCACTCGGAATACTATGATCGCTTCCTTGAGGTATAATAGAGGAACTAGACTATTTCACTCGGGCTACTATGATCGCTTCCATGAGGTGTCGTGGAGGAACTAGACTATTTCACTCGGGCTACTATGATCGCTTCCTTGAGGTGTCGTGGAGGAACTAGACTATTGCACTCGGGATACTATGATCGCTTCCTTGAGGTGTCGTGAAAGAACTAGACTATTGCACTCGGGATACTATGATCGCTTCCTTGAGGTATAATATAGGAACTAGACTATTGCACTCGAGATACTATGATCGCTTCCTTGAGGTGTCGTGGAGGAACTAGACTATTAGTATCTGCTACTTATCTCCGCAGTTAAACTCGACACTCCCGATTGGATGCTTTGAATGAAATGATAAAACACATATTTTATAATTAATATGTCTTATTCTTACTTGAATTATTTCTGTGTACTGCGCCTTACTATCCATCGGGGTTATCAACATTAAAATACACTTATGAGGTAGACACGAGGAAGATATCATTTAAAAGTAATTGTATTCCTCTTTAGTTATAGGGAAGGTGGGAAATTATTCAGGAAAAACCGCCCTCAGTAAATCCGACAGATTTGAACCATAAGTTTTAACCTTTATCGTCACCGGTAAACCAGACAAGACTGACGACTTTGTCCGTGGGCCCGACGATTCTGGTCAACATAACAAGTATACTTTTTTATCTGGCTCTCAGATGTTCATTCCTTATGTCGATCCGATACTAGAAGAGGAAGGACAATTACACCCATTGGTGGGAGGATGAAGTGGGGCACTCCCGCCAACCATTACTACCCCAATACCTCAAATAATGTTAGTAAAAGCTGAAAAATTGGTAGATTAAAATTAATACAAACATTGAATGTGTGTTTAATGTATAGACCAAGAGGTGTACCGCTGAACGCATTAAAAATACCCCTAATATTGTCACTTACAAACAATAGCTTCGGCACATTGTATGCGTTCCCCCTCTCTGGGTAAAGAACATCAGCTTGTCTCTCTGTATTGCAGCTATGAGCTTCTTCCTGTCCCTTGACAATGTGACTTGTCTGTGACCTGCGACGTTCTGCTACCAATATGATCTCGGACAGTTCAGAGGTCTGGATGGAATCTAACCTTTTCTTCCCGCCTCTTCCCTTTCAATTGTAACACTGGGCGACCTAACTATACCCCATCTACGGTAAGAGAGATGATGACAGCTAGCAGGAGGTTCTTCATTGCAAACATAACTAATGTAAACCTATTTGTAAAGATTGTTTATCGCTATTTACAAATAAGTTGACATTAGTTACTTACAGCCAATGATAGCTGTCACCACCTCTCCTACTAGAGATGCCCTATAAGACTTTTGGTAGAGATTGGTATGTGGGGGATGTTTTCGGCCATGTAAAACGTTTAAGTGGTTTAGTTTTGAATCTACCAGATAATAATTTACTACCCGCCTAGGTGGCGTAGTTAGCTAACACGCTTGTTTCGTGTGCGCTAGACTGCCGAGGACGGGAAGATCTAGTTTCAAATCTCGGTCGGGTGAACGTGGGCTGGTTTTCCACTCTTTCTCCACACAAATGCGGGTTCACTTCCTCTAAATTCGACATTTCCCAATTCTTAACCAATGTGAGTAATTTGTACTTAAGCGTATAACCCGAACGGTTAGTAAGACGTGGTGCTAAATAAAAAAATGAGTATTTTACTCTCGACTCTTTCACCTGCCCCACCGATGAATTTTGAGGGCGGGTTCCTCTTTCCCAGTTTCGTGATATTTTTACCCTCTAATATAATATAATATAATATAATATAAAGTATTATTATAATTGTGGACACTTTCCTACTTCAATTTGTGATGTGTTGTATGCTCTCTAACCTCAAAAAAAATAGGTTTAACAATTCTGTATTTGTTTTTCTTCGCAAACACACTGCTCTTAACCCCCCTACCCTACACTCCCACCGTAAGGTTAATAATTTGATACAGTAAAGGGATAGTAAAAAGTCCACCACAATAAGGCATCAAAAATTGTCTTTCATTGAACAGTTATTATTATTATTATTTCTCTGGCAGCAATGTAAAGTGTCGTCTGTGTTTGTATTTTCACGGTACTACGCCCACCTCTAGCCAAAATGGTTCGATTGGTCTCCTTCAAACTTGATATTATGATCATGACTGAAGGTGATATCGTGTGTTTAGTTTTGGCTTTAAAATTGAGGGTAGTTTCTAGTGTATGGTTTTTCGAAAATGGTTTAACGATTTTGATTAAAATTGTAATCTAGGGATCAACTGCAGGAAAACTGTGATCTTGTCAGAACTTGGCCGTCTTTCTTCGCTTTGCTAAAAGTTGTCCAAGTTTGGCGTTAAAAAACCCAGCCATTGTTGACGGTTACTATAACAGCCATTTAGCGGTAAACAAAATGTATTATGGTTGTCATCTTGTATTGTGGACACTTGCAAGCAAACTACTTTATTTACTAGTACTTAAAACAAAATCAGAGAGGGGGAGAACCTATTTGGCTACTTAAATACAAGTTTTGACCATAGGGAAGGGCGGGAGTAATGAAGAGTCGGAGTAAGGAGACTGTATTTCAGTGCTTTGTGAACTGCCTAAGTACTCAAGTCGAGTAGTTTTGGAGTAGAGATATAGTCGGCGCGATGCGAGATCTTGAGAATGTTACACGATGGGACATTTAACCTAGGTCAGCGTGAGGACTGTTGAGACTGATAGTACATTGACAGTGATGCTTTCTAAATATCACAAACTCAAGTGTCAACCAAATCACAATTTTTACATTGTAGTTAATATCTATCTAATTTCCAATAAATGACCATTATTGAACCCACCGGTCATTTATAATAACTCAACCCCAACCTATTAAGCCATCCTGACACATTTTCTCCCGGGGTCGCGTGGGGTAGCGACAATCTTTATTTAAAATGGAACACTGGAAACACAACTAATTAATCTAAATAACGATATCCTAATTAAATCAACAGCTTTTGAGTAATTTTTTTGAAGTATGTACCGGCAGAAAAGTATTAAAGTCTTCGAAAACGTGCTAACAAATTGCACGTATTTTGTGGGTCAACTTAATTGTGCAAACTAGCATTTTCGCAAATGAAAATGTTTCTATCAGTCATGTATTTAGGCTACTAAAAATCAGTACTATTAATATTCAGGCCTCCATTCAACATAAATGCCTAAAAATGGCCAAACAAGGTCGGCAATCAAGAAATAAATTGTACGACACAATCGCACTAACTTTATCATATTGTGTTTTATATTCGCGAAGAAAATGTTAAATAATAGGTTTTGAGTAAACCACCCTTGTACAAATTTTACCCATAAAAACAAACTCATCATCTTGTAAATCACCAAAAAAAACCTTCCAGTTTTACTTTAAACCAAATTATTCAAATATGAATAGATACCTAATTTATTACAAATAAACCAAATTATTCAAATATGAATAGATACCTAATTTATTACAAATAATTATTTACTTTAGAAAAATAAAGAAACACTATTCATTGTCAGTCATAGATAGACATGGGGACAGACAGAATTGTAAAATTCACTTTTTTGGGGGGGTTCAGTGTCACTTAAAACGTAAAGATTCATCGAAATCTCTAGATAATTCTCTTTTTCACGAATACAATATTTTCTCTTGCTATGCTAAAGTAAAAAAAAAAAAAAATCTACCCTTATCAATACATTTCTACAACCAGTGGATTATGAACTGAATTCATGGCCCGCTTCGGAGGCCGCGTGGTCTAACGCGCTACTCTTGTTGTAGGCTGGACTACCGATGACGGGCTGATCGAGGTTCGAATCTCTGTACTAAGGGTGGTTTTTCACTTCCTCCACACAAATGTGGGTACACTTCCTTAAATATAACCTTCCTAATCCCCAAAACCATTAGTGTAGTTAATGAATAAGCGTATAACCCGAAAGGTTAGATAGACGCGGTGCTAAAAATACAAAAAAACAAACAAACGTATGTACTCCTGAGAATTGTGTGTGATGTACCAATAAAAATAAAGATAATAAGTCATCAAAATCCGGTGTTTAGTCATAGATTGGTTCGCTTGCTCAGCTTGACACATTCTATTGCAGTTCTATTAGACTACTGAAGGAAGTAGAAGTATACATGAGGTGCACCCGCATCTGCGTGAACACTGTAAATAAGTCATATGTAATCAATCATTCTCTCATAAAATTTCTAAAATAACAGCATTCAGGTGATAGGTCAAATAACAAACTTAAGTTTTAATCCAAACAGGATTTCCTAAGGTGTTCCCCACGCCCCCAATATTTTCTCTCACTCACTTTATTTTAATTCTACCTTTTTCATCTCAACCCCATTTTAGTAATACCCCCGACGGGTGATGAGACGCGGAGAGCACGAGGAAATCCCCCCACCCCTTTTTTCTGCGTGTGTTACTACCCGTCATAAACACTGTACTAATAGGCTAGTGATGAGGAAATCAGAATTTTTAGGACATTTACAGGTACTCGCGTGGAGAGAGTGTGGAGAAAACATTCAGAAAAAAAATACGCACGGCAGGAATTCGAGGTCAGACCTTTCGGTCACCTGCAAACCAGGCTATATGAGTTTGGCATTTGGTTGGGAAGTATGGTTACTCTATATTTATATTTATATATTTATAATCAAACGGAAGACGATCTACAAGCTGCGATTAAGGTGATATCGTGTGTGTCTACCGTCAGGAAGGGCAGTTTAACCAACCAAGGAAGGCGCTTAGCCACCGCTCATAAACCCGAGGCCTAGGTCCAGCGGGGTTTCCATGGCAACGTCCTCTCTGTCGGATACAGTCGGAGCGAAGTAAGAACAATCTTTATTGTGCGTCCCGTCCGGGATATCTCTACAGTATGATTTTGGTGGGAATAACAGTAGAATTCAATTATTAACGTAACTAGAACAATTTTTATATATTCATACATCAATTCATGTTATCTGCAGCTGTCACTTTTGATATATATTAACAATACCTATAAAATGATACAAATAATAAAGTAAATTGTTATCAATGTCGGCCGCTAAGAAATCTGTTTGAATTCTATCTACTGTTCTTCCAACCAGATTTAAGATATAAACTAATGTGGTAGGAATGAGGAAGGTGGAATTGGAGGGAAAACGTACAAACATTTGTCTAAAGCAGGAATGGAAAAGCATTTATTAAACAAATTCTCAGTACTCCCAACCAGGATTCGAATCAGAATCTCAGTCAGCTGTAAAGCAGTCTACTGCGAGAGTGGCTCGTTAGATTGTGACATGGTATATTTTCTTAAAACAATAGTCACCATAGCTATAACGCAACTTGAGGGCAATTGGTTGGTGAGTCAGTGTTGAGGGCGGGTTAGTGAAAGGTACCCAGGCAGATACGAGTAGACCTTGAACCTTCCTACCAGCTCTGGAGCACACCTGAGTCTACATGTCTGTTCGACTGATATCGTGATAGTTCACTCGCCAACTACTCTGGCGCTAGGCTCGCCTTGCACCACATTCTGATGCTCACCGAAGCAAAGACAACAAGATAAGCTCCATACACACGTATTTAATTCATTAGGGAAACTTGCGACGAAATAATTATGTCATTTATCACGGAATAACAATCAAAGTAACTATTAGAAAAACTGCGTGTTTTCACACAAACATTGTTTTCATCCTTGTTTTAGGAAATAGGTTTTGTTACCAACAAAAAAATAAAATTCCTTTCCGAGTATATTTTGTGTGCGTAAAAATAAGTTCGCAGTGCTTTTAATTTAAATAAGTAGTTTACATAATCTCAAACCTTGATGTAAAATTCAGGCCATACATTTTATACTAGCGTATAACCGGAACGGGTAGTAAGACGTGGTGCTTAAAAAAATGTATATGTATGTTGGCAACATTTGTCATTGAAATTCGTTTAACTTTTTCCGGCCGCTCGTTTTTATGTGCTTCTTTTATTTGTTTCGTATTATTATTATTATTCATATTAACGTCTCAATAGTTAAATTTAAATATATAAATGTCTGAAATATAAAGAAAAGTAAAGTGATATCAATTCAAGCCTACAAGTTAATTGCTACTCAATACTAAAGTGATGGGTTTTTAAAATGACACATTTTTAATCGATATTCTAAGAGTTTCTTAAAACTAATTTTGACCGCATATTTGTTCTTGTAATACTAAATGTGATTAACTAAACATTTTGACTACTGAACTAAAAGTACATTGAAATGAATGATCTATGATGGATAGTCTACTAGACCTGTTGGCTGTGTGCTTCAGTTTATTCACATTTATATAAATGTGTTAAACATATTGAACACGTTTGGATTTTACGGCGATACTTCGCAAAGAAGGTAGCATTCGTTACACTTTTTCAATGCTGTGTTAAATTAAATCTTGGTTTTTTTTGTCATAAAAAGGTTACACACACAATAGTAAGTTTCCAGTGATAGGAAAATGAATTAATATTGTAATTTTTTTTTAAATTTAATTGGAAACTTCTCTGCAAAGACATGACAATAGTGTCGAAGACATTTAAAATGTATAATAATGAATAGTCTATTTTGATGTACAATATTTATTATGTTTAGATGAAAACTATCCCAACATGTGTCAATAAACATAAATATTTCGGTAAAGTTGTTAAAATGATATAATTTGTTTTTTGAAATATTTTTATTAGGAGGAATAGAATAGGACCAAGATAGTCTAGTAGAGGATCACAATTTTAAAATGTTTTTTATTCAAAATCGAACTGATTTAAATATATATATATATATATATATATATAGTAATGCTAAACACAAGTTCTTAACAGGTATTTTGTTTTCAGAACTAGAACTTTATTTTATTCAATACTCGCTTAGGTGGCCGAATAGTCTAAGGCATCACTCGTGTCATACTGGCCTACTGATGATGGGGAGATCTGAGTTCAAATCTCTGTCGATTTGAATGAGGCTGGTTTTTCCTTTCACGCAAATGCGGATATATTACCTCAAAAATGTTTCCTTCCTCATCCCTACTCTATCAGAGTAATTATCATACATTCGTATAACCTGAAAAAAAAACCTCTGGCTTCGATTCCATTTAGGGAATGTTTTCAAATATTCGCTTCGACTTGGCTTTGAACTGGAAAAACAGGTTTCGCATACCCTTACAAACCATAATCAGCAATTCTACCAAACTATGCTCAAATCTCCATGATAGTCGCTTGTTTCGCTAATATTCGCCACGCTAGTATGATAGTCACGTGACATGTTAATTAGCACCGCGTCCTACTACCCGTTCGGACTGTACGCTTATGTAGTAATTACGTTCATAGGTTATGGATGACTAAGGTTGAATTTAGAGGTACCCGCATTCGCGTGGAAGGAGTGTGGCAAACTATTTAGGCAAAAACATTCAGTACACCCAACAGGGATCGAACCACGATCTCCCTGTCATTGGCAGTCCGCTAGTCTCCTGCCTTAGGCCATGCGGCCACCGAAGCGGGCTGTATCAAAGTTAACCGCAACAAAAGTTAATATTTTATAGACTGTCCTTCCTACCGTGTCCTTATTGTAAGCAAGAGCGTGCACCTTTTTTTAGTGTCTTCGTAACTTAACCGTTTATTAAGTTTAACTGTTGGTTGGCGTTTCATTTTACCGCCAACCATTGGCGTGTTCGTCAAGTTACGGATGGAAGACTTCCGTTACCTCCTAGTAGCCCACTCGTAGCACGATATTTGTTACAAAGCTCTTGATTGGCTTACATTGAATATCGAGAGTATAAAACATACCTAGTGACATCTACTGAGTTGTTTTTAAAAATAAAGTATCTTAGGTACTGAAACTCATCATTTCTTATTGCGTTCTTTGATTTGGTTCTTAAAACAAAAGGGAGTCGAATTTATTCATTTGACGCGTTTATACAGAACTACTTTAGGTTATGTGATTTTTACTTTTGTTTGATTTATATATTCATATATGTGGAAAGAATAAAAGAGGACGTGAATAAAAAATAATCATCAAAGTCGTCATCGTAATTTTAACCATCCATGGTATTCAAAGGCATAGATAAATGTAACCTCTTTCTAATAATATCAACTGCCATAGTAAACATTTTATATCGGAATGTTTTATTTTAATATGGCCTAAATGTCATGCTTGGCCGAGGACGGGGAGGCTGGGGTTAGAATTTTCCCGGGTACACGTAATGTGGCTTTCCTCAAATAGTTTATCACATACTACGCAAATTCAGTTACATTTTTCACTGAACTCTTACCTTCTTCATCCCACTACCAACTAACGTGATTAAATGCCTACTGCACGGATGGGTAGTAAAATGTAGATTATAAAAAATATATTCCTATTCTCTTATGATTGGTGAGCTGGCGGTCTAGGGGTAAGGTGTCGGACTTCTGTACTGGTGGTCCGGGGTTCAATCCTCGTTCCCGGCACAGACTTATCTGATTGCCAAACCCTTCCTTCACCTCTGACAAGACTTGTATTAATCACAACTTGTGAATGTGGGGAATGCCAGGCCTCCACCGTGGTTCGGATCCCACGCTAAACTGTAGGTCCTTCATTTCATCTCACAATCACCCTACCATTACACATTAGCGTAAGAGCGTATAACCCGAACGGGTAGTAAGACGCGGTGCTAATAATAATAATAATAATAATAATAATAATAATAATAATAATAATAATAATAATAATAATAGTAATAATAATAGTTTAATAATCTTAGATTAATTTACATAGTTATGTTTTAAAATTTTAAATAATTTACTATATTTAAGGACGCCCACTTTTCTGGAGTATTTTAAAATTCATAATTCATACAACATTATTAAAAATACTTAAAATTGCTTCAAAAGAAACTTAATATTTAAAAATAAAATACTTTCCATCCTATTCGGCGACTTCCCCACAAGCCAATTCATGGATAATCCCTCCTAAAATAAATTTCTAAATACAGGTCTTGTTGCCACCATATAGGCTTATTATTTTATGAAAATATAATTATTGTTTTATCAACGTTTTGATAATCCAGTTGGTTGTAACTATCCACCACTAGGCTATATCTGAAAGTCTCCGCGCGTGTATCCAATTTCCCATCGTTCTGCTAATATCCGCACAGGATCCTATAGTAGGATTCTGATTCTGATTCTGATTTTAGAAACTATAAACACTTTTTTGCAGTCAACTTTGATATAATTTTACTTTATTTTTAGTTATTTTATAGTTATTGACGAAAATGACAGTTGAAGATCGTATATATTGGCATATATGACAGTATTTTAGTAGCTTTTTAATTGCCAAAATATCTCCTACCTGTTGAAATGTGAGTGTGGATGTCTCTTGTCTCTCTGTTCCAGCACTGGAGAGGAAGATATCTGTCCGAGCCAACAGGGACGAACTGGTTCAGAAGGGGATCCTCATGCCAGACAGTCCCACGTCCCCTCTTCCCGAGCCAGGTAATAATAACCTCCTTCAGTTATTAGATAATCGAGTCCGTCTCACTCATGACAGATGTTCAACAACCATCGCCTTAGATCATACGGACAACAAAGCTTAGTTTTCCCTTTACATCCTATCAATATAGCTTAGGTTAAGTGTTAAGTCCTGCTTTGTTTTACAAAGCTTTGCGCACACGAGTTTTTTTTTTCACTTCGTTAAATAAATTCGCCATCTTTTAGCACAAATAGAAGGCTGGGGTGCCTATAATGCGGCGCATAACAGTTGGGCTTCGAGACCCTTGTTCCAAAAGTTAATAGCTTAGTTGGATCACTATCACCAACTAGAAGAACTATCATCATAGTTTAGTTGGGCAACGTTCACTGGCCAGGAGGATTATCGTCATAGTTTAGTTGGGCAACGTTCACTGGCCAGGAGGATTATCGTCATAGTTTAGTTGGGCTACACTCACTGGTCAGGACTAAAATTTAATAAATTTACGGGTAGATATGAATTTGACCCCGCTAATCTTTTCGCCTTGTATTAGGCTAGGCTTGTTTAGTTTAATTTAGGCTAGGTTACATTACCTTAGCATTTTGTTGTGTATGATTTACTATCCATCACTTGATGTTTTCCACTCAGCCTGGGAAAATATTTACAACCATCCTATAAGGAGAGCCACAACAGCCGGGTCAGAGTTAGTACAACGAACTATACGCCTTGTTTACAAGTAACTCGTGACCCAGTTATTGTAAGGGCGGATTAACGATACCATTTTAAAATGCAGGTCATATCAGGTACACGTGGCACAGCTGTAATACGCCCCCCTACCATGTATCATACTCAAGGCCAACAAGGGTGAGATAGGTGACCTGGTGGTCTAGGGGTAAGGTGTCAGACTTCTATGCTGGCGGCCGGGGTTCAATCCTCGGTCCCGGCAAAGATTTATCTGATTACCAAACCCTTCCTTCACCTCTGACAAGACATCTTGTGAATGTGGGGAATGCCAGGCCTCCACCGTGGTTCGGATTCCACGTTAAACTGTAGGTCCTTCATTTCATCTCACAATCACCCTACCATTACACATTAGCGTAAGTGCGTATAACCCGAATGGGTAGTAA
>CABFVZ010000586.1:286355-324216 GCA_902151445.1 Timema monikensis | reverse complement strand
TTATGGATTCACATAAAACCTATTTTTTAGAGGTATTTACATCTGCCCGCCTTTTTAGGCTTTTTAAAGTCCCTTCTTTTCTTTTAGGTCCTTGCAACTCCCCTTTTTGAAAGGTAATTGCATCTTTCATTCTTGACATTTTATTGCATAGGCTTATCTATTTTTGAAGGGTTATTGCATCTCTTGTTTTTACGTGGATAAAAACAACTAAACATTGAAACAATTTTTCATAGGAATTTTAATGAAAGAGAATATTTAGTAAACGTCTGCAATCTCCATAAATATGTTGAGCGCTTTCAACGCTTTGCGCTATTTTAATTAAAACCTGGTGTTACGGGAANGGGGGGGGGGGGGGGGGGGGGGCAGTCGAGTCTGACAGGGAATAAAAAAGATGTATTCTTTGTAAAGTGTTTTGTTTCGCCTGTCAAAACCAGGTGGTCCCAAAAGTTTGGTTGGGGAAGGGCTGTGAAGAACAGAGATTTGGAATAGGGGTAAGGGCTAGTATTTTCTTGTCAACACAACATTCGACCTGAGCCACTTGGAAGGCAAGGGTGCAATCCAATCCCATCCAGAGCCACGAGCTTTTGAAAAGAGGAGACGTTCGGATTATTTATTTCTCATCCTCTCTCCAAGCTAGTGCTACATATTTACCTATCATTTTCGCTCATTCTATACCTGTGATTCTTTGCTCATACAATCCACATACATGGGCACGCGTATTAAATGTCAGACACGTCTAGGCTTATTTGCTGGTCACCGGAAGGCAGGGGTTAAAATCCTGACTGGGTGTACTCAAATAGTATTTTTCCTAAATATTTCCATTCATCTCTCAACTTAAATACGAGTACATTTCCTTTAAAATATGAACTTCCTCATACCACTCAATATATTTGGCTTGCAGCTGTCAAAATGGAAGAATTGTTTTTATATTAATTTCAAATTGCCGAAATTGATATTCGTAAAACGCGAGCTTAAAAATATATCGATTAATGGTGTAGATTTTTTTCCCCGTCCTCTACGTCTTCCAGTATTCATTTCGACTAAATTGGTAAATACTATAAAATCGAGAAGAAATGTACCCAAATATGCTAAGGGGAAGAGTGGGAAGCCATTTAGGAAACACCTGGTAGGTATTTGAGCCCCTACCTCCCCTTTATTCGACAAACCAGATAAGACGAGATTAACGCTTCTATTCTCGTGTACACCGATAGAGGCTATTTTGACGTTTAAAGTGCATAAGACTAACTCCAGAAAATGTTAGAGCTGTCAGCTAAATCCTCTTGATCTCCTATAAACTGTGTTCATGCACAGTGTTTTACACTGGTGCGCCCAGAAATGTAGAACCTAAAGGGAAAGGGAATATCATGTGTAACAGCTGATATTTCTGTGCTTAGTTTTCAATTTTAAACTTTAGGGGCACTTTTAAATTGTCTTATCTCTGGTATACCAGGTCGCAAGAATGATATTAATATGTAGCCCATATGCATCCGACACATCTTCTGTGTTCTCTATTTCAACTGTACTTATATTGATGGATTGAATATACAAGATAATATAGTTGTTAAATACGGTTATAGCCGTATCATATTCTTTAAATTCAAAAATGACACTTGGACAAGGGAATCAAACGCGGGAGCTTAGTACGCCAATCAATGATCTTAGGACTGGCATTAGTGTACCGAGCCAAAGGTCGCGGGCTTGGTGCCCACGTACAGTTGTCATTCTCAAACTACTTATCATGTTTTAGGCTTATAATACTTGGTTTGTTGTTGCAATCTTTGAGGTGGTAAATCCACCCCCCCCCTTCCGTCACCCCAAGGGTACTGCACTGTGTTTTAGTGATTCGTTTAGCAAGGAAAGGAATAGAACAATATAATCTAAGGGACTACGAGAGAAGAGGGCAACTAAAATAAAATACGCTAATATTGGCCTGGAAAGAGGGTGGAAGTTTTCAACCTGGTTTTGCTTTTATCACACCATCATACTACCTGTTAATTACTCTAATGGGGTAGGGTTGAGGAAGGAAGCAATTAAGAGGTAATCTAGCCACATTTGCGTGGAAAGAGAATGGGTAACCATTTTTTAAAAGAAAATCATTAGACACGAAAGTGTCGCCTTAGATCATTCGACAACGTAAGCGGGTTTCAACATAATCTACCTGTTAACTAGTCGAGGGGGCTGGCTGGTGCTGAGTTATGGCAAGATGTTACTAAAATTACATTCATATATTTATACAGCAATGCATGTGATACTGGCCGTCACTTTTGTTAGAACATCTAAACTACAAAATATACCAAATATATACATCTAAATATACAATTTGCTTGGACGGGTAGTAGGACGTGGATCAATTTTTTTGTTTGGTTTCGTTCTACGCGTTCGTACTTTTCACATTTAATAGCGCTAGTGAGATACAGATGAGGGAGATCTAACTTATAGGAAATGTATCCACATTTGCGTGTAGTGAGAGATAGAGTGAGAAACTTTTATAAATAGTCGCCCTCAGTACAACCCGGCCAGGATTCGAACCCTGACCTCATATTCATCGGCACACCAAATTACATGAGCGTGACATTTCGTCCACACGCACAAGTTTCGCAGAAAAAAAAATACAAACAACTTATTCTTATCTCTTTTGACAACAGCCTACAACGGATGTCTTAGCAGCAAGAACAGTTTGAACTGCACAAAGGACGCCGCCTACCTTAAGATAAATATACCTACATTGCAGAATCTCTAATGGGAAGTGCGTATAACCCGAACGGGTAGTAAGACGCGGTGCTAATAATAATAATAATAATAATAATAATAATAATAATCTAATGGGAATTATAGCTCTGGAGATTCAAACCCCTAAAACAAGACTCAATTATCTTAACGTTTTCTTTTTAATACTCTTTTATAAAATAACTTTATTTGTTTAAGGCAAGCTAGCTAAATTATGTTTCTTTATCAGTTATTTTTTTATGTGTTTCTGATAAATTAACTAATTTCTAATTTCCATGGGTTTTTTAACTATAAAACTAAATATATTATGCTTTATAGACCCAATAGCTTTCAACTCAATTTTGGCGTGACTCATATTTTGAAATAACAAACTATGTCTCAAATAACGTGATATTTCTGGACGTGTGCAATTCGTCTCGGTGCTCCGTTAGACGGCTCCCTTAAGTTAGTCGTGCTGACGCTTCTCGAATATGTTCCTTATACCGGAGATGATGTATGATCGAACACTTCACTAAATTTAGTTTCAGCCACACGAGTTTTAATATTCCAAGCCCGCGGATGTTGGCTGAACATTGTTTTTGGGAGGTGTAATGAATGGGCTCATTTGTAAAGATACGTGAGCAGCGCTAGTGTATGTATACAGCGCGGGCGATGAGCGATCTATCTTCCCCGAGGAAGATAAACCACTTCTGGCTAGAATTTCCGAAGCCACGCTACTGGAAAGACTATAATATTCAACATCGGACCTCTATTGTTTTATGTTGGTTCACTGCGGCTTACTTTCCGTATAGACTATCCGCATGTTTACACTAATGAGGAACAGGGGAGGAAGGTGGAATTAAGGGAAATTTTACCTTTATTTGCGTGGAGGGAGAGTGAAAAACAATTAACAATAAATACTTCCCCGCTGAGATTCTAACCTTGACCTCTGTCATTTACAAAAACCCGACTTTAGTGAGAGTGACACCTTAAACCGTGTGTCCACTGATGTGGGTCTGCCTACCGGTAAATACCACAAAATTAATACCCGATGTGTTACACAAATTAATTTGTAATGTATGGTCATAGACAAGGTATACCTTGAATATCATCTGTAAAGGATGTCCTAGAATTTGATGTTAACTTTCTCATCAAATGCTAATTTGCTCATGACATGTTCAAGATCTGTTGAGATTACTATGTCTGTAGAAAACTAAACTCCTATGTTTTTACTGGAGAAATATTTGATTTATTTTGCCGGAAAAAAATATTTTCCATAAAAAATGCAATAACATTGAACTTTTCTCAAGTCACCTCCCGCCAGAATCACATTGAACTTTGTTGCCGCTAGCAGGGAGATCACGTTGCAAATCCTGGCTGAATGCATTGTGAAATATAGGGGTGGACTTACATACGTGATTTATCCTTACTCTCTAATATGGGTGCACTGGTTCTTAGTCTAAAGTCTAAACTACTTTTCTCACCCCTAACCCAAGTTTTTAATAGACCTTGTCTTGAACATAGAAATAAAAATTAAAATAAAATATTGAAATTCTACTTACATTTATACTTTTAATATCATTAACAAATGAAGTTTTTTAATAGTGCGTTTAACCCAAGTGATATTATCTCTCTCCACGTTAATGCAGTTACACTTCCTCTGAATTAGACTTTCCTCATCCCTAACAAATAGTCATTAATACATACATGTGTGTAACCCGAACGGGTAGTAAAATTCTGTACTAGAAATAAATTAGGTAATGTTAATTAATCTTGGATTAAGATAAACAAAACCTATATTACTAAATTGGCGACTGACTGGAACTTGCCGTTATATCATACGGACTTTGTCTCTGGTTCGTAATTGATGAAGTTTGTCAAAGTTAACGAAGTTGCCTCTGAATTGTTTCCCGGTAAACCAGCCGCTCGCTAACTGTCCCACACTGTGACACCTAGTCGCGGCGCTGATAAGAGGGGTGTGGGGTGTACAGACGCACTCTTAAGGCGCTTTCACACCCACTCATTAACATGCCGATTTAAAAATAAGAGCCAGGAACTAATTCCTCAGGATAACACATCGTTAAAAGAATACGAGATGTATTGAGTCCATTGTTCCATACCTAGCTTTTACTGATGTGGTCGAGCCATAAACGGTTTATTTATCTAATTCATAGGTAGGGGCTAGAATCTTGGTCGGTTTACCGGATTTTTTTATTTTTTTTCCTAAATGGGGGTAAACTCTTTTTTCACCAAAATGCAGGTGCATTTACTTTAAATTATACTTTCCTCATTAGTGTAGCTACAATTTACATAGCGCGAACGGGTAGTAAAATGATATAGGGAAAATAAGTAGAAAAGAATGAAAAGTATAACTATTTTTGGGTACTGATCAATAGCATCACAAAGCCTTGAAAAGGGGGGGGGGTGATGGAGTCCTCTGCTATTTAATGTAATTGCTTCCTTCATCCCCATTCCCCCAAATATGTTTTAAGTTAGGCGTAAACTACTATGTTTAAAATATTTCTAATCTTGTTTTTTTTACAGGTAAAATACTTATTATTGGCTCTGTAGAAAAATGGTGCTTTGATTAACACCAAGAGGGTGTAATATTTTTATCTTTCCATCAGCAATCGGACGACATTAAACAACAAATTTTCCCCCTGAGCTCTGCTGGTTCATTTCCAACACCAAACGATAAAAAAGACAATATGCGTTGTTTGTTAGAAGTATGGTATACTTTTGGTAGGAAGAACAGTAGAAGTTAGTCACTAAAACAATTTTAATATATTCATACATCAAGTCATGTTATCTGCAGCTGTCACTGCTGTTAGATATTATTAGTACCTATAAAAACAAATAATAAAGTAAAATGTTATCTTATCAATGCTGGCCGCAAAGAAATATGTTTAAATTTTTTCTGCTATTTTTTAAGTTATTTAAAGCTTCCCACCAAAGGTTTGACTCTAATGATTCCACTGGAATTGGTCCAATATTCGTCTGGAGGAATGGTTTAAAACCATTCTGTGCAGCCGCTCTGGAGGGAAAGCTAACCCGCCTGTGTCAAGAACCTGCCACATCATCCGTGCGTCCGATCTTTCCTTTGCTTTAAACTTGGTCTACTTGTTACGGAACTAATCTCCACTTGAGGTCATCGCTTCTGAAAAGTACGTCGTTTGTTACCCCCTCCCCTAGCTCTGTTCTTTGTTCCTTTTAACTTTACTTAACTCCGCCACTATTATTTTCAGAACTGCCTGGAGGGGGCGTTTTCTAAGAAAGTCTGGTGGGAAAAATCCGTGGACTTGCTCATGCATTTTCGAGCANAGGGGGGGGGGGAAACAGGGGAAGTCCAATTTTAGCATACATTGATTTGCGATTATCTGATTTGTGTGTAATGTTATTTAATATGCTATCCAAGCAAGCACAAGGCAACATTTTCAATTAAGCGCCTCTTAACGTTACCTCGATTCTACGCGCCTCAATATTCAATAATATTACTCCCCTTGAACTTGGTTCTTGGTCAAAACTATCCGTTGTCGTTTGCGACGCTCGTGTATTCGAAATTAACATAAGACCCGCTTCGATGGTCGCATGGCCTAACGCGCTACTCTTGGAGTAGGCTAGACTGCCGATGACTGGGAGATCGAGGTTTGAATCTTGGGTAGGTGTATTGAGGGTGGTTCCCCTAAATTGTTTTCCACTCTCCCTCCACAAAAATGTGGATACACTTCTTATTACCATACTATTAATATAACCTTCTTAATTCTTAAAATTCTTAGCGTAATTATTACATAAGTGTATAACCCGAACGGGTAGTAAGACGTGGTGCTAAGAGAACATGATAAGTTTAGCCAATTATTAATGTCGGTAGCAGAGCTCCCAGCGGATAGTAATTAAAATATAAATGTGTAGAGAAATTTTAGTTTAACTCTAAAGTATTATAATTAACATTCAATACTTTTTTATTTTTAATATGTTACTTTAAATAAATATACAGTATCAAAAATACTCAAGTTCTAATACAAAACAAATAACATTAAAATAAACAGATAAGAAGATACCTTCTAATTTATTGAAATGATTCCCTTCCTTTAATAATGGTTATATCCAACAAGAGTATTAACAACATATGTAACGGATCAGTGTAATTAGAGTGTTGTTTGTGGTACACCAGTCTAATATGAGACTCCTACTGGAAAACTATGCGTGGGCCGGATTTGTCTGCTAGTCAACTATCCTTCCAATTGATTAAACAACCAAGTAGTTCTACCAACAAGATCGCAGGGACTTACTAGTGTATATAAGATTAGCAACGCCATATATTTTGATGGCTAATTCACAATACACTGCCAGAGAGTATAAGCACAGCCTCCTCTTAATTTTTTTTTAACATGAACGAGGCTTCACAAGCACATCTTGCTAGAACGCCGTGGAATAGCGAAAGAAGCAACCCGCCCATCAAATGTTCATTGCGGGTTACATACCAAGGTAAGCGTCCGTACTGTGGAATGCAAACCTCGCTCGCAACGCTAGGCCCATTTTTAATCGATTCTTAACGACGCATTGCATGTAGGGTATTCTGATTAGGAAGGGTTTTCACGCAGAACACATTTTGTTGCTTGCTCCTGTGCCAGAACCGACTAACGGTGACTTTCAAGTACTACATTATAGCCTACTCAATGAAATTATTTTGTTATAAGTTATACTAAACTTGAAGGGCACGCGTCAACGTGCTCTTGAATAAAGGTTGGCTAGCCATATTGTGAAATTATAATATTTATAAACATTGCACTCGGCTGAGATTGAACCCCTACTACTATCATACTAACGTGACAACCTCTTACCTCACACTGCAGGTTATTTTGGTGGCTAAATTTTTTGTTTGTTCCGTGTGTGACTTTCCGTTCGAACTTTACGTATTTGGTTAGATTAAAGGAGTGGTAAAAAGGATATTTTGACAGAAAATGTACTCATAGTTGCGTGTGGGGAGAGTGGGGAAACTATTTAGGTAAACACCCGACCTTGATTCGAACCCTAACCTCTCCGTCACTGGCAAATCAGACCAAATGAATTTCACTTTTCACTGGCTTTCATTCCTCTCCCTCTCCCAATGTTTTATGTCATTTTACCTGTTTCCTAGAAAACACCCAGACCTACCCACATGTCGATAATTTGGTTTCTTTAGGTAGGATGGCTTTATCTCACCGATACATATGTTTGACATTAGAAACGTTTTGATAGCACTTTCCACTTATCTCAATTCATAACGCAATTTGAAATTATCTGCATTTATAGCCAAATCGCCCTTTGGCCTTACTTTAATAGCAAATAATATAGGGTAGATATCCAAAATTGGCATCAAGTCACTATATTCACTTTCAAAACCATACCATAGGGTTCGAATCCCATCACCTCGCGATGTTTTATTCATCCTCAATACCAAGGCTCGAAGCTTATTGGAGTCTAATAATATTCGTAGCACATACACTCCCAATTAAGTTTAAATAAACTTTAAATTGCTTTTAGAGGGATTCGCTGTCAACAACATTCCTTGTGATCTCCTGTAAGGAGGACTCTACCACGAGACATTGCAGATAGGGCCCCTCTCCCCTGCTCTGGGTACAATCCTGTTCATCACATCTGTCGATAGTGATACTGCCTCTCAATCAAAAGTGATGGCTGCCGAATACACTCCTTGGTGGATGGGTACATTAAACAAGGCTTAGTTAGAGATTAATTTATTTTTCGATACATTCTCAATTTACTGGTAAAATTTGTGTATCATTGAATCACAAGGGAAGATGTCTTTGTAATAGGTTTGATTACGACATTGAAGTATTAACATATCTCGTCTTTAGCAGCCCTGACGTCAGTGCTACATTCAACCAGCATGCACTATAGTATAAACGTGAGTGTGAAAATAGAACTCGAATTGCTGTTATTACTTTATTGTAACTCATTTTTAAGATGTTTCTGGAGCTAACATCCTTGGGATAGATCGTTAGTTAAACGGAAGGGTGGACTTAAAAATGTGATAATTCGATTGAATTTTATTTATATAAGTGGAGATTTTTTCGCAAAAAAATAAATAAATATTTCTAACACAATAGGAAAATCTTGCATCTCCGGTCTTCAGGTGTAGTAACTTCCAGAAACTCCATCTAAGGTTCCTGCTTTGGTCATTTGTCTCTAGATGAAAGGATGTAGTTTGTCGGAACTTGTCGGGTGATTGTTGGTGGCGAATACGTCTGTTATGAAGGCTTGTTGCTTTGCTGGTATGGGGTGAGAACGGCTAACGACCACGGCGGGGTGGGAGGGATGTTGGCTGTAAGGGTTGCGTTATCGATTCCTGTCCGCCGACACGAGGCAGTTCTCCCCCTCCCCCCCTGGACAAGGCTACCATCAAGTGTATCCTGACTGCGCTATCTACCGGCAGGTTTCACTCGTGTGGGCAAACTGGCTCTGACTATTGGTCACTTGAAACAATAATGTTTAAGGAATCGCACCAACATCTGCCTAGATAAGTGGTTCTTAATCTTTTTTGGGTCACTAACCCCTTTGAGAATTTGACAAAGGCAATACTCTCACACAGAACTTTGCATAAAATTTACTCGACTGCAGAGGAAATTGATTACATTCACATGGGCATAATATTAAAACAATCTTCACAACTAATCATGTCTCTCACTTACCCTTTTTATGCAAAAATTGTCATTTCCTGTAGAAAAGTGAAATGAATCCAAATTGTGTGGTTAAAAAGTGAACTTTAATTATTTTCACAAGTAAAAGTCATTGAAAAGTTCCTGTTGGTTTGCTTGCGTCACAAGCGGAAACGATGGAGTGGTCTTTGGCAACACAACGCGCATGTCATCGTTGACATTCACTCTTTTCTATTCTTGGTTTTGATGGCAACACATGCTTACAACCCCGCTTCACAAAGATTTGTAGTAGTAAACGGAATCAAAGAGACCTCCCATACTTAAAACAAATGCTTCGATGGCGCGATAATTGTAAGATAGGTTTTGTACAACGGAAAACTATTCCGCATGTTATTTTTTGCGCCCGGTTCATGGACACCATGAAGCCAATTCATTAATTTTGGTTTATGAAGCCTTAATATATGTATGGAGGTTTAAAAAAAATACATTTTAGAACAAAATAAGTTTCATATCAGACAATTTGAGATCAGACCTTTGATTTCCGAGTCAATCCGGCGTAGTATCCACTCGCTTAATTCGACCAGTTGTCTTCCTAAGATCAGATCTCAGTATTTGGAGAGAGGTAAACAAACAGCCTAGCAGAGAGAACTACTCATTGTAGAGTAGTTATAGTGAAGGGAGGCAGAGCTCAAGTCCCAAGAGTTATGGGAAGTTAAATTTCAAGCATCTTTGACTTGAGACCACAGCATCCAAAATGATTCCGATGGCAAGGTTATACAGTAGACCCTACCCGGGTGACTCACTTGGCTTGCATGTGCCAAAAACACGTTCTCCGCAGTTACATTACTCACAACAAGGCGCAACAAAAATAACTGTGTTATTGACATAGTTATTTGCGGGTTTTATTTGAGATTTCACAGTCGGCAACTTCATCTTTCGCTTAGAGCCCCTTCATCTTCTTTTCTTATAATATAATCTACGTTTTATAAAGATATATTGGAACAAAAAATATAATCTCATTTAATTAAGTTTTCTCTCTGTTCAGGGACGCAAAAAGTAGCTTCAATTAATAGTCATGATTAGTTTTTTAATTTTTTTTAGCTTTTCAGAAACTTGAGAAATAAAGAAGTTCTAAGAATAGTGGATTAGAGGAGAACCATTTAGGGTGTGATTCTCTGGTGTAAAGCAAACTAGATCGGGCACATCTTTAAGGAGGTAGTGTCTTCTTCACGACGTCATAGAAGGTAAGATTGAGGGAAATAGGAGCCTAGGAAGAAGAAAGATTCAATGACCCACAAGAAAGAAGAACATTCTGGGAGCTGAAGAAGGAGGCAAAGGACAGGGTGCATTGGTGATTTAAGTTCACTGACAAAAGGAATAGACCTGTCGTAAGACCGAACACCTAATGAGAATATTAAATGTTTATTTATTCCGCTTTTATACAAATTACTTATTTTATTGATTTCCTTGCTATTTTTAATTGAATTGATTTAACGTTTATATTATTATCTGATCCAGTTTATTATATTATTGACTAGTTGTTCTGGCCGAAAAATTATCCTTCTTCTAAAACTTGAATTTTTAAATTGAACATAAATTAATTTAATTAAAAAACTGTATTTTTTAATATCTTATGTAAATATTCTAATAACATGAATATTTAAATTATACATTTTTATTATTAATTATATACTTTAATGAAAAAGTTTGGTAATTAATAGACTCCGTAGGCTATATTTTAATTGGTTAATTCTTCAACCACATTGTTCTCTATATCAACTGTTTTCTTCCTCAGTTAAGAATATTTTTACATTGAAAGAGTGGGCTCAGCTGAGTGTAGTACATAATAATTAATTGCCCATGTACAAATACAGGTTTAGGCAATACTATCCCAACTTGTTTTAAACTTTTGGCCTTTACTCCTATTAATGGTAATAGCAAAAGCGACTGTCAACGGAAATTGTGTGCCTTGTAATTTTAATGGAAAAATGTTTTCTGAAGAAGATAATTTTACTATTATGCAAGTTCGTGTTCGCCTTTGGAATCTCGTATGTTAGTCGTAAGATGAAATTGTGTCAATTTCGGCCAAAGGCGATGACGCTTCGGACAAACAATTTTTCCACTGATGCAATTTTGACACTGTATTTATTTATTCATTTACTACCGCGTCTTACTACCCTTTCGTGTTATACGCTTAGGTAATAATTACGCTAATGCATTAGGAATTTGGAAGGTTAAATTTTAGAGGAAGTGAACCCGCATTTGCTTGGAGGGAGAGTTGAACACAATTTAGTAAAAACCACCTCCAGTTACCCTAACAGAGATTGGAACCTCGATCTCTCCGTCCTCTGCAGTCTGGCTCAACACAAAACTAGTGCGTTAGTCAACTACACCAGCGAGGCGGGTTTTGCTACTGTAAGGTAGTGCAAGTAATTTTTGATGAAAGCCATCGCATATTAATAATACTTTTACACCGAATTGAATATACGAGTATTGTCTATCATCACTTGCTAAATCGCGAAACAATCGATCACTAGTAGAGATATCTGTTGTTGGAGTCATGGGAGCTTCATCAAAAACTATGTCTGATTTCGATAACCTGGTAGCTTATGCTGTGCCAGGTTTGACACCTGAGGGGAGAGGGACAGATAGTCTGATAGCTTGTGCAGTGCCAGGTTTGACACCTGAGGGGAGAGGGGCAGATAGTCTGATAGCTTGTGCTGTGCCAGGTTTGAAACCTGAGGGGAGAGGGGCAGATAGTCTGATAGCTTGTGCAGTGCCAGGTTTGACACCTGGGAGGAGAGGGACAGATAGTCTGATAGCTTGTGCTGTGCCAGGTTTGACACCTGGGAGGAGAGGGACAGATAGGTGTTCGAATCACCGTATTTCTACAACCCTTGGTTCTGGGAACTTTCAATAAGTTCAATAATTCAGTATGTTAGTGGCATTGCCCCAAATTAGCTTTAAAAGTCTAAAATATGGAAATTTATAAATAGGGCCTAAGGAAATGGAGGGAGCCTATAATTTGAAAACAAACTTTTTAAGTGAGGTAGAAAATTAAAATTGTGCAGAAAAGTGGATATAAAACTCCAGATAACCCGATTAATCCTAAAATATATTTTCTAAGACTGTAATAGAGAAAAGTGGTTAGGGGTGTTAAAAATTAAAAAAAAAACTTATTGTAATCATTTACTTCCCAGTGTGGTAGAAAACTGAAATTCAGCCTGCAAATAAAAGACCGCGCCAAATAAATAATAACTGAAAATTTAAGATTTTTAACTGGGATTTTGGGGAACAGAAGGGTTGGAGTGCGGGGTATACCACTAATATAAAAATATAATTTAAGATATGGAAAACAATTCATATTTGGAAGGTAGGTAGAAGGTCAACTCCAGGTAACTTGATTCGTTTTAAAATTAGAAATTTCTAGGTAGGAGTAGTTTAAATGGAATTAGGGTAGGTGTATAATTTCATAAACTAATGCAAACAACTACTTCTCAGTGAGTTATGTACCTAAAATTCAATTCTGCAAGAAGGTATGAAGAATATTCCAAATAGCAATGAAGGACTTGAGACTTTAAGGGTCGGCTTGGGGTAGAAGAGGGTGGGGGGCTAGGATAAGTGTTGGGTAAAAAAAAATACTGGTGACTCTTGACATACAAAGTATTAAATTATTTACATTTATTTTGTATTGAAGTTTGAATATTTTTCTTAAAAAAACACAATTAATTTTATGCTTCAATAGTAATTCACTTTTTGGGGTCAGCGTAGCCTGTCTAATTGTTCGGAAACTATATTTTATTCGTCAAGTAGACCAGGGTTGGATTGGGCCTCCAAAAGGGCGCGAAACTTGTATTTTTAGAGGGCGTAAAACATTTTGAAGAGCCCAATTTTTTTTTACCTATTTACTGTAAAATAACTATACGAGTTCTGGTAGAATTCAATAATATTCATTGATAATAAAAAAAAATTGGTTGTTCCAACAAGAACTTCCAAACTTTTATGTTTTGTTTTCCCCATGTGTATCAAAGAATTGTTTAATAGTATAAATTCATGGACTAGGTGAATTTTATTTCACAAAAGGAACAAATTGTACAAGATATTATGCTATATCCTTGGCAAGGATCCTCGGACTATTTGGATACAGCCTGTCTCAACAACATCCGTCCTGAGCAAACTGGGCTCGTCTCGGATAAAAGGAAGTCTAGACATCACACATCCAATTACCTCAACTAAACCTGACTTGAATCAGCGCTGAATGCAAGCCCCTTCAATGCAACACATTACAAAATAAATGTTTATTTTCACGCCAAGAACAATTTTAAAATTATTAAATTAATTAAACTTTACATATTCAACTACTGAGATCGTAACACAACTCCCTCCCTGGAATAAGTTTTGATCACAACGTTCTTTCTCTCACCCTTTTCCATTTCTCTAATTAACTTAGTGTGACTAGTAATATTAAATGGACATTACACTTATTATTATGTTATGAATAGAATATATTTAACCTCTTCTCACTAATATAATTATTATTATCTTCACATCACCCAACGAAAATACTGTTTACTTGTTGGATGGATAAAAAATGTATGGTAGTCGAAAGTTTAGAAAAAAAGATGATGATTTTTGGAAAATTTATATGAAATCAAAATTAACTAGATTTTATAAAAATTGCATATTTCTAGAACCAATATATCCTAAGCACACTAGAGAAATAAAAATAAGAAATTCAGAATATATTTTGATACACAAAAGACTAAAACAATCTAGCCAAAGATTTTGGAAACAAAGTAATTATATAGATTTTTATTCTTTATTTTAGAAACTGTCGCTAAAATACCATTATTGATTAAAAATGTTTTATATTGTAATATATTGAAAAAATGTAATTTATTGTAATGCCTACTAGATATTTATATATAATACTATGTTCATGCAGTAAAAGTCACAACTCCAAATTGTTCTTCGTAAAAGTTGGCTGTTTTATCCATGTTCCTCATCTTGTTGGAACTAATTGCACAGGCAATGACACATCAAACAAGAGTTAGTAAGTTTCAAAAATAGGTATATTTTTTGTCACAAAAATTAATCTGTTCATTTGGAATAACTGGACTCTAATGTATTCCACAACACGATGTAGTCCATGAGCCAAACTTGTAAGATGGATATCAGGATAGAACAACTTCAAAACACTTGCTATTTTCATTATATATGCCGTAGCGTTCAAATATAACACCAGGGCCTTCTCTACGTGAGCTCACCTAGGTCACACACTTTCAATTCATCATTCATGAATCTTACAACATGACACGTATGTTCCAGCACTTCTCAGTAAATCAAATATGGTTTGGAAATATCCTTAGGATCTATTTTACTTACCACAAAATTCACAACAGAAGTTTTAGTTTTAAAAAAAACATTTCGGCACATCGGTGATTTAATGGTCTACGTTATAGTCTTACTTTCGACCAGTCTTGATGCTGCGATGAATGTGTGTCAGTGATACATAGATGGAAAGAGAAGGAAAATAGTTCCTCCACGAAAGAAATGATTGGCAGACTACATAAACGGAAACTAGAATGATGAACGTTATAAAAAAAAATGGCAAGAAGATTAACTTTTCCCTTTACCCGATAAAAGAAGTGAGTGGTTAACACCGTTATAAAACGACATTGCTTGCAATAATTGAAAATGTAAAATAATCTTCTAGCCATCTTGAATCTAGTTAAATAACTTTTTTGTCATAGAAATTATAGTTTTATCTACTAAGTCATTTTTAGAAAGTAGCATTTTACAATATATCTCTTTCTTTTATTCGTTGAATTAGACTGGACATAGACTTTTTCATTGCCTCACACATCACGTGATTAAGATATAGGGTGTGTGACTAAATAGTTTGAGAACTCCAACGACCTTGAATGCACTTAACTAAGGATACCCCAGGCTTTTATAGGAAGCCCACTTTCAACCACTAACATTGATTGAAAGTCACTAAAGTTTGGCATTTTAGAAATACTTTTATTTGATTTATTAATTAAAAGTTATCAAAAGCTTACAATAATACTTTACTATCGATTACTATATAATTTCTCTTTACATCATTACTTAACCGGACTAAGAATGTAAATACAATTTTGATATTTTTATTTCCGTCATTGTGGCATCATGAGTTCCAGTTTTCAAATAATAGGCTTTCTCTTCGATTATTGGAAAACTTTTTTTAACTTCCTTCTTTAACTGCCACATTACAGAATTAAGTAGTTGTTTTTTATGATATGGGGGTCATGCGGGGAGCGGGGATGGTTTATCTACCCACCTCTTCCTATTGATCTTGTCGGCGGTGAGTCATAGAGTTCCCGTTCTTCAAGACAGCCTCCACGTCATCCTCAAGGATCTGGGTAGGGATGTCAAACTACAGATATAGATTCTTACTGGTATCAAAAAATGTGTAATCGATCTTAATTTAACAATATTGAGCTCAATACAATAATTAATAGTAATTACTTATATCGAATGAATCGGTCATGATGTTACAATTTTAGATCCCTCAATTCTTAGCCCTCAAATTCCAATAAATTGAAGTTCTGATATTGAAATGGAATGGCAAAATTCAGAAGTTGTTAATTTCAAGTTCTTTCCAATATTAGTTTGTCTGCTCCACTGATCTTGCGCAAATCAAACATGGCTGTTTTGTTTTGATATATTTTTAAACATTAACACACTTAGTTTTTTTAATACACTACAGTATTAAGCTAGATAACATTTTTTTTATGCGAGATGGAATGCATAAAAACTTATTGAAGTTGTAAAGGGGCTAAGGGATCTTAATTGAGAATTAAAAAATCGAAGCTAAAATTTAAGAATCCTAACTGAAAATAAATGGTAATGACATGGGGGTGAACATAATATAACATATTCCTGCGAGCTCCAAATAATACGACTATATTTTGACATTATAGACATTCATGAGATTAACAATAGTCTATTTATTTATATTTTTTAAAGAAAATTATCCCACCGTATGTACCCATTTTCTCTACTAGACTACCTCTCATTTAACTTAGACCCTTACCCCCAAATAAATACCACAATGAAGCCATTCTACAATGGATATCAGTTAGACAGCAGACCAACAATGATGAAGGGAAGCTTGAGGAAGTAGCTTGGCGTTTTATTGTTTCTTAGAGATTTGTTATTTTCAGATGCAATTATTTATTATAATGTATAAAGTTATAATATTTGAGGGTTAGTAATAGTTTAATGTAAATAATTATGATTTCTCGAACAAAAAGTAATTCTGGAACCTAGGTGCCAGTTCGGCGAAGCAGTCTCGCCATCAACTTAAGATACGACTCTGTTTGCTAAGATAGTAACTTTAAAACTATCAACCGAGGACCGACACTTGTCTCTAGTCAATTTTGTTTTTGTTGTTGTTTACGTTTTCGACATCTCTCGTTGACTTATAGGTAAAATAATAATTGTAGAATACATTGTTTAGTTTCTAAAATCGATTGATTACCCTTTTCGGAATTCGTACATCTAAATTAAAATAATTATTTTTTTATTTGAATAATGATCTCTGATTGGTTAGACATTTAGTGAAGAAGACCCTCAGGCTACTCTGTTTTTTACGAGGATTCTATATAATGTGACGTTAATTAACGTTTTTTTTAAATCGTGAAATAAAATATCACGAGATAACTTTAAGAGGCAACAATACATAGCCTATAATTTTTGAATAAAAGTACCCTGAAAGAGATTCAATATTATTTTTTCCAGACCCGCAAGTAAACTATCATTTTACTATCTACTAAATTGGTAAGCGTGTGCTTTTTTATATGAACTCACCTTTTTTTTACATATACGTAAACTTTATTATAATTAAACTTATTAACCTGAATTGAATGTAGACAATCCATGAATTACTGCTTAATTTCAAACATTATCAAAAAAATAAAACCACTCTTATAAGTTTTCTTACTTACGCGTCTCAATCATGAAGATGGTGAGGGACAGAATTTTAACTTTAAATAACTTTGTTTGAACTCAAATTATTATTGATAAACCTGGTTAGTAAATAATAAAACAAAATTATTGTTATTTTGTTAAATAACTTTTAAAATATATTAATTAATGGTCATAGTTCCTGGAGACAGATCCTGAGGTCCTAAATTTGACCTCTGGTGCTTCCAGAATGTATCTGTGAAGCAGTGGGTCTGGAACGGGGTAAAACCTCAGCTTCGCGAGAACAAATGAGGAGCTACTTACTTGAATAAGGAAGTAACAGGTATTATTTAGAAAACTGAGATTATAGCCGGAGCGTTCGTTGTGATGACTACATGACACCCTCTATCTGCAAATATTGGCACTATCATCGCTAATGACGGTGGAGTTTAATTCATATTAAAGATCCTCAAAACAATTTTGGACTTGGAATATTTGTGTATGAAACTGTTATTATTCGTCACCAGGACAATTAAACACTTGGTGGATTACAAGCGACACTGTTAGTAATGTAAGAGTGAATTGGTGTATTTTTCTTGTAACTCTCAATTTATCTCTACAAATTTATTTTTATTTGTTATGTCCAAGAGTATTTAATTTTATTATCTTGAGAATGTCCGAAAGTATTGTAGGTTGAACTGTTGGTTATGTCTAAGAAATATTCATTACAAACATACTGTCACACAATATACCCGAGTCATGTGTTTTTAATAGTGTTAGATCCCATAGGTACACCCTAGTGTTCTAGCTTTGAGTCATGTTCTCATACTTTTTGGTCCCGAGGTGAGATATCGTCTCTCCGACCAAAACGAGACTGGAGGTAAAATAGTCCACGTCCCACAACTAAATAAATATTATGCTGTGAGGTTATTTAGAGAGATAGAAGTAACGAGGAAAGTTCAAAAAAAAAAAATTAATAACTGTAGATATGTAAATATTATTTTATTCTCGAATTATATGACCTACAATATAAAATAAACCATAATCAGTTTGGTTTGGTGAAACTCGTTAAAAACATTATTTCTAGCGTCTGAGAGTGAAGAGAGGGTTTTGAACACACTCTCCTTCTTGCTTCCTATTACTACGTCACTGTAGCGCACAGTATGAGGAAGGTGAACTTGAAGGAAATGTAGGTACCACCACTCTCGCTTATTGCAGCTATTCAGGACTGAACCTCGGACCCTAGCCGTGGACAATGATGTAAAACCCAACCGGACAACCCCGAACTCCCGAAAAAAGAAACATGTCCGGGGAAAGACAAACGGATGGCAACCCTATTTAGAATTTACGTTCCTGACATTTAAAAAAAACTATCAGTAAAGAACAGGACCATTTTTGAAAGATTTCCCCTGCTCAAGTTGCATTTTTTTAAGGCATTGGAAGTAACTTTGGCTGATTTCCTTCTGACAAGGAGAATTGCACAAGAGGAGTGGACCCCCTTTTTGAACCGCGGCGAGGGTAAAGAAGCCATTGGAGAGAGACCCGCGGCCAAACCATCATAAGGATCGGAACTGTGTTGCACAACTTCCATTATTGATATTCATGCCTTAAATGTTAATCAAAATCAAAGTGGCGAATAAATTAACCTTAATTATTAATTTGGGATGTTTCATTTAAATCCAAACCATTATTATAATCGTTAGTAGGAAACGTTAAATTACGTTAAATTAGAATAAAACCATAGTTACCGTGAATGAACTATATGTGCAAATGTCTTCCATTTATTTTTATGTGTACCAGATCGAACCTAACGAGCCATAAATCTCAAACAACGTGGCTGATTTCTGGAAATATGATCCGACTTCATATTTCACAATTCTTGTCGCTGAAACGAGGTTTCGAAGCATATGGTAGCTGGGAACCAGTTCCCTGAGGCTGCTTGTGAAGATCTGGTTTAGGTCAGTTTCTACTTTATGTTTGATGCTTCCACGATCTTGTGTTTCTAGCGATATAAAAATACAATCTCTGTCATGTTTATTTGGGGTGAGGGTGGCTTCGTGTCTAAAGGTGAAATTTAAATGAAATGTAACAGCATTTGCGTGTAAAAAGAGGGTCGGAAATCATTTAAATAACACCCTCAATACAATGCTGTGATTCGAACTCTGACGTTTAGTTCGTGTGTTCTTCGATTTTAGTTTTAAATTAATAATAATTATTTTATGAGAACTAGGAATTCTACACTGAAAGTGAATGGTTATATTCACAAATAAAAGTAGTGCGTCATAATATTAAATAATTTCGCATAGTATCTCTTATAATTTGGGACAATATTTTAAAAATCAGTGACCTAAAACTATTCTTCTATATCTGAAAAAAAAACTATACAGTAAATACCAATTTTGAACAAAATCGTTATAGTCACTTTTTTTTTTTAACAATAGTGGAGCACAAAAATATTAATTGAATTGACAGGTTCAAGATCATCTTGTACATCCAAATAATGTCATCAACCATCTCCATACTTTTGACGGGAAACGTGTGTAATTGTTGTCAATACGTTAACTACGCGGGTACAGGCCTCCACCGTGTTTCGCCTCGCGTTAATTTGTCGAGTGTTTGGTGTGTTCGTTCATTCCAGTCAGGAACGGGGCTTGGTGGGGGAATTACTCCACTGGAAGTTGTAAGCTACCCGCGTCATGTCGGGTTGACGTTTGTTGTTACGTGATATGTCAACAAGAAATTGACCCTCTTGCTAATTCCCTCCCCCTCTCCAAATTACGTGCCCCGACTAAAATTCACCGTCCTGGCAAACATTGATGGGTGCCGAACGCACTCAAACAAAGAAAAATTTAATTACAAGGCTGAGACACGAAAACAATTGTTTACATTTTATCACTATTAAGATGTTAATGGATGGATATATTTTAAATTACGTTCATCACGATCCACGATATGGAAATTTTAATAATCAACTTTTGTTTTTCTAGCCACAAAAACAATTGGCCAAAAAAATTGCAAAGGAGAAGGGATTCCTTTAAGAACTCACTGTGGGGAAAATAATTGTCAAAACTCGATACTATAATTTAGTTTATTCAAGATTTGTGTACTGGGATGATACCTTTGATGCTAAGCCAGGACTTAACGAAAAGAACGGATTTTTCTTACCATATCTTCCTGTTTTAAGACTTTATAATTTCTAAGTAACAAATTGTCCTTTGGAGGAGTGACTTTTATGTCCGTTTTATAATTAATTTAATTTGTAATTCGTGTAATTATATGAGTTGTTTCAAAAAGTGCACATCAAGTACACTTGGTAAATAAATACAAGCCCAAACCATTTCACCTGATAGTGTATTCATATTTAGTGACTGTTCAGCTTTCCTCCAGATTTACCAAAAATACGGCGTGTAAGTATTAATACACATCCGTTCTAAAATAGTACGATTCGGTTAGGAAGTAATGTTAAGAAAATTCACACACTTTTTATGGTTGTCATTGATAACGTTTAACTTTATTATTAGTATTATACTTAGGTATTTAAATTATCTATGAAATGGGACAGTTTCAGATCAGATATATATCTATAAACTTTAGGGATGAGTACTATTCCCCTATTCGATAGTTTAAAAACTATCCGAATGAAAATCATTCATATTCATTAGCGTTGGTGAATAGATAGTCAAACCTTACTGCTTTTAATGTTTTACTTGTCATAATTACCCAAAATATTCGTTTCTCTTATAAATTCCCCCTAAAACTAACTTGAATGATCAAATGATGGTACTCTTATTCTCGTAGGTGTTCCCCAGGGAGCTCTATATTCCACTGGAGGGACACGAACACACCATTTGAAATGGACCAACTCGTGACGTTCAATCTTATTGTATCAAGGAATAGACAGGGCTTTGATCTCGTTGTTATTATGGTGTCGGCGTGTTACTCAAACGAATATTATTTGAAAAATACTAGGAATATATTATTTTGTTAATAAAGTCGCACGTATTGTAGGATACATCTATATTATATTTATACATCTTAGTAATCCATTTATTAAATATAATATACCCTGATATGTATACTGTATATATGATAAATTCGCAAAACTATTTAAATGCCACATGTCCAAATGTCTCATCGACTTACTATGTGTAAAAAAAGAAATACTCGTAAGATTCTTTCTTATGCAATGGTATGTAGACGACAGATCGAAAGGTGTTGAATAATAGAATTGCTTTAATGGTCGAATTTTCATAATTTTATGTGGCTTTTTAAAAGTAATTTTAATATTCTAATAAGTATGTTTATAAAACATAATGTCATAGCGACAGCACAATAATGATTATTTTTTATGATAGCAGTAAAGCCACAGGTCCCGGGCTCGATCCCCGGTGCTTTCAAAATGTATATGTGAAGCAGTGGGCCTTGAACGGAGTTAAACTCAGCCTCGTGAGGACAAATAAGGAGCTACCTAAAAAAAAACAGCTCCGGCTTAGAAAACAGAGATTAATGGCTCGTTGTGCTGACCACACGACACCTTCTACCCCCCAAATGTTTGGCACTATTATCTCTAATGGCGGCGGCTGCTCGGTAGGTATAGCTTGCTTGTGGGCTCACACCATCAAGTTTTTGCATTGTATGGCACAGGCTATATACATTGATATAGATGATATATTATTATTATTATTATTATTATTATTATTATTAGCACCACGTCTTACTACCCGTTCGGGTTATACGCACTTACGCTAATGTGTAATGGTAGGGTGATTGTGAGATGAAATGAAGGACCTACAGTTTAACGTGGAATCCGAACCACGGTGGAGGCCTGGCATTCCCCACATTCACAAGATGTCTTGTTAGAGGTGAAGGAAGGGTTTGGTAATCAGATAAATCTTTGCCGGGACCGAGGATTGAACCCCGGCCGCCAGCACAGAAGTCTGACACCTTACCCCTAGACCGCCAGGTCACCCATATATGATATACCTTATGGTTATAGTCAGCTTGTAACCAAGAGAAATATGACGCACGCAAGGTTGACTGTTGATCATCAGCTGAGAACGAATATATATATTATTTCATTCGAATACACTGCTCTTGGTGACTATCTAATGATCATTATGCCGTTTGGAACCAATCATTTTCATTACTCGATCGTTTAAAATTTAAATCATTCTTTAGTGCCCATTACTAATTAAACACATACATACGAATTGTTTTAGTAATATTTTTAACTATAAAAAAACCAGGCCGCCACCGTGGTTCGGATTCCACGTTAAACTGTAGGTCCTTCATTTCATCTCACAATCACCCTACCATTACACATTAGTCATTACACATTAGCGTAAGTGCGTATAACCCGAACGGGTAGTAAGACGCGGTGCTAATAATAATAATAATAATAATAATAACTATAAAAAAAGTTCCTCTATATCTAAATAATAGGATTGTACATTGCAACGTTTTCACTTTGTCACTGTGAAACATGAACGCTACTTAAATAAACGTTTAAATACGTGAACATGTACATAAATGCTCATTCGTTAGCACATTTGCTCACAAAATTGAGAGTTTCAGATTCGATTTTTGGCATGGCTGAAAATGTCCTCATTGGTTAAATCGGTTATTTTTATTTTACAGAGATGAATAATTGACAAGAGAGTTAAGTGTTTATCTCTTCTATAATTAAGTAAGTCTACAAGCTGTGGGCTGATTAGGAAGTTCATGCTAAATATCCCAAACATTAAAATACATAATATAATGAAAAAAAAATATCATAGTTCTCGAAATGGACTTTGGCTTATTTCCAGGCTGTTTATGTGACTTGCGAAGTGCATGAAGGCTGATTTATTTCGAATGGTTAGTATATTACGGCATTGCGGCTTATAAAACAGAAAAATCCTAGTTTCCTTATTGAATTGCTTACTCGTAATTACAATTATTTCATTACAATGTAATATAGGTTCAGCCCTACCAGCCACGTATTGTTTTTCTCCCCCTCGATGCTAATCGCAATGAGGGTTGGCGAAGTTCTATCCCTGGCTCGATCCGACTTCTGCTCGGCTCGCAACGTTTTGTACAAACCGGGCCGTGCTGTGACTCAGCGCGCCGCGCCGGGCCGTCCCGTTGAATGAACAGCGCGGGGTAGAGATGTGGGTCATGATAGAACCGACGCTGCTGCTTTTCTTCCCCCTGTCGGCGGGCGCCGCTGTGTGTGTTGTCCGACCTCGCTTTTCCTGCTCATTCATCGGGGAGACTGACGGAGCAAACTCCCCCTTTCCGGTGCATGCGCTACCGTGTCTATGTGTGATGTGCGTGTTTAAAAAAATTTAATCGTGTTCATTTTTCCCTAAAAAGGGCTGACCCTTATTTTTTTAAATTCTAACGCCAATGTGTTATCTGCTCCTGTTCCTATCAGGTTAATCCACTGTGTTTGCACGTGTGTGCGCTACAACTTAGCGCAGAAAGAATTATCGACGTCGCAAATGCGCACTTGCGGGATTGAACTAAGATGTGCAGGGTTATAATTTACGTTCGTTGGTCGTGGACATATGAGTGTGACAAGCAATTCAAAAGTGTTTTATTTATACACATCGCAGTAGCATGCTCGCAAATCTTCCGGTAATTTTCGTACAAGAAGTGCGTGGCTAAACAATTTAGTTTCGTTGAGTATCGTTATTTTTGAATGTTTACCCTCCAATTTAAGCTCTTTGCATAGGGTACTGTTTCTCTAAAAAGGTGATTTTATACTTGCATCAACAATGGCTGTATTTATATAATCGCTGCACGAATAATTATTACCGTACGTAATCTTTTGTAGCAAATGGTTGTATTTATATTGTGTATTGTGCTTTCTGTAAGTTTTTGTCATCTATCAAATTCAATGAGTGAAAGTATTAACGAGTACATACACTTATTGGTCAAAAAGGATATGTTTGCTATCTTCCACATTTAACAGTGAAACCTCACATGATACAGTTTTTGAAATTTATTTTAAGTTGTTTTGTTGAAATTGGTTGTTTATTTTATGGGGGTTAAGAGCAAGGTTTGGCCTTGCACTTTGGTTTAATATTCCATCGCGGCCGATGTTGCGTGTATCGTCCGCCGTCAGGTGCGTGCCAGGCGCCTCCTGCGATGCGTCACCGCGCCCGAATTATTCGGGACGTGTTGTTGTGACAGTATAGGACTGAGGATGGGGAGAATGTAGTGGAACCCTGTCACGAGAGTTTCAGACTAATAATTACGGACCTAGGATAAGACTCTGTTTTCCGATAAGAGACACAATTGATTGTTTTATAATCAACACTTAAGTTTTTTTTAATCACATCTTTTATTTTGGAATGAACTTTTTTTTTGTGACAAAGGTTTATACCAGCATACAATAGCACAATCCTAATATAGAGGTTCTTGCCAGATTTTGAATATATTATAACAGAATAGACAACATTGACACACAGTCACAAAATTATATTTTATTGTTTACAAAGGTACATCTTGATTAAATACATAAGAATATCTCTGTAAAATAAGTCGACTATAATACAATAACACTTTTAATACTACCCGCATCTTTGGGAACGTGGACTAAACGTCGAGCACGTCTAGTTTGGCTTACTGATGATTGGTATTTGAAGCCCGTCCCGATATGCCGAGGCTGTGTTTTCCTTATTAAATAATGTAAATATGCGGATGGCCCTGACTGGTAGTAAGTTGGGGTGGAGGGGGAGGTTTATAATAACACTTGACATGACATGTTCAATCTCTACGTCAATAATTGTAATGTATGGAGGAAAGGACAAACGCAGGCCTTTAAACACTCCACACGGCTGCTTTCTATAAGGTGCTCTTTTTTTTAGTATTGTTTTCCTTGCTTTAGACGAAATTATTTACATTATTGTAAATAAGTTTTCAAATAATTGAGGTTATATTGTAACTTCTAATATTCTGTGAAAGAGTGTTGACTTTTTTCTTATGCTTTCATACGTTTGAAATTATGGAACTTTCTAGTGTTTAAAAAAAATCATTTTTACTACCTTTTAAGGCTATAAGCATACTATATCTATACTCTAAAAGGGCAGTGGTGAGAAAAGAAGCATTTTATAGATAATCTACTTGCATTTGCGTGGAAGTAGAGTGGGAAAACCACTAAGGAAGATCCACCTCTAGTAGACCCGACGAGTATATGAACCCCAATCCTCCAGTCACCAGCAGGTTAGTTTAACATGACAGTGACGCCTTAAACCATTCAACCACTGAAGCGTGTTATTTTCTAGTTAACATCATCATTTAGACAAACATACTTTATCATATAATATATTCGAAAATATGTCACTTGACAGGAACTCTTAAACAGTCTAATGTTCCCAATGACTGGAATATATTTGCCGTTTTTCCTATGTACAAAGGTAAGAGTGAATGTAAGCATTATAGGGCAATTAGTTTGCGGAGTATTCCAGTCAAAGTTTTAGGGAGAGCTTTAAATAAAAGGGTGTATGAAAAAAACTGCAGATAAGATTTGGGATATGTAATGTAACTAATTTCTAACTATAAAACTAAATATATTGTAACGATAAGTAATTTCATATCTCAAATAGTTTAGGAGATATTGTAAAAAAAGATAATTTACGCATCAGACCGGAGCCCTTAAAGTCATTTTGCCGAAATATTGAGAGAAGCCATTTTATTTGTAATATTTATAAATGTTTAGAAATTAAATTTAATCAAGATCGTTAAAGCCGATTTTGAGAAAATCTACTTTTCTCTTTTTGCCCTTTAGTAAACTACCCTTAATTTTAGAGTTCGATATCCAATTCCAAAAACCCTTCGGGTAAACCCTATGGAAACTAGATACCAAGTGTTAGCCCGATCGGTAAAATAGTTTGGGCTCTAGCTGGAGGTACAGACAGACGAAAAGTCAAAAAACACTTTTTTTTTATTCGGGGGGTCATGAAACGTTGATATTCATCAAAATCTTGGGTTCGATTTTTTTGACGATCACAATACTTTCTCTATCTGTAAGAAAGTAAAAAGAGATATTTACTTAAAACTCGTAAGATATTTGAAACGAGATAATAAACATTGTTAGAGAAAAGAGGAGCAACACACCCACTGAGCATTACAGCAATTTCCAAATTCAAAAACTTTTGTATTATATGCAAGTGTATGTATGTATATATATATATATATATATATACACACACACTTATATTTCGGAAACTATTGGATTTATAAAATATATTTCAAATAAAATTGGAAGTTTCCTAAGTATAAATTAGCCTCAAAGTTATTTTCATGAGGAAATGAGAACTTCCATTTTGTTTTAATATTAATAAATACATATATACGAATTTTTATCGAGTCGAGTTTGATATAATCTATTTTTTCTCTTTCCACCTTTAAGTAAAAATAACCACCATTAATTTTAGGGTTGTGTGAATTATTTAAAAAAAACTCATAGGAACCTTATGAAGAAAAGCTTATACCCCAAGTTTTATCCAATTGGTAAAATAGTTTCGACTCTAGTTAGAGATACATACATTATTTTTTAAAAAAAACACACTTTTTCGGATTCATGGGGTCATGAAACGTTGATATATATCAAAATCTCGAGTCTGATTTTTTTTGACAATGACTATTTTTCCCAACCAGAAATGCGTGAGACTGTAAAAAGTAGCATTATATATTAATATATAAACCTACAAATTTCATCTTATGGCCAACATGACTAGAAAGTACACTAGGCCCTATCTCTTTGTTTAACATATGCACAATTGTACAAACATATTAACGTAACTTAAATATAAGCTCTCATCTCACGCTTTGTTCTTTGTTCAAAGTCATCCTTAAAATAATTTCTGACCTTTCTTTTGCTAAATAGTTATTAAGTGGCTTACAGCGTCTTGGACTAGTCATTTATTTAAAATACATTTTGTTAATTCTAAGTTAAATATGATCTTAACTATCAAATTGAAATCTGGGAGTATAAAATATATCATGGAGAATAGAGCCATTCATAGATGAAATGATTCTGCATTGACGGAGTTTTAATTATAAAGGCCTACATAATAATTTTATAACCATCCAAGAGATTAATATTTTGAAACCGATAAATCCGTTCACAATATAGTTGAAAAAATATTATTGTAGTGTATATAGTAATCGAACCCGGACGCTTGTGCTTGGTGCACCAAAGCTTCACAAGTGAGCTACCGACTCAGTATTTGTAGAATGCTAAGAAGTACTTATCAGTCATATTTTAAAGCAGTTGGTGAAAGACGTGTGGCAGATCATGGCTCCTTAATAGCGGTAATATTATATTATAGACAATAATTATTTACTTCAAAATTAATTATATCCAAGAAAACATTTAAAATTAATACAAATTGTTCAAACGGCAGCATAAAGCTACCCTGGATCAACGATGGAGTGTGTTTCTAATTGTTATTAAATGGCCGACGATTTTACACATCTTTTACCGACTAACCTTTAAAATATGAGCGATATATGACCCTAACACAGGATTAACCCTACATACCTCAGTGGTAAGATATTGTCGTTCTAAGTTGGAGGTTCCGGATTTGGTTCTATATTCCAAAAGAATTTTCAAAAAAAGTTAATTGTCCAAGTCCAATAACTAATATGGGTTTTAAGTCATTTCACCAACTTATTAGCGGTTTGGGCTTGCTGAATGGCTTCGTAAATACGTTTCATTCCTTTGGAATGCTTATTCCTTTTGCCTTTTACACATCTTCTGTCATCTTTCAGTTTTTGTGGGGCCATTTTTTAAAATAGTAAAAATGTTCTTTCCACTATTATTACACTTCACACATTCCTAAAGACATTAAATGCAATTATACTCGGCCACATTGAAAAACATCCTTTCATCAATCTCGCACTTACCACTTTGACCTGAAAACGGTGGAGAGACAGGTAACAATCCCTAAAGAGAGATGGTGATGTGTCAGGACGATAAGCTGTACAAACATGCCAAAACCACTAGCGAGAGATGTATGGTTTCAAGGAGAGATAGTTAGTGACTTAGAGTGAGAAGGAATGAGTTGTCTGCTCTACTCTGACCAGTTTTTCGAAATCCTGGGGCAAAATATGAAGCTCCTCAGCTCGTATTAGTTTTTAGGAGTTTCAGATGGGATATTAATGTAAATGAAGTAATATTATAAAGTTAAAAGAAGTCGGCATTAATTGACTTGCTTCCCTCGTTTATTACACACGTTTAAGTATACAAAATAAATAAACAAATATTGCATTTATTTGGCAAATGTTTACGCAATTAATTGATGGATCATTGAAATAGTATTTATTTCAATTAATACACCTCCTCAAGTACTTCTAATATTCCAAATATAAAATCTTTGCATCATTTGGTTTTTCTAAAAATTGTTGCTTTAGATGCCAGAATTTTACATTTTGACTAAACACTGTATTTAAAATATACATTTAGTTTATACTTGATATTTTGATCCAAGATATATATAATTATTGTATTATTAATTTTGGGTCATACACCCTTAAACGGATTGCTTGGAGGCATTCCCTAGATCGGTAGATAAGTGTTAGCCGAAAATAGGATTCCCTAACCAAGGTGACTGTTCGCCAGTTGAACTAACGGGCATGTAACCTAAACGATTTATATCATGACACTTTAACCAAAAGATAAAGTGAGGAGGTAACAGAGAGCAGTAAGTAGCCCCTTATGAAAGTGTTGATACCACCATATTAACAGTACTAGCAGACAAGTGGTCTACTATATCTATCTCACGGCGCTCCTTCCTCGCCCACTTGTTTAACAGACCCGTAGCGTTGAAACTACCCTTTTAAGCATTACAACATGACAATATTTGAGTAATTTAAAATAAATGGTACGGTGAGCCACAGACTTTCTGCCTCTTTTATCTTAAAATATACATTTATTAAAAATTATATATATTTGTGAAACAAAACAATTGGGCTATATTTATGTATTGTTGTAGAAACACTACACCAAAAATCATGAATGAAACCATATATACACTCTGTTTTTACTTAATCGATGGCATTAAGAACTAGGAACACTGTTACAGAAAAAGTGATAAAAGAGAATCATATTTGTCCACCGAAGAGCATAAGAATCAAATTTATTTTCAAAGACCTTAAATAAAAGGTATATATATTGACTTATTAGTTTTATAAAAATAGATTTCAAATAAAACATTTGTATCGTTAATAGTACTACAATTTAACAATGAAAAATTATTTCTTATCTCAAATAGTCGTGGAGAAATTATGACATTTGGAAATTTCCCTCGTGCATAGTACCTTAAACTCATTTTCATGAAAAAATGAGAGTTGCCATCTGGTTTTAATGATGGACACTGTATATGTAGAAAATTTAATCAAAATTGTTGGAGTGAATTTTGAGAAAATCAATTTTTTTTCTTTATTCCCCTCAATAATCTACCCATAAATTTAGGGCTGGATATCTAGTTAAAAAAACTTTGGGGTGACCTTATGTAAACCCAATTTTTAACCTAATCGGTAAAATAGTTTCAGCTCTAGCCTTAGGTACAGATATACGGCTGCGAAAACCACGTTTCGGTTTCAGGAGGTCATGAAACATCGACACTTATCAAAATACCTAGATCGATTATTTTTTACAATCACAATACTTTATTTTCGAGCTGTCAAGAGAAAGTAAAAACACGCACGCCTCTCATAAATTTTGTAATATTACCAGCGTATATTGATTGCCATCAGTCNTATTTAGTTTTATTTATGAACTAGGTCACTACATAATTTGTTATTAATTAATATTATTACCCGCTTCGGTAGCCGCGTGATCTAAAGCGCTACTCTTGCATTAGACTAAACTGCCTATGAGGGGGAGATCGAGTTTTTAATCTTAGTGGGGTGTACTGAGGGTGGTTTTTCCTCAATGGTTTTTCACTCTCCCTCCACGCTAATGCTAGTATTCTGCCTTTGAATATAATATTCCTAATCCCTAAACCATATGTGTACCGGTGATTAGAACCTAAGCGTATAACCTGAACGGGTAGTATAGACGTGGTGCTAAATAATATATTGTTATTCTTATAACAAGATTATTAAGAACCCTACTATGTCCTTGTTAATTTTCGCTTCATTCAAACTCTTTTTAAGATCACTCTGCATTTACCATTAATTATGTAACTTTAGTTACAGTTTGAGCTTCAGGAATTAGATCGAAACTTTGCCGTTGCTTCTTGCGGGTCGGCTTTAACTTTTAGATTGGACGTCATTAATTAGTTTTCTAAAGCTGTTGCGAATCACTCGCTAATTCGCTGGCTATCTTTATAAAGTTTTGTTTGGTTACACCTGTAATTTGTTTGACCGAAATAAATTTAGATTGTTTTTAAAAGCAGCTAATTGCTTCCTGTTTTTGGTCTATATCTGACAGTTTATCATTTTAAAGTTTTTTATATATATATTAGATTACGTTAATTTTACACTTTTTTATTTTTATTTTTTTGAACCCTAAGACTGTTTGAAAAAATCGTGTCTTATTAGTGCAGAGCTAGGCTCTTTAAATCTAGCTTAATAAACTATTTACTTGAATATTTAAAAACTATGAATTTACTCAAAGTCAATAGTATGTTTAGTTTCGCAAAAAATCCCAAATTAACATTTCCTTTATAAAAATAGTTGGTGATATTTGTCAGACCAAAAGGTCAACAACGACTCTTTGGAACTCGCCTTGGCTCGTAAGCCTAGTTCACATGTAGCTAACAAATGTAAACTATTCTTTTTTAAACAAGGTATATATTCATGGCAAAGTTGATAACCCACCCTCAAATAATCGGGAATTTATTGTATTTTCAATTTTATGGATCTTGGATTATTTTACAGGCTTAACAAATATTATAGGTGGTCTAGGGGTAAGGTGTCGGACTTCTGTGCTGGCGGCCTAGGTTCAATCCTCGGTCCCGGCACAGATTTATCTGATTACCAAACCCTTCCTTCACCTCTGACAAGACGTGTATTAATCACAACTTGTGAATGTGTGGAATGCCAGGCCTCCACCGTGGTTCGGATTCCACGTTAAACTGTAGGTCCTTCATTTCATCTCACAATCACCCTACCATTACACATTAGCGTAAGTGCGTATAACACCAATGGGTAGTAAGACGCGGTGCTAATAATAATAATAATAATAATAATAATAATAATAATAATAATAATAATAGGTTATAATTAATCCCACATTATATTTGGGTCATGAGTTATTTTTTGGGAACTGTAAACAAGGCGTACTGATGTATTATCTTAGCCCCGGCTGTTGTAATATTCCTTTTTAGGTTGTTTATAAATGTTTTCTCAAGTTGAGCAAAAAACCGTACGTATTGGATAGTAAGAGACAACAAAATGCTAAGTTAACTTAACCTAGCCTAACATAACTTAGTCTAACCTAATATAAGGCAACATGATTAGTGGATCCGAATTCATATCTACCCAAAGGTCTGTTAAATGTTATAGCCCACCTGGCTAGTGAACATATCCCAACTAAGCTGCGACGATAAACATCCTTGTCAATGATAGTGGTCCAACTTAGCTATGACGATAATCCTCCTTGTCAGTGAAATGGCCCAACTAAGCTATGAACTTTTGGGACAAGGGGTCTCGTGGCCCAACTGTTAGTGCCGGACCTATAAAATAACTTAAATCTACAACATACACAACATCCAGCCTCCGACCGTTAATTCATCGCTGTAAAAGGGAAAACCCGCATTTCACCAATGATAGATTCTCAGCATACCTGACAAATTTAACCCAGGACTCTTTATCTCTGTACAGACACGTTACATACCGAGCTAAGGTGTAGGAATGTATACAATACATTTTTAGAAAGGAGATCTTTACATGGTTTGTATTATTTCAATTCATATTTGGGGCTGAAACTATTGTTGCACTAATGGCTTCTAGCGGTGTTAATATTTTCACTCTAATTACGCATCCAAAATATGAGACGCACATACATGAGATGTTCGAGCTATTTCCACCTCGGACCATTGTCAGATTGAATCTCGCCATTAACAAGATTAGGGCCTAATTGTGTCACGTAGCAGTGGTCTAGAACGTTGACCCTTGTTGACCCCAAACTCCGTGGGTCGCACATTCGCACCAGTCGGGTCCTTGACACTGGACGAGGAAGTCTATTTTTTAAATGTCCCATTAACTTATTTGAGTCATGTAACTTGTAGCCAATAATGGTGCTAACCCATTATATATAAAAAAGTAAATTTAAATGTAATATTGATTAAACAAAGTAATTGTTTGGTTAAAATTAATAAATATAACCGTGGTTTTATTATCACGTTTAGCACCATGGTTATTAGCGACTTTATTCTAAGAGAAATTGAGAAATTAAAGGATAAAATACACCTATATTAGCGTGCAAAAAGGCTGGGAAAACCACACTGGGTGCACCTAGCCAAGCTTCAAACTTTTACCTCCCCGTAACCGGCATTCAAATCAATTGCAATACTGACACTTTAATGGAGTGACTACCAGTACGGATATATATATTAATCACTAACTTAAACCCACAGGTAGAACATGTTTAAGGAAATGCACCTATACTTACTTATCTCCCGTCTGGCTTCGAGCTACCCGCCAATTGCAACCAAGTCCAACACCTGCTATAAAGTAGGTAGGAACTGTCCCCGTAACAAAGTTTGGGCTCTCAAACCACTGTTTCAGAAGCTCAACTGAACCTACAAAGTATGGCTTGGACACCCTACGCTTGTATGTAGGAGGGGGCGGTACACCTTTACACCTTTCCCCGCCGTAACGCAATTAGCGCTAGTACTGGCTCTAATCAGGCGGTCACGTGACACCCCACGTCACACTGACCGCGTCTTTATTTCACAGTAGTAATGGCTCTATCAATCGAATAGCATGTTACAAGTCACTACAAGGGTGGGAGGCCAATCGCCTTAAGGTAGTTTGTCGCGTATCAGAGTTATGAGTCGATTGAAAACACGAATGTAAAGGAACATAAGATATTGTACTGAGCTACCATGATAAACAGAAACCAGTAAGGTTGACTGACGCTCATTATATACACAACAGGCGTCCTAAGTGAGTATATCAACAGTTTCCAATCGAATGGTCTTCCAACACATCAATAGCTCAACAATAATCCAACAGTGTGCATCAGTAGTTCCAGTGTTTCGTACTGTGGCCTCGCCATCACGTTCCGTTGAGGCGCGTCACGTTTTTTAAACCGTTTAACCGATTGATTCGAGCGTTCTATTCCGCCCGAAAACTCTTACTGTCGAGTTTTAACGTAGTCATTACATTTTGACGAAAACTTTCCAAATGTCAAGTCATGTTTATATTTCGTGAATAGTAACTTTAGAATGGTGACATTTTGTTTTGCTATCATTTTAGTTTGTTTCGTAGCGTTTTGATACTTTTTAGACGTTTATTTTTTATTTGTTTTCGACGTGTGGTTTTATATAGGGTAAAAGTGTTTTTTTCCCCGAAGATGTAGAAGTAGAGTGTGTATATTTTTGTATGCTCTACTTCTTTGTAACTATCGCGTATGTGTTTATTAGGATTGTTTGGATTTAGGTCAATATTCTCCCTCTCTGTATAAAAAGGAACATTAAACGTGACGTCCGTTGTGTTCCAAGGGTAATTTCTAGAGAAGATATAGTGCTTGTCCCTGAAGAAAAAGTGAGCGTATTGCTAGTCTATGCCTGAGGACCGAGCTGAGGTACACTCTGTCACGCGTGAGACCGGTGTCGCCGCCGCCCCTTGACCACGAATGCGCTGGAGGCCCGCCGCTCGGCGGCGAGGGAATCGCAACATACCCGCCGTGACGTCACACACCCCGTGCTCGTGAACACGTGACGCGGCCAGGCCAGCCAATCACGCTCACTGATGATGGGCTACATCATGGGGTGTGCCTGCTTCAAAGGTAACTAAAAACAATATTTAAAATGTTTATTTATTATACTTTTGTTCCATAATGAGTTTATAATATAAATGAACAGTCAAATGAGGTATACATTTACATAAACGAACTAACATTTTCGTACCAGCCGGCCTATTGGGTCAGTCGTATACGATATGAAAATAGATTTTAGCTTACTTTCACGAAAGTTTAACACCATACCATGCCTATCGGCGGTTAAATCTCAGGATTACCGATGAGAAAGGTTGAGTGTAGAGGAATTGTTAGCGTAGAGAGAAAGGCCAACAAAACACGACCTAAAAGAATCGTTAAAAAGTATGCACATTTGAACAATATATATGTTGCACACTTAGCTTACCCCTAAAGGTGTCTTACCATAACCGGTTAAACTATGACACTTATATTATAAGCAGGATGATAGTGTAACCTGTCAAAGTAAGTTTGCTACCGTTCAAGCTTAACAGACTGTACATGCCTGACCGTTTGACTGTCCATTGTGTTGTTAAAAGTCGGCTTGATATGGAGATATCATTTATGCGAGCGTGTTTTATGTTAGATAGCGTTATCTGAAGTAGTTAAATTGGTTTTCATGCTGATTAAATTTTAAAGTTGAAATACACAGGACTTTATCAACAAAACATGATTTTCTGATCATTTAACAGGTTGGGAACTAAAACTAAGGGTAAAAATATTTAATATGTATGTTTATCAGATATTTACACTTACCAGATAAAGGTTTTTGCCTTAAGAGTGTCACCTCCTTGAAGGGGGATATCCTCACACCATGGCATTTCTCTGTAGGATAATCATTATTCAAGCTTCAAAACCACTTAAATAATCTTCAATTGTCCAGAATTGTTTTATGGTTACCCTGTTTAAAAAAAAAATACATGTGTATACGAGGGGCTAGGTCTATGTTTGCAACCATTAACTTTAATACAAGAACTGTAACAGTTCTCATTATAAGTTATAAGTAATGAGCTACTTTAAAATTCTCAATATTATCTTACTATTAAATTGTAATGTAGTTATTTTAGAACTCTTTAAGTTCATGATTACACCTTTTAGCTCAATTTTGGCGCGAGTCATATTTTGAAATAATAAACGCTTTATTAAATACTTACTCACTTTTCTAAAATATATATATATATATATATATATATTATATATATATAAAGAGAAATGTGTTATTAAAATTAAAGTAAATTAGAACTAACTTACTTTATAATATATTAAGAAATATGTAATGAAATAGTCAAAATTACATGTAACTTAATTTTGGTATTTTTTAAAACTTAAGATCATTATTTATAACTTTATGACTAATCTTTGCAAAACTGAGTCGCATCGTTGACATCTTACAACCCGTTCTGTCTTTCAGAATAATTACACGAATGAAATACTTTCAACCAAATATATTGTGACCCTGACGACTTATTCCGCTTGAGCACCGGTTCGCGCTTCACAGCTAGAGTCATCCTCCCTAACTAAAATTTGAATTCATACTACATTCATCTCCATTTGATATTTGACGCGCTCTTTCTAAAATGCAACTTTATAGAATAGTATCTTAACCTAAACGTAGCTCCATTGCTACGAAGGTCAATTTCAAGGGTAAAGGGATAAACTGAGGAACCCTAGTCCTTTACACACTAAGTGTGCTCCCCTTAACCTTTGGGCCATTTAGCTTACCACCTCTATTACGCCACGTCACTGTTATATTAAAATTGCAACAATTTTATCAAATTACCTTCGCGTGTGTAATTGTACAAAGCCCAACTTATATAAAAAAAAATTTACCATCAAGGAATGTAACTTATGGTGGGATTGGAATGTGAAGAACCTTCCTAACTGTTTAAAAAAAAATTCAGTATTGCTCTGCGTTTTACTACCCGCCTGAATGATCCATATACACATATTATTATTATTATTATTATTATTATTAGCACCGCGTATTACTAACCGTTCGGGCCATATGCACTTACGCTAATGTGTAATGATAGGGTGATTGTGAGATGAAATGGAGGACCTACGGTTTAACGTGGAATCTGAACCACAGTGGAGACCTGGCATTCCACACATTCACAAGATGTGTTTAATACATGCCTTGTCAGAGGTTAAGGAAGGGTTTGGTAATCAGATAAATCTGTGCCGGAACCTAGAATTGAATCCCAGACCCCCAGCACAGAAATCTGAAACCTTACCACTAGACCGCCAGGTCACCCCACCTACAATTGGATAGTGGGGAGGATGTAAACTTCAATAAAAATGTACCAGTGTTTGACGGGAGAAAGAATGGAAAACCATATAGTAAGAAATACCCTCATTATATCCTAGCGGTATGTTTAACCCAGACCGCCGGCGAAACATACCAGGCAAGATTCTACGTTTAGTCCGTGTGCCCACCAATGCGGGCAAACTACTATTGGATCTATTTTCATACATTCGTGCACAGTAAAGTTCTCCGGTATAAAGACATTGCTTTTTTTACAGATATTGTCAATTTTATCAATTGTAAATAAAATATTTTTCCTTTTACGTTCACATTTAAAAAGAAAGTATTGGAACCGTGAAAAGTTTCTGTCTCATGATGAATCTTTACGTATTGTATGCTCACGAACCCCAAAAGAGTGGATTGTACAATTCTATTTGTCCATCCCTGGCCACATATTTGAGATTGTTTGATGGATTTTATTCAAAGTTCATTTTATTCATTCAGATGTTATGGCAATACTTTTAAGAGTTTGTTTTTTCTTCACCCTAGCCCACGGACAAGTAAGAATTACACTCTCAACCTTACCGGGGTTTCACTGCGCTCCTTTTGCCAGCTTGAGTCCTTCAACACTGGGCTGCGCTAGTGTCACTGCTGGGTGTTGATAGGACTAACCACAGCGATCCTAGTGTTGAAGGGTTCAAGCTGACAAAAGGAGCGCTACCATTTTAACCTGGAGGTTGAGTGTCTGGGTATATTAATTTTCTGTTCCCTAGCCCTTAATTTAAGAATAGATTACTGGTGATTTTATTTAACCAAATTTTTCAAAAATGCCTCTAAAAGTTTGGTTTGAAATGGAAAGTTAGGAAGTGTTTGACCACCTTTATCCTGTACCTATGATTAGTTTTTTGAGGGGGGAGGGAGTTTAAGGTTAATTAACTGATAATCATTATAATATTAACTATAACGATTTAATTCAAAATGCATATCTGGTAAGTTTTTAACAGTAAAAATAATTTTGTCTAATTCTTTTTCTAGAAAAAATTGTTTATTGAGGACTGTTTTTTGAAACATTTGCATTTAAAAAAATTAACTTTTATAATTTTGTTCAAAATTGGTATATGGTTACGATTTTACATGATAAATAATATTATAAGTTTATTTTTAAGACAAAATGTTGACAAATTTTAGTAAATTTAGAAATATTTCAAAATTAACCTTCAAAATTCAATAGAAATAAATTGAAAAATTACACCTGTACATGGAAACCAAACCCGGGAACTTTAGCTTAGCACGCTAATTCTTTGCCACTGAGATATCCAGGGATTGTCCCTTGCTCATTCAAACTCCAAGCTCCGCCTCTATATATATATATATATATATATATAG
>CABFVZ010000586.1:270652-285194 GCA_902151445.1 Timema monikensis | reverse complement strand
AAATGGTTTTCCACTCTCCCTCCACGCAAATGCGGGTTCACTTCCTGTAATTCAACCTTCCCAATTCCTAATCCATTAGCGTAATTAATACTTAAAGCGTATAACCCGAACGGGTAGTAAGACGCGGTGCTAAATATTATTATTATTATTAATTGGTTAGAGTCTTTAAAAAAACTTTATAAGTGTGCAAACATCAACTTTTATTTTGCGTTTCGTTTAGTTTTTAAAAGTGAATTGGTTTTCTTCAAAATAGCGCTTCTTCTTCCCTCAACCTCGGCCCAATAGGGTTGTGATGCCTGAATGATAGTATATTTCTACACCCGCCACTTAATTCTATTCGTGTCTACATTATGATATGAACATTTCCAACAATCTTTTCATACTTAAACCATTATTCCTTTAAGTGAGACTTATATTTAATATAACGTTGTGCACATTTTATTTTTAACTACTGTATAAGGATGAGGTGTTCAGTCCAGTTTTCAAATGAAGTACTTCATCGGACAACTAGAAAAGTTATTAGATATTCATAGGTCAGGCATGTCATGTTATCTGCAGCTATATCTTTTGATGAATATATAAAATAATACTAATAATATATTGAAATGTTAACATAGTTAGCAGTCAAAATTGATTATATTTTCTAAAAGGCTCCTGTTACAAAAATCCCACCTTAACTTTTATTGATAACTTTTAAACACGCCCTAGGACTATTTAGATACGGGCTCATCATGCTGTTTAATTTGTAAATCTCTTTTCGGATTCCACGTTAAACTGTAGGTCCTTCATTTCATCTCACAGTCACCCTACCATTACACATTAGCGTAAGTGCGTACAACCCGAATGGGTAGTAAGACGCGGTGCTAATATAATAATAATAATAATAATAATCTAGCAAAAACTTTGTTTGGGGGGTTATTATTAGGGTTTCTCTCCTAGGTTAAGTTAGTTTTAAGTAGTGTGTTGATACAACCAATGGGCTTAGAATGTTAATGCTAGTAAACAATATAAATTAATATATATACATAATACTATAACAACAATCCCGGTGCTGCTGTTTTTGTGTGTGTGTGAAAATTATTTTAGTTGTAACCCTAATGCGTTAAACCCCTATTTAATTGGATTAAACTAGACAGCAAAGCCATTTTTTTGTGTTAATACCAGTTTCAACTAGATATTTCTAGAACTAATCCATGCAGCAGACAATACTAGTGTGCATTAACAATCCTGTAGTCAATATCCGTACTGGCCAGTTAAAAACAGTACTGACTGATGTTTTGATGTTTAAAATCAGATGTTAGATAAAACTAGTTTTCTCTAGGGACATATAATAATAATAATAATAATAGTTTTATAAAAACCGTGTTATTTAAAGTATCGATTTCACCTTTTCACTTTATCATGTCAAGAGAAAGTGTTGTGACCGTGTAAAAAATCGATCTCGAGACTCGACTGCCAAGGATGGGGAGATCGAGGTTTTAATCTCGGTTGGGTAAACTGGGGGTGGTTTTTCCTAAATGGTTTTTCACTCTCCACGCAACTGCGGGTTCACTTCCTCTAAATTCAACCTGTCCAATTCCTAATTCATTAGCGTATTTAAGCGTATAACCTGAATGGGTAGTAAGATGCGGTGCTAAAAAAAATAATCTCGAGACGAATCCAAAAAAGTGAATTCTACAATTCTACCATTCTGTCTGTCTGTCCCTGGATCCTAAAGGGTTGGATGGATTTTGTTCTTACTTGATATTTATATTTTGCAGGGTTCCCCCTCGGGTCTTTTTTTTTAATCCTCAAATTAAGGGTAGTTTACTTATGAGTTAATCTTTAAAAAGCTTGAAATATTTTACAAAGAGCTCTAACGATGTGGTTCCAAATGGTTATTTGGGAAATATTAGACATGATAAATAATAGTTCATACTTTTTTTGTGATAAAAACTCATTTATGGGTAATTTACTGACGACTAATTTTTAAATTTTTCAAAAACTTGAAATATTTATAAAAGGGCCCAAAGGATTTGGTTCCAAATAGTGCTATTTATCTTGTAATTTTTTTTTACATGAAAATTAACACCATAATACATTTGTTTTTGGGTTATAAACTCATGTATGGATAATTTACTGAAGATTTTTCTCTTAAAAAAACTGGCAATATTTAAAAAAGGACTCAAATGATTTGGTTCCAAGTGGTGGCTCGTAGCTAAAATTAGTGGAGGTGCTGCTCCAGAAAATGTTAAGCCTTTGTTTTAAAATTGTGTAAAAGTGAAAAAAAAAAAATCTATAAAAAGAAAATTTATTCAGGAACTTGATAAAATCTTAACAAAAAAACATTTATTACTTAACTTAAATTGTTACAGTTCAAGCTTAATCTATTTAGTTAGAAATTAAATCCATTCTTCTTGTTTTAATTTACGCAAAAAGTTCGATAATTTTCTCCTTGATCTCTGGATGATAATCGAGGAAATTTTCTCTCCATTGAAAGTACTGCAAGCGCATTTAGTCTTTCTGTTAAATAAAAGAACCGAAAAAAATGAATCAAATAGAATAGCTGGAAGCAGGATAATAATCTAAGTTTACACTCTTTTACACTTTATCACATTCAAGAATATGGTACACGGTTTTTAAGCACAACACCCGCTGAGTAATAAAAAAATTCCTTCCACCATCACGCCAGAGCCGGCACTGCGAGAGCAACAGAGTTCTCTCTACCTGGCAGTCCCGCCTTTCTCCCCACGCCCCTCTTATGTGCACATGCGCACAACAGTCACACCACGTCGCTGGCACTGTGAAGCGCGCAGTTCCATACAAAGATTTTTGTATCTTTTTCTTAAACTGGGGGATGGCTACTGTAGTACTGACATTAAGCTTAAGGAATATATATTGTACTACAAAAATAAATAAAGAATTAAAGATAAAAGGACTCATTATATTAAATGTTATCGATAATATCAAGTGGAAATAGGGTGTGCTGCAGTTCCGCAGTGTCTATACACAAGCCACCACTGCGGGTATCTTGAGAGGGTTTGACATTCCAAAAAAACATGTATACTTGGTTTTGGGTAAATATTTGATAGAGGGTCGTTTACTGATTGGTGATTTTTCAAAATGGCTATAACGATTTTATTTGAAATGTATATCTGGGGAGTGTTTGACATAAACATGACAAATTTGGCTATGGTTAGTTTACTGATAGCAATCTTTTTATTTATGTATTTAAAAAAAAATTACTATAGCGATTTGGTTCAAAATGGATATCTGTAAAGTTGCCTTTATTATAAATAGTTATATAGATTTATTTTTCTAAAAGAAATTATATTAGTTAACTAATGACTTAATTTTGTAATTATTATTTTTAAATAGCTTTAACGATTTGGTTTAAAATTGCTATCGGGGGACTAAATTACATTATTAATTATAGTGTATCTTTATTGTATGAAATAAATTAATTTAAGGGTAGTTTACTTAAGACAAATTATAGAAAAATTTAATTTTTGGTTACTGACCTTAAATATTGAAGTCAAAATGGGATCTGGAAATAGTTTTTCATGATAAATAAGAATACGTTCTTATTTTTACAAATAGCATAATTTTAGGGTAATTGACAGATAATTTATTTTTGAAATTTTGAATTTCGTTGAATATATTTGAACGATTTAGTTTAAAATGTATATATAAAGAGTGATTATTGCGATTAACAAGATGTTTGTTTTATGGGGAAAATATATTTGAAGGTAATTTACTCAAAACCTATTTTTGAAAATTATCTTCGATACATAATTTGATAATGTTTGTGTGATTGTGTCGTACCATTTATTTTTCATTTATTTCAGCAATACATGTTAATGTGTCATTTAGAATGGAAAAGATTTTCATATTTCCTGCATAAGCATCGCTTCTAAGTAAACTATTAATTATTCCTTTGTGTTCTCTCCTATAGCCAGTTACTTTTCTCACTATTATCCTCAGAAAAATTTCGTGATCGAGCACCTGCTCACTGGTCAAACACACGTTAGGGCAGACGACAATTCATTTCTGAAAGAATATAAATGGTTTATCATAGTTTTCAAACTGTGTTCCGCCATGATTATTTCAGGTTCCACGAGGCAATTTCAGAATATTCTTTGTTTTTCGCATCAGAAAAATAGCATCATTAATAAGATTGCCAACTTTTTTAACTCTGAATAAAGGAAATTTGCCAAAGGCTCAGCTAGAACATGTGAAGGCTTCCATTTGGTTAAGGCAACTTTTATGCTTGAAAAATATAAATGTCTTTATATTCAATAATAATATTAATATTATTTCAATAATAATAATATTAATTTTTAAAAAACTATGAGGGCTCATGCGTATTATTTTTCTGGTGCGAAGGCTCCTTCGATCTAAAATGATTGAGAACCATTGCGTTAGATTTTCTGTTAGATGCCTCGATCTCAATCATTCCCTAGTTTCATAATATAATAATAATAATAATAATAATAATAATAATAATGATAATGCAACAGATTGTTTGTGAGCCAACCTAGGACCTTTTCTACCAAAATCGCCTCCGGTACTTTAATATATGCTCCATTGTCTAGACTCGAGACATTTAAATGTACAACTAACATGGATTCATAAAACATATTATGGATCTATTTTTGTGTGAGCCCATGTCCAGTTACTGTCAAATTTAAAGATAACTTTCTACTACGGTCAAAAGATTCGGTTCTAGTGGTTTGACTCCACACACTTCATTGTTATCTGACTGCTACAAAAGCTACCAGAACTTATTTCATATAGCCATACGACAAACCATGCAGCGTCAATTATCAGTCTATACAGTTTAAATGACGATAAATAATTACTATATTATAACACATTTGGTTTTAAATGAAAGCTTTTTTTTTTACCGTTCTAAGCCCACCCTTTTACCACAATTTCTCTTTTGGTATTTGTAAATAATCTAATGTATACCAAAAGCCATATTACGCACCATAATATTGTGTTGTGCAATATTAGGTGTTTTTTTTCCTTTGGACATTTTGTTTGTGACTCACTCGAATATATAAAAGTGTCTAGAAAGTGCCCGTCAAAACTCATGATATAAATGGTTATTAAACTAGGTGTACGTAAAATATGGAATCTACACCAATAGACTGGACTGCTGGTGGATGGGGATCTTGGCTTGGGGTCGTTAAGTAATTTATTAATGTGGTTTTCACATGTCCGTTCAATCCACTGTGGATGCACTTCCTCTAAAACTATATTTTTCGTCCTTTCTGTAAGAAATTTAATTATTTCTAGCTAATTTATTTATTTAATGTTAACCTTGTGTAATTTTAATACTCTACAAGCGTACCACCACGCCAATTACATTAGTGTGTGTCAACTATAATTAATTTGACCAAGAACTAAAAGATTTGGAATTTAATAACCTTCAGAATATTCACCAGTTTTAAACACTTTGTTGATTTTAAACTTTATATTTGTAGAAGCTTCATCACATGGAAACGTAAATTATTTGACGCCCTTAGCTCGTTAATTTTTTACAATCTGAGGGAATTGTAGGTAACATACAAACCAATATCGTGATAAGTGAAGATTTGCGCGCACATCAAGATTGAATGGAGGAGCTCAGGAATAAACATACGAAGATCTGTTTTTCAACAAATTGTTGAGCTCAGCTGTTAAATATCATTGTTACACTTAAAATGGATTATACATTTTTCCTATACCCCGTATTTCTCTTCAATTTTAGTATTCTCTTTCTTTTTTATATGATTCTATATTATATTATTTATATTTTGATCTTTCTCTTATAACTTTAATTCTACCAGATGTTTCGACTTTAATTTCGTTTTAGAACATTTTTATTTTTAATTGTTCTGGAAGCTATTGTAATGGAACAATTATTTTCGAATCTCACAGACTTCAAATATTTTTACAAAATGACTATGATGTCAACTACATATTTTAACATAACTAAGTCTTAAACATCTAGTGGACCATAGGTCAAGTTAAAACCCAGTGTCCGAGTTTTTCTGGGAAATATTGTTGAAGAGGAGTGTTCACTATGTCACAATAAAAGAAGATTTTTCAGTTCGTCACAAATTTTAACAGATCATCGAAGAACGTTATTTTTATGAGTGGGATCTGACCAACATCATTACTATCCAGAATTTATCAATTACCTGCTGGGGGTGCATTACAATTGGGCCACGTAAACAAGTTATGATCTCCGTTTGAAAAGGGAGGCGTTAATCCTACATTACAACTGGGCCACGTCTACATGTCAACTTAATTGATTAAGTGCATTACAATTGGGCTACGTACACCTGTTGAGACAAGGTCGTGCATAGACATATAAACAAACTATAGACAACCCCTTTCGATTTCTGGAGCTCTCGCCAGAACACAACACCGCAAATTTCAATAAGGCTGTAAACGTATCAAATCCAGGAGGGTGTCCGATAAATATCTATTTATTGTTGTTTTTTCCTTCAGTAAACTACCCTTCAATTTTAGGGGTAGAGGGTTAGTTCCAAAAACCTTTCTCTAGAACCCAACCCAACCTAACCTAACCAGTTTCCTACAAATGTTTACCAACAACGACGAACTTTAATAAAGCAAGTAAAATTTATATATAAAATTATGTCTTGTATTACTTGTAAGTAGAGTAAGGTGGAGTAGATAAAATTAATATATGTCTTATGTTTTGGAAAGTGAACGTGGCGCAATTCACGTATGAACGTGTTCCAAATAAGCTATTAAGCTTTTAAGAGATATATATATTTTTTAATCCTCCTAGTCAGTGAACGTGGCCCAATTCACCTGTGTGATTAAGATCTAATTGGCCTCGTGGCCCAGTTGTAATGCTCCAACCTGCTGACCATTCACGTCTTTAATTATGAATCTTAAACTCTTAATCATTGATCATTGTACCGTCACCGAATATATGTATTATATTTATTTATTAATATTAGAGAGATAAGATTTAGTATTATTTTAAGAATACACCCTTTTATGTAGTTAATAACTTTGATGTAAAACGTAAATATCAAATAATGTTTGTTCTTACATAAAAGTAGATGGACGATATTTGTACAGGGAGCGGCAAAAAGATATGACGGTTTTAAAGTACAAATAACACAAATGTTAAGAGTGATAAAAAATGTTTTATTGGTTATTACAGAATGGTGTTAATGGAAATTAAAGAAAATAACATTGGAACAACCGATTTCATCAGTTTAAAATTTGAAGATGACGTCCTTCAAATGGTGCCCTTCTGCGATGAAGCACTCTTCCAGCCTCGCACCAAAACTGTCGATCACCTTCCCTAACATTGCAGGAGACAGGTTGGCGATTTCTTGAGTTATGGCCACCTTAAGTTCGCCCAATGTGCGGGGCTTGTTTGTGTAGACTCTTGATTTCAAGAAAACCCCACAAGAAAATATCACAAATGCTTAGATCAGGGGAGCGTGCTCGCCATGCAATATCCCCGAAACGCGAGATTTCTCGGCCACGAAACTTACTTTTCAAAAAGTCCATCACCTCATTGGTTGTATGGGCAGTTGCCCCATCCTGCTGGAACCACATTCTACTGTGCACTAAGCGTTTTCTCCGAAGTTCAGGGATCAGGAAGTTTTGTAACATCAACAGATAACGTTGCGAATTGCCGTAACAGTTCAACCACCCTCTTCAAATAAGTATGGCCCAATGACACAAGTTTTTGTTACAACACACCACACAGTGACCTTAGGACTATGCAGAGGACGTTCATGCAGTTCTTCAGGATTTGTAGCTGACCAATAACGAAAGTTCTGTTTATTTACATAACCGTCTAGATGAAAATAAGCCTCGTCGCTCATCATGAAAATTTTTTCATCTGTCATCAAATCAATCATTTGCTCTGAAAATGCTTTTCGCTTTGCATAGTCATTGGGCTTTAACTGCTGAACAATAGCCATTTTGTATGGATGGAAATGCAGATCGAACCGCAAAATTCGTCTTACCGAGCAGTCAGACATATGCAAAGCAGCAGCTTGTTTACGGGTCGGCCGCCGAGGACTGGCTTCCATAGCTTCTCTTACTCTATCGATATTCTCTGGCGTCCGGGCTGACCTTGGACGGCCTGTAGACTTCCGTTTCAACGCTGAACCGGTAGTTCTGAAGTTACTTACCCACAGAATAATTATGTTGCGTGTCGGAACTTTTCCTCGTGAACCTAAATTAAAACGCCTACGGAACTGCCGCTGCAAAGCAACACAGGAATCGCCACTTTTAAAAAACGCCTCGACAACAAACGCGTGATGCTCAACCGACCACTGCTCCATGGCTACTAAAAATGTCCACGTGTAGGCTCTGAAACGCGCCTATCCCCACCACCTACTCGCTCAACCACGCGGCGGCGAAAACCGTCAGATCATTTTGCCGCTCCCTGTATTAAACTCTATGTAACGAAGAAAGTCTAATATTTCAGAATAAAGGTGGCATGAAAAGGTTATTTTACAGAAGTACTTAAGTCTTTTTTATCCTAGTCCAAAATGGAGGGAAAGTGAGCGATGTATATACAAGAAAGGGAATTTTGAAAGGCAAACAGAATTAAGGTTGAAATAGATAAGCAATTTACGACATAGGAATAAGCAACTCTTTAGAAAATATACCTTTTTTTATTCAAATATCCAAAAGCGGTAAATATTACATTCTGTACGAGATTTCGGAGTGTCATAACATGCATACATGTATATATAAACCATTCAGGGACACGTTGATTAGAGATATTTAATTTTTCATATGAAGTATTGTGATTATTAAAATTTTAACTACGAGACTATGATTTATCTCAGCACTTTCTGTGTACACGAACCCAAAAGAAGTTTGTTTTACAATTATGTCTGTCCCTGGAACTACAGACAAAACCGTTTGATATATTTTTTTTAAATTGAGATTTGGACGTAATATGGTCATACCTCGGGATAGTTTTTTTTAGTTATTTGTTTAATCAATTTTATATGCCAGACAACTATTTTATATTTCATTTGAGTTTTATTCGAGTGACCATTAAACGGAAAAGATATTATTATTATTATTATTATTAGCACCGCATCTTACTACCCGTTGAAAAGAAATGTTGAATTAACGTTTACAGTGTTGGCTAGGCAAAATGATGAATTGCTTGAACCTATCAGTTAAAAGTTTTTTTTTTCCAAGCTTGTACTTGTAGGGTGTGACGTTCCCTAAGATATGTATGATCTTTAATTTGGGTCATTTTATTGTTCGTGTTTGACCATTGTGCGCGACTTTGTCGTTTCTAAGGTTTGGATGTTGAAAAGAAATGTGAAGAGGCTCAGGGGAAAAGGTGGAAATTGTGTTTAATGATAACAGATGCTAACAATAAGCTTTTAGTGAAGGTTTAAGTAAAATCTGCTCTGAAGAAGATACTCTTGCAATACCGTAGACAAAAAAATATTTGACATTCTCGAAATTGGTTAAGTAAAAACGTTAGTAATAGAAGGTAAAACCGTTCACTACCAGTCGAAGAAATCTACAATGTTATTGAAGCGGCTATTGTAGTAGTAAGGCATGGAGGTCGAGACAGGATAAAAATGGAAACTTAAGAAAAAATGCCAATATAAATACATAAATGTTAAAAAAAATTATCATTGTGCGAAGCTTGCGAACCGGAGATAAAAAAAGAGAAAGGTTTGGCTAGAAAGCCTATTAACAGCCGCTGCCAGGTCGATCTTATTGACAGGCAATCTCAAACTAATAATTAATTGGTTCAAATTAATGATGCCCTAGCAAGAGAATGTAACTTAAGTTTGTGTTTCGTAGAGCACTGAAAAGCTAGAGGACCGAATAGGACTGAGATCTTCTTGACATTTGGTGTTCCGTGCATTTTACAGTCATTTAATGGCAGAGAGTTTGTCAACTCGGTCAAAGTCAAAGCCAGGGTTCAGTAGAATGAGCCAACCAGGACATCTAGGACATGCTGTAGTCTTGGATTAAAGGCAACCGCTGTACATATTGGTCAAACTGTTTCCCCTCGGTCCACTTTATGAAAAATTGAGTCCTTCATTCAAGGATTAAACAGCCGTATACAAAGCGATGGCTGGTATTGATCCCAGAGTTGGACTCAATAGATTTATGCTACCCTATGAAGTTATAAGAAACGTTCAGGATAGAGAAGTTATCGAGCAGATTATTGTAAAGGAGAAGGAAAATGATACCATTGACGAGGGGGAGGAAGAGGAAACTCTGTCAGTTACTTATCCACTCAAACATTTGTTCAACTAATTCGGAAAATTTGTTGAATCAGGCTAAGCGAATGAAAAATATTTCCGATGCAGCACATCCTCTGGTTGATGCTGAAGGTAATGTCAACATATCTATACCGGATGTGGACAGATCAGAGGAGACGTTCCAAACATCGTAGACTCGTGCCTAGTAAAAATGAGGATGTAGTGCTGGATAATAAATTATACTGCTGGAAGGTTCATTACAAACCCTCCTCCCGACTTCTAAAATTAACTCTATGGATATATATATATATATATATTTTTTTTTTTTTTTGCATGGGGATTCCGATAGAATTTAGTTTATTCGAATTCAGTAAATAATTTACAGACTTAAAACAACTAGTTGAAAACTGTTTTAACGCGATTCGAATGAAGCTAAGGATTTTTCACATAGCACGCAAATCTGAATCAAAGATATGAAGTTTGTGTAGAAATGAAAGGACAACATGTAGAATCCCTTTTGTTTTGATAAAGTAATAAATTTGTATCATATAAACCCATGTAATGTAAAATATTTTATCCCACTTTTTGTTACTACTAAAATAGAATATTGGCTAACCAAGGTCCATGTAGGCGGCGTCTTGTATTTAGTATAGAACCTCACTTGAGGCACACTAAGGCCCGTATTCAAGGACGATGCTGAGCAGAGCCAGAGTACAGGCAGAGTATGAGCCTCGTGCTAGTACGATCTATGACGCAATATCTTGAGTCTCGCCAAAGTCTGGTCCAGGGCTTGCTCAAGCTATACTTTGCCCGTACTCAGAGGATATTTCCACAAGAAGACGCTGCGCGCATAGACGATCTAGACACCTGTTTTCACGACAAGCCTCGTGCTCTGCTAGTGCTCAGCCTGTAACAGCCTGTACTCTGGCCGTGCTCAGCATCGTCCTTGCATACGGGCCTAAGTCTGACTATGAAACTGACCCTATATCTCCACGTGAGCTGGTTGGATAACCAATCTTTACAAAGCTAGCTTTTTACTCATTTTAACGAGTGCAACCTTCGTAAAGTTATGAACCCTTTTTTTAAACATCATGTAGGTATATACAAGAGTTTTGATATCTCAATCGATACAGTGTATTACTATTAGTCTGGGCTATCCGAATATTTACACAAACGGGGTCAGGATTTATAAGGTATAATTTAAATGAAGTGTACCTAAACATTTTTTTGAAAGTGAGAAACAATTACTTAAAAAATTATTCTTTACACTTCCTGTAAGTATTTGATCCCCACTTTTCGTGACTGGCAAATTGACGCGTTAGACCGTGGGACCACTGATGTGGGCTATGCTACATTAAACCAAAGGTCCTGAGATCGAATCCCTGATCAAAACCTATTTTTCAAATATATAACACCGGTTTGTCAGAAAGTAGCTAAATGTTCAGCTACACAACTGATTTGATGTCGATTTGAGAACTCGTTCACTTATGTTAGATTAGTTATTAAATCGTAACTATTTTGTATATTTGATTTTGTACTTCCTTACGTAAAGTCTACACACACACCCGCGGATATTTGGTTCCAACCGAAAACAAAATGATATGAGCCAGTGGCGTAGCTACAGAGGAGCGACTGGAGCAGTCGCTCCAGGGCGGCATGGCTCAGACGGGCAAAGGGGGGCGGAACGAACTGGAAATTGTATATTTTCAGGCTAAGCTCAAGTCTATGAAAAAGTTATTTTAGTAAAAACACTCGTCAGTTATGTTAGGGTGTAACAAGGGAGAAGGTGGTGAAGAAAAAAGGTCTCTTAACAGAAAACATAGCATGGTTCAATGGTCAATAACTGAGATTTGTGCGTGTTTCAAATGTTTGAAACCTTCTTTTTTAACTGACTCAGGTGACAAATAAGTCTAGACTCGTGAAAGCCTCTAGTACTTAAATACCCAGATGACATCTCTCCTAACTTAGGCCAACAGCTTGTAGGACTTAAAACTTGTTTTTCAAGCCACATTGAAAAACTTAAAAGTATTAGAGACCTTGCCGATACTGTGATCGTGCGTGCTCAAGTTGGAGCCAGCTTCCCAGATGTTGTGAGTGCGTGCCTCATCTTTTTGACAATGCCCGTTACATCCGCAAGTGCTGAGAGATCCTTTTCAAAACTGAAAATTATCAAAAGCTATCTTCATAGCACCATGTCGCAGGAGCGTCTGAGTTCTCTAGCAACGATCTCCATCGAGCGAGCCAGAGCAAGAAATATAGACTTAGAAGACACCATCTCACAATTTGCAAGTGCCAAATCACGAAAGAAAATTTAATATGCAATTTTGAGTTCCTCCGACAATTTGTGAAGATTTTCACTACAAAATTTTGTCTTTTCAAAATTTTATTTTTTTAGAAGGCTTTTGTGTTGGTAACCCATTTGTTAAACAATTTCACTTTAATTTGTGATGTATTTCCCAAATTAATGTCCTATTGACAAAAAAGTAAGGACCAAAAAACGTAAATGATAAACTTTTCTTTAAAAATACTATGTCGTTTGTGAATAAGTGTCACGTTAGTTTAGTTATATATTTTTTTCTATGTGATCAACAATAAATGACAAATGTTATCTATATTAAAATACTCTGTTTTATTAGTTCCAAACTCCAAAACTTTAGTTGTTATATTGTGTAAGAGTAAAAAACTAAGCAGATTTGCATTTCAATATAACATACATTTCAGTAAATGTAAATCCATGCACAAAAAGAATAATAAGAAACCACCAACATAGGCTACTTTTAAAGTCAGTTTAATCTGTTAGGTTTACTTAAATTCATATGGTGTTATGGTTCAGTTAATTTTTGGATGGAAACAATGGGGAGGGGGGGACAAGTTAAACCGCTCCACGGCGCTTCAGCCCTAGCCACGCCACTGATATGAGCCATATCTTTAAGAACAAGGTTAAAATTATGAAACTAAAGCAAAGTAGACCAGGGGTGTACCCACTGAGGGAGAGGGGAAGATGTGGTTTTTGTTGTGGTTTCCGCCCTCTTTACTCGCTAGAAGCAAGATCACAAATAATGTTAACAAAGGCTAAAATAATAAGTACAACTATAAAATATTGGACCAAAATGATAAATCTCAGAGTAGGCTTAACACTTCTTGATATTCAAAATGTATAGTCTGCCGTTATACACATTAAAAATCCTCCTAAGATTCCCAATTTGAAAAAAAAATAGTAACATAATAATAAATAATATATCCTCTACTCCGGAGTTGTGTTTGATAACTCCCCTTGGATTTCAATTATTACTCAACTTCGTGTTCATCGTTCTGATCGTGCCGACTAGATGGCAGCACTGGTCTCCCCGCCAGGGAAATCCCCGCGCGCATACTCCCTCTGTGACCCTGTTTTGATATTACGTGATGCAAGATAAAACCCGAAGTCGATATGCTTGCTCCCCCACACACACTTTCCAGATTGTCCGTGCCAATTTTGACGTCTCACAGCATCGCCATTTGGCGTCGCCGACCCCAAGTTAATTACCTGGAAGTGCTTTTCTTGTCACCTCGTACAACATGTATAATGTTGTCCGTGGATTTCTGAACAACCTTGTATAATGAATCACTTTTAAATTTTATGATTTGACATAAATAATCACAGACTCCATCGTATTGTTTAAATATTGTATTCTATCTTACGTGTTGTGTGAACAGTCCCAGTCTCAATGAATGCGACAATTGGTTGCACAAGAAGTTGTGTCGGGGGTACCGGGTTTAACGAGGGAACGTTGTCGCGAGCACAAAGGAAGCACCCCAGTACATGTGACGTCAATAGTCCGACACCTTAGTTCAGTCGGTAGCGTGTCTGTCTACTGCGCTAAGGGTTCCGAGTTCGATTCCTGGCTGAACAATTCATCACTCTTGATATGTGGGTTTTCCCCTTCATACTGATGAATTAACAATTGGGGACTTGATTATGTGTTTGTTCTAGATTTGAGTTAGGCCCTTCGTCCACCGAGAAAACCAACGTGACGCGATACATCGCGGGCAACTGTTCACTTACTACAGTTGCCCCGTTTCTCGTCCACACAAGAAACTCTCAGTCGCGAGAATGTCGTCTGTTTGTTGGCTATATGTAAGTTTACTTAATAGCTCGGAGAGCCTAAAAATGCCTGGAAACAATTTTGGGTTCATAGTCTACCTCAAGAACAAATTTTAAATTAGCCCTTTGTTTTTTCTTTGACATTGTCCTTGGCATTTTTTCCCCCGAAAGTAAAAACTTGCCGTAAAAGCCCGAAAATATGGAAACTTAAGCGTGCACAAATGGTAAAAAAAAAAAAAAA
>CABFVZ010000586.1:205314-270509 GCA_902151445.1 Timema monikensis | reverse complement strand
AAAAAAAAACACTGCGTAACACATCACAAGTGCATACCTCAACGACTAACAGGCAACTTATCTATAGCAACATGTTTGGTCTCCTTACGATGCATCCATCGCCCAGCGCTAAAGTCGTAGTCTCCTCGATAGACGAGTGAAGCCTTGTTTAAATGCAAAAGTTGCCCAGGTGATTGGTTGCTTGGTCGTGAGTGATTAATCGCTTGGCTTTGACCCTCTCGGTGGACGAAGAGCCTAAGTGTATGTCGTGTGCTTATATAATCAGTTGGTTCAGAAAGGGCACACTAAATACCTCAGCTAAATCAAATATTATAAAAGCTGCTGTTTCCAAACTTGCAACAGGCTTTTTCCCAATCATTGTCTCTGAGACTATCGGGGCCTCCTTGATACCATTGAAGCTTTCAAATTCTATTTTTTCTAAAATTATTAACTCCGTATCTTAATACCCGAACAGACTATCCATATTTGATTTCACCATTGGAATAGGGATCAGGGAGAGAAAATGTAGAGTAAATGCACCACATTTGCGCGGAGAGAGATATCGGAACACGTTTATGAAAAATACCTGGCTAGAATACGAACCCCGAGCTTCTCGCTACTGGAAAACCAGACTAGTTGAGCATGACGCCAAGCCTACGTGTCCACCGATTCTAGTTTTGATTATAAATGGCGTATATTATCGCGACTTATTTGTCGCTCGATGGGTATTTATGATGTGAGCAAAACAAGCGATTACATCGCCACTCACCCAAACACGAGGACACTACAGTAAACCAAAAAGTCGGCAAGCATACTGCCACGAGATGGATAACCAAAAAGAACTTGAGCACTAACTTAAAACAGTTTTTTATATCTCAACATATACCATTTATATTTGAATTGTGTACTTTCTTTTATTTATTTTTAATCATTAGATAATCAATCTTGCAATTGGTTTTTGCAGCAGCTCTCCTCTTTTGCCCATCTTGGGCCATTTTTTTTTATACATCTTTATATCTTCTTCTGTCAACATAGTCTGCTATCCGATTCATGTATTCTTTCTCTTGAATTTCTTCCTTCCACATGTTCTTCTATAATTATCATTGTCAAACTATTATACCTACCGTGTTATTATTATTCTTTGCTGTATTTCTTTCCCAAGCTTCCTTTCTTCATTTGCTTGTCTTGGCACCTCTGTATTTTTATTAATTAATATCACTTTAAAGAGTAGATGTAAAAATGTGTCCTCTTTATTCGTTCCGATCTCACAAGAAACACGCCACGGTCACTGCTCTAAAGAGATCTTCAGAGGAAGGTGTTATCTATGTAAAGCGAAGGTAAAATTGATGTACACATTTTACTGGAGAAAAGCTGCTTTCTTTCCAAGTTTTTGACGTGTTAAAATTGATATTATGTCAAGTAAGGGGCAAGATGTGGAGGGGTTGTCTGTTGTCACATCGTCATAGATTGATGATGATCTACTGGCAGGCTTGGCATCTTTTAAACCTTCTATTACTCATTACATATTTTGTAAACAAGTCTATAACAATGAAAAATAAAGTATTTATTATAATTTTTATTTATACTACCTTGCAATATTTACATTTAAATATATGCGATTAGTCATAATTCGAATGTGTGCGTCGTTGGGGTCGAAGCGTTGGAAAAAAGAGGGCTCCTGCACCTGTGGCCACATAGTCTAAGGCGTCAGGCTTGCAATGGATTCCCGATGGTGTGTAGGTCATGGGATAGGGATGAGGAAGTTAAAATTAAGAGGAAGCATACCGGCGTTTTCGTGAGAGAGAATGGAAATCAATTTAGTTAAAAGCCCACCTCGTTACAGCTGGCCGAGACCTTGATCTCCTTGTCTCAGGCAAAACAAATTATATTAGATTGACACCCTTGCTATTATCTCCACTGGTGTGTCAGATCTTAACAGAAAAACTATGCATATGTAACTTTGCCAGGGAGAGAGAAGAGGAAGAGTGATGATATAATTATCAGTCGGTTCAGGGAGTGCACGAGAACTGTTTCGGGCTAGGACGCGCCGTCATTGTTGGTTGCTTATCTTTCTTTGGTAATAGTTTGTTCGGGGTGTGCGTTCATAACAGGATCTGATCAGACCTAACGTCACTCGTGGCAAGCGACCATAATCCCCCACTCCCGTCGCACGTGCACATAGCTTCACGCTACCTTCCTTTTGACATTCACGAGAGTTCGTGGTGCAAGGAGAACATAAACACGGCAGAGGAAGTGGCCGTTGCTTTGCAGGTGTCAAACCATCAAACAGAGGGAGAAAACAGCGCTGGCACTACGGGCTTATTAGACATTACACACACCTTTTGTTTTCACGGATAGGACTAGGTTTAACACCTTTTATATTCAGTAACTCGTCTAAGAAGCATGATGAAGGTAGTTAAATAAAGTGCACCCGCTTTATCTTTGAGAGAGATAGGGAAAACCACAAGGATAAATCGCCCCTGGAAGACCCGTTTGGGATTCGTAGCTCAACCTACCCGTAAATAAAGATTCTTGATGTTTACGTGGAGAGTTAAGGTGTTCGGCTTCCTGTTAGGCACAGATTCCCGTGACTAAGTGATAGAGGGCTCAACCACAAGATTAGTAGACCCTTTTCGATTCCGTGGGATGTTGTTAATATTTAATCTTTATGAACTAACTCTTTTTGATATTTAGTATTAGCTATCTAAACGTTGATAATTCGTAAGTCGTGTTCTGATATAGTCTACGACGTGATTAGAACTTAGTTAAATACTTGTATTGAAATAAAAATCTATACCAGTGGCCACATAGTTCAAAGCGTCACTCTCACAAAAAAAACTGGACTGGATTAGACAGGAAGATTGAGGTTCAAATTACGGTCGGGTGATTAGTTTTCCACTCTACGTGCAAATGGTGAGACATCTACTCTGAATTATATCTTACTCGTCCTTGCATCATTAGTGTAAATATGCGTATAGCCTGGACCGACAGTAAGCCGCAGAGCGCGTGCGCACACACACACACACACACACAAAGGTTAAAAAAAAGTAATTACAATTTAAAGAAGTTTGTATTTCCAACTTTACTCTTGAAATTCAGCTGCTGTTCTTGTGGTCAACACTTTCATAGTTTCTCGGTTTATCAATGGCCTTGATTTATATACACATATTGTCACCGCGTCTTTCTAACTGTTTGGACTGTACGCATATACAGTACTAATTAAGCTAATGTGTTAGGTAATAAGAAGGTTCAACTAAGAATAAGTTAATCCACATTAGCGTGAAGGGAAAATGAAAAACGATTTAGAAGAAACTACCCTCAGTACACACGACTAGGATTTGAACCCTGATCTTCCCGTCATCGGAAGCCTAGTCTATTGCGATAGTGACGCCTTAGATCATGCGGTCATTGAAGCGGGTTGTATTTTAAACCAGAATATATTTTGAAGATATCAATCTGGCTCGATAACGACCTCTAGATAGAGACTTAGTGACACAAACTGCAGGGGAAGCGGTGTAAGAGTATGATGCTAAATTAGACAAAGTATAGAGACTACTATCAAGGGGGTGAGGGTATGTTGAATTGCTTGTGTTAACCCCTGCACGCCATAGCTTCGTTACATCGATTGCTGAGAGTTGAAACTCTTGAGCCGCCATAAATAGCAATTTAATTCCGAGCACTAAACTGATATTTTAAATTATTTTTTAGTATATTTTATAATGAAAATTGAACTTTTCTGGTTTTTGATAATATTCATTTAGTGTTTTACAGTACATTTTAAATCACAAACAACCCTTTTAAATATATATTTTACCAGGAATGTCCTTTAACTTATCGCGCCTATGTGTAATGTGTAAGAATGTTTTTTCATACTAAGGTTGCAGCTAAATATAGAGAATGTGTCAAGGAGGGTTGTTCTGGTAGAAAAAAATATCTTGAGTATCCAACACTGACAAATGGTTGCTATATTTAGCTTACAGCTGTATAAATGGACATGATCTGTTAAAAGTGACAGCTGCTAAACACATGGCTTGACGTAAGAATTTTTTTAAATTAGTTTGGTACCTTTTGAAACTGTCAGATAATCTGAGTTATAGTTGACCTTGTTTTTATCAAATAAAAATATGCTAAATGAATTGGTTTTAAAAGTAATACAGGTTGAAATATCATTGCTTGCTTTTATTATCAAATAGAGCAATGTTTCACAAAGTGTCGTCCTAAATATGAAATATCCATACTATGCTCTATTTGTTTTCTCGGTAGACACAAGTCACCTAGAAAGGGAAGTCAACAAGCTTGAACATTCGTATTTATCAAAAATTAGGAGGTTTAGAATGTTAACGACTGTTACTTACTAATTCAATAAAATTATAACAACCATTGTCTAAACTTTGAGAATTGAATAGAGTTGAAGTCTTCAAAACACTTGCAAAGAGATTAAAAAATAAACTTGTTGCATCTTGACAGCAAATCAAATATACGGCCAGCCAAACCTACATATACGACCAACTTCATTACACCGGTGGGCCTAATGGCTTATACTCGCTTTGCTCGTTGGGAGCATCGAGTTTTCTTTGCAAGTGGATGTAAACTAATGTAATTCCAGAGCCGTTTTTGATAGGTCTTACCGTTTAGCCATGAGACCTCCAAGGAAAGTTCCGCACCGACATTTTGAATTTTTTTCGGGGATTAATCTTTTTTGGAATTTTACCGTCGGTTACAGGCTAGAAGCTATAAGTTTGCCAAATTTCAAGTTTTTAGCTCATCAGGAAGCGGGTAAACATTAATATCAGTTAGTGAGTCAGCCATGTGGCTTTATAGTAGTATAATTAGGCTGCAAAGAGTTAAGGTGTGGTGGAAGTTTACGAGAGAAAAGGTCAGTGTTTTTCACTTTTTATGGCAAAACCTTTTTTGCCTAAATAAATAAAATATTGCTCCAGTACAAACATAGAGTTTAATTTTCTTCGCGTGCTGAAATCAACTAATATCTGTCATGAGCATAGTGGCATTATCCAACAAACTTTTTAAATGTAGAGAAAAAGTTGTCATTAAATTCCAGAATATCCTTACTGCAAAAAACACTGACTTTTCCTCGCGTCTCCTTCCATCCCACCTTAAATGGCGTCCCACAAGTACCGGTAAATACTAGTTCCGTCAGGTGCAGTGCGTGTTTAGGTTTGCGCTGTCTAGTATTATAATAAACTTTCTTGGGTAAAATAGCTCACATTACTTCACAATCAGTAATCACGTGTAGATATCTCTGTAGGGGTGGCTAACTAAGTGGCACCGCTGCGATTCTGGACACAACTGGCTGGCTCGCTAGAGCAACCAACCACTCGGGTGCCGTCCACAATGGTGGCCCCCAATCCAAGTCCCGACGCGATCATTCCTTTGATGTTTTGGAATGAGACCGACTTTAGAAGGAGTGACCTCCAAACCGAGCATCGAGTGGATTTTGTTCCTGTTCGGTGTTAAGTATCTGTACACGCTATCTAGGATGTTATGGTGCTCGCCTTGGGGCGCTGTTACTTTACGGCAAACTATCTATAGGTTGTACATAGCTGAAGTGGCTAAGCATGACTTATCTACGAGTAATATTTTTTCAGATTAACTCCACTAATTAACACTATTTACCTAACATAACTGAATCATGTTTACAACTGGCCGGTAAAATAATATCAAACTTTTCAACTTGCAAATGTTTACGAGCATAGATTGGTCATCAAACTAAATCAGCGGGATTTCGTCAAGCTGACATTTCCGCCACCTCCATGAGATGTGTTGTAATGTGTTTTGTCACTCTCCCAATTCACCGACTTTGAGCAAAAACAACCAATGTCACAAGATTATTTCCGACCATTGCCCTCTGCATTGTTGTTCCATAATAAACCAGTCATCATTTCAAGGTGTTTCTGTTCATTGACAAAATACTTATTTTTAACTGGTCAAGAACTTTAAAACTTTAAAATAACGTTTAAGCTCTATTAATGGACTGAAAGAACCATACATTACCATTTAAAAAAATCTGACTTGGACTACTTTTTCTGTTGGTCGGTTAATTGGACACCCACTCTACTGGTTTCGCTAATCCTTTCATATATATGTCAATTTAGTAACAAGGTTATTTAATTTTTTTATCGCTGCTAGTAGTAAAAAAGGTTCGTTCATCGATGCAGCAATGTTTCAACATAATAATCATCTTGACATGAATTTTGTGTCTATTTTTACTTTCTCATATCAAGCGAAAGTATTGCAATCGTGAACATTTTCGACCTCAAGATTTTGATCAATCTTTCTTTACGTTTTATGTGTGTCCAAACCTAAAAAAGTGGATTTTACAATTCTGTCTGTCTGTCTGCCAATGAAATGAAACTGTTTTATAGATTTTGTTAGAACTTAATATTTAGATGTCATAGGGCCTTGGGACTTTTTTTTAATATGATGACTTCAGCCGTCAAATTAAGTGTAGTTTATTAAGTGATTTTTTAAATTACAAACGATCTTCTTTAAACTGATTATCTACTTTTTATGATATTGACAGTTTTGTAAAATAGCTCTACCTGTTTTGTTCAGAATGGGTATTTGAAGACAATTTTACATTATAGTAAATAATGTATTTTTTGAAATAAATAAACTCATGAGAAAATTTGACTTATTTCGAAAATAGCATTAAATATTTGGTTCAAAATGGTCAGGTTATATTTTAATATAGGTTAATAGTTGTTCATGATAAATAATAATAATAATACATTTTTATCTGTACAAATATAAATTGTTTTTATTTTAACAAATAATTTGAGTTTAGTTAACTTTTTTTTTCAAGCTTCAATTTATATAGGCCTACATAAAAGGGAAAACACAATCACTTATTAAGGGGGTGAAAAGGGTGGTTGAAGGTTTTCCAAATGCACTGATATATCTTTTGAACAAGTGGACATAGTCTTGAAATTTAAGATTGAGGGCTCTTTCTAGAACTGGGCTAGACGTTTTTGAGAATTTTTCAAATTTCATCCCCAAAGAGGCTGGGGAGATGATTAAGGAGAGTGAAAGTTTTCGAAATTCATTCATGCATCCTTAGAACCTGTGGACAGAGCCTTGAAATTTCAAATTAGGGTTTCTTTCTTGAATTGGGCTAAACTTTGTTTTTTTAATCCATCCCCTAAGAGGTGGGGAGGGGTAGAAAGGGGTGCTGCTCACTTATCATCGTATTTCCTCAACCCTTGGACCTGGTAGGAAGGATTTCACCATATAACCACAGAAAAATCTAAAATTGGGAAATCTTAAAGGGGCTCAAAGAAATGTGGGCCCATAACTTTAAAACAATTTTTAGATGAGGTAGAAAATTTTAAATTTAGCAGAGAGAGAGAGACCCAAATAACCCAATAAATCTTAAAATTGGAAATTTCTAAGAGTGAATTGGAGAAAAGGGTTTAAGGAATTCAAAATTTAAAAACCTTATATTAAACAACTACTTTCCAGAGTGGTAGAAAACTAAAATTTGGCAGCCAAGTAAAATTACCACTCCAAATAAATACTAGGGGCTGATAATGGAAACATTCTTAACTATGACTTTGGGAAACGGGGGAGATGAATATTAGAAACCACGTCTTAATTTTTTTTTTTAATCAAACCGTAGTATAGTCTAGAATTTACTGGTACAATCTAAACGCCATATCTCATTTAGGTTAAACCAAACAGGTCAAAGATTGTAGTCATCAAGACTCTAATTAACCATTTTTGTATTGAAAAATCAGAAATGGGGATTCATTTTAATCAAGAAATAACTCTAAAGATTCAAACTGAAATTAAAACGCTGATTGGTTTAAAACTCACAACACAGAAATGATTTTAACCATTTATTTAAAAGTCTTTGCTTGTTTGTTTTTAGTTTCAGCCTTTCTGTGTAGTTAGGAAAACTATTTCACAAACCAAACCCCTGAAAATAAATCTTGCCGCCGCACGAGTTGGGTTGACATGTTATTTCGGTGGTTTGGCTCATGCTATTGTTGAGAAACATTGTTGGGGGTTCCGGCACAAGTCTTTTAACTGTGTGGTTCTTGCAAGTCCGGTAGAAAGGCTGGCTTTTGTACTTGTTACTCTTGCTCTTGAAACCATTATTTATAAATGAGTTCACCCAGCTCTTTATTAAGGGATTTCTAATAAAAACGCTTAGATATGGAAGAAGGGATAGGAACAAATAAAAATAACGAACACAAAATTGTTTTTACAATGAAACGGAGGACACATTTCACACTGCTGCCACTGGACAAAGAGGTAATGGCTGCCTCTTGAAGGCAATCGATCACTACCACCCAAACCTTTGAATTTGTGCTCGGATTTGGTCAGTATTGAGGTCTTTTGTGATGATTATTAGGGTTTTCCTTTTCATTGTATTCTAGCTGTGGATGCGTCTACTATTTTTGAAACATTTGGACCACAGAGTGACGGCGAGCACATGTTACCGTGATTTTACTGCACTTGTCTCGCGTCGGTGTGATCGTGGTTTTAACTCATTTCCTCGACTAAAAGGGAACATTTATACAACAAAAAACATAAGAGAATTCGTGTGAATTTCAAAATATACTTTGTTTCTTCTTTTGCTTCACTATGCAGGGAGGGCGGCGTCCCAGAGCCATCCCTCACGAGCCACCCCTGATATTTATGTTGCTCTCTGTATTAACATTTCATAGATCCTAAACAAACATTGATTATAGAACTTTTTCAGTTTTTCCATTGTTATATAAACAACCTTAACATATTAAAAGTTTTTCTACTAGTCTAAAACCGCGTCTTACTACCCGTTTGGGTTATACGCTTAAGTACTAATTACGTGGATGGGTTAGGAATTGGGAAGGTTGAATATAAAGAAAGTGAATCCGCATTTGCGGGGAGGAAGAGTGTAAAACCATTTAGAAAAAACACTCCAGTTCACCATCCTCGGCAGTCTAGCTCAACATGAAACCAACGCGTTAGCTAACTACACCATCTAGGCGTTTTTCCCTAGTATAACCGTTGAATGGGTAACCCTAATAAATAGTTATCTGACAACTAACGAGTTTCTCCTTTAAGCTCTTACTCTCTTACCAACCAACAGACAACCTTGAAAATGTAATATAAGATATTGTGAGCCCCCTTATCCGGAGAGTAGCACAATCGTATTAATGCTTTCTAAAGGTGAGATAAGAGACATTGTTTAATTTCAACTGTCACTATTTTGTCCATTTGTTAGCGAGTACTTTGCGTGTATAAATTAGTTGTTATAACCTAAGAAAATTAATACGCCTTTGCATTTTTTATCTAATTAAAATATTAATATGCTTTAGTTCCTGGATTATACTGCTATACTGTTTTGAACAGTAATTTTAGAAAATCATAAATATTTTATTGGGGGATAAATAGGTTATAGCGCCATTAAATATACTTTGATAAAATTAGGAAGCGTTATTTCTCCATCTAAAAGTATGGTTATTTCTTTACCCACTCGTCAAATGTTTGAATTACATTTAATCATCAATTTAAGAAGAATATTTGAACAAGTTACAATTTAGAATATTAGTATAGTTTGTTCTTTGGCAATCCAATCGCTCCTGTGGACACGTTGACTTCATATTACACATCATTGTTGGTAACAGTAAGGTCGTAGTTTGAATCGCGACCGGTTTTACTGGGGTGTTTTTTTATAAGTGGGTTTCTAGTCTTCTAACACGCAAGTGCAGATACATATCCTATACATTGTATATTCCTCACCCAACCCCATTAGTATAATTAAATGCGCATAGCTTGGATGGCTAGTAGAACGCTGATAATTTTTATTGTAATTTAAATGTGAAAAAATTATGGTATTTTTATTGGTCTAACCAAGTAAGTGTGTGTAACATGTGTACCTTGTTTACCTCGAAAAGTAACGTTTACCTTACATGGTTACACTGTCTCTGGTATATATTTTAAGATAAGACTGGAATCAATCCGTCAAAGTAAGGCTGCTACCTTTCAAAGTGAACAAAGTGTATAACAAAATGTTGAACAATATAGTTTGGGAAAAATGCCTTGTTTGCTCATTTATTTTGTAATAAAAAAATTAAGGATTTAATGATTTGCATGGCAATATAGATTCGAAAGTTTGTACAAAGACTCGGTCTATAGCTTTCATGCCAACTACTTGGTGGTCACATGGTATGAGGCGTAAGAGTGTCTCCTATTTTCTATCTGTATTCATAAAATGTAGTTTGTTTGTTTCATGAGAATTGTGTGATATCGGAAGCCGAAATTCTGAAATTGATATTATATTTTATATTAATTAATTAATTAAAAACCAGGATTGACCCCGGGCAACGCAGGGCTTAAAGGCACTCACTTTATTGACTGCACGTGCAAGGTAACTTTAAACTAAAAACATTCCTCCCGGGCAACGCCGGATACTTCATTTAGTAAGGGGGCAGAAGGGGGAGGGGTACGCATGTCAAATTGAAGTAATTTCACTATCCTTATCTCATTGCCACATGTTAACAGCCCCTTGACAAGGGTTTCTTTGGTCCTTTAAAATCTGCTTATACAACTGAAGTAAAAAGTGGATGGTTATTAATCCAGGACTAGTGGTCACTGGTCACTCAGATGCAAGTCGCGAGACTATTCCAAGCAGCATGCACCAGAGCAGCCAGTATTCAAAAAGCCGAACATGCTTTTTCATCAACAGGGATCTACTCCTATAACTCGGAAATTTATCCAGCAGGAGATTATGCCCCATCAGAAGTGACTTTCAAAAACGTTGATAAAGCCAACAAAACTGGACGGCCTGAAAAAGAAGTGATAGAAGGTCTTTCTAGTGCAGCAAAGGATCTCCAACCTGCATCACTAATAATACATTCAACAATCGCAACCAAAAACACCATGCCAATGTATCACCTGGCTCAAATCCAAAGGTCAATGTAATGATGATTCATCCACTAACAAACATTCAACATGAAAAAAAAAGTCGCAGACCAGCACAAAAATCCGATATTTTGTCATCATTTCCATACAAAAACACGTTTCAGGAAAAAAAAAAGAAAAGACTGGAAAGAGAAGAAAATAGGAAATTTAGGGGAATAAAAAAGTTAAGAGTCAAAAATAAATTGCTTTACTTATCGAGATCATCAACATCCAAGAATCAGGATCCACTGCCCCGAAAGGGCACTCATGTTATTGACGAATATCGGGAGTAAACCTTTTGTGTAGGTTGTGGATAGTCATATGAAGAGGATTGGCTACAATGTGGAGTGTGTGGAGCCTGGTAGCACGAAGAATGTTCTGATTTTGAGGGTCAAGGCTCGTTCACGTGCGATCATTGTTAGTGCGTACTCTCGAACGACGTATTGCATACTCTTGGACGACTGCGTGGATAAGAGTAAACGTATTTGCACATTTTTGTTGATACAGTCATATCTCATTTTGAGATAAAAAAAAATTCGCCCGTTTATTATTTATCTATAAATTGTATTGAAAACACATGTGAATTATATTTATAAAATAATATGTTTTATGTCCTTTACAAAGTCACGTGCCTGTTCTTTGCCCCCACTCGCTTACTATAGTACTATATACATGTTGTTACCATTACCTATTGTTCTCAACTACGCCCTTCTATTATCCCGTGCCCCTTGTGTTTGCTGTGGATACCCACAACACAATACTTGATCGTGCTAGAACCTAGCCGCTACCCCGTTCCTTTCTGCTTATGTTCTACTTTTGATCCGCTCCTCTGCACACGTCGAGTACACTATCCCGTTACTTACAAGACCCGTGACTCTTTGTGCGACAGGACTCTGGACCTTATCTAGTGAAAGTCTGACGTCCTAGACCCCTACACCTAATGGTAAAGCTGAAACTTGTTAAAAAAAAAAACTTATGTTCTCTGCTTAATTCTGCATACCCCCCGTCCCTAAACCACGTGTCCATCAATTTTACTACCCAGCTCAGACACCTTAAACCCCGTTTCGATATTTTGCTAAAACGTTATTTTTATCCTTCAAGGACTACCACGGTAATATTATTTTAAAATAACTAAATAAAGTAAATTAAAAACTTCTAAATTTTGTAAGTAGATAATTTCTTAAAAATATAATCACGGATCTTTTAGTAAAAATGTGCTTATTATAAAAGATATAGCAAGATAATTAATATTGGGATAATGAACACACTATCGACCTACCTACCATATTTATGTTTTAAAAAATGTACTATATAAATATGACTTTTTATTATTAAATTCAACATGACAAGTTTTTTATTCATTTTACTCAAATAAATTAAAAATATCGGCTTAACCGTGTATAAATGGTGATACCTCTGACTTGAGGTTAGGGGCCACGCATGAACGGCCTTTAATGAGTTAATTGACATTATTATTGATAAACTATTACAAGATGTAGGTAGTAATTGTTGTAATTATAAAATAAATCGGCAACTGCCTTAGTTTGGGAAAAATTAAACTACGCAGTGCCCTATAGCAACGTTGAAAACTCAAAAAACAAAGAAAATTAATATAATGTAACTCATTCCATAATTTTATTTTGTTTTTTAACTGTAATTCAGGAAGCTCCAAATAAATGTACTTTTTTTCCTTGATTTTTATAATTGATATTCTAGTATTTGACTAGAACTGTCACATCATTTTTAATTTGTTTATATACTATTGATTGCTGTTACAATGGATACTAAATTGGATGTATTCATATTTCCCTTATAGATCAAACTAACTTGTAAATAGTGTCAACAAGTTACCTATAATTTTACAAACTAATTTCTTTATGAAACCCTTTATATTACATTCATTATAAAAACATTCACTTGTAACTCGTAAACTTATGAATTGTATTATTATTATTATTATTATTATTATTAGCACCGCGTCTTACTACCCGTTCGGGTTATACGCACTTACGCTAATGTGTAATGGTAGGGTGATTGTGAGATGAAATGGAGGACCTACAGTTTAACGTGGGATCCGAACCACGGTGGAGGCCTGGCATTCCCCACATTCACAAGATGTCTTGTCAGAGGTGAAGTAAGGGTTTGGTAATCAGATAAATCTGTGCCGGGACCGAGGATTGAACCCCGGCCGCCAGCACAGAAGTCTGACACCTTACCCCTAGACCACCAGGTCACCCATTTTATGAATTGTAGACTTCTAATTAAATGAAAAAGGGTTTTAAAAATCATGATATTGTGATATCGTTAGTATTAGCAATCCTTCTCGCCAGGAATATAGTTTGTGTGTTTTAGAACGTTGGTCATGGGGGAGTGCACAAATATTCATTAAGTTTAACACGTCCTGTTGGACAATGCCGGTACAAGGGAGATAGTGATATGTTTGGCAACAATAGATTCTACCAATGGGTAAGATGCATAGGGTGCCAGCTAGAGCTGTAAAAACAGTATCGTATAATTTTGTTATATTATGCTCTACTCGACAGACAAGCCTAGCCTCGCACGGTGTATGGCAGGCGAGTAGAATCCGCTCGCTATTCGATCGTGTGAAGTCAGTTTTCGCAGCGCAGACGCTTTGAAGTTAGGGGTTTGCGAGATTGTGCGCGAGATGAGAGAAATACGCTAGCGACTCGCTACTCGCACGTTTCAAAATTATGGGTCCAGGTCCGGCTAAGACAGAGCGTTCAATGCCTTGGACTGTAAACCGCATGATATTTAGTATACGCTATGCAAATGAAGGTGAATAACTAAAACGATCGGAAACGATGAAGAACTGGACCAGACGGGACGGGATAAGTTCTAACACGCTCTAGCTATTGTTTAACGACACACACAACGAACAATACGAGGAGGGCCATGGAGTAACGGAATAATAGAGGGATTAAACAGAAAACAATAGATAATGTAGCCACATTTAAATACTACTACTCGAGTATAACAATATATTGGATTACTGGTGATGGGAAAGGGGGATAACGAGGTTCGAATCTTGTCCGTATTCCATCTCTATCTGCTATTGGGGTTGAATTTACCTATAACCAATCCAAGTCATCGCTACCTCATTAAGAACTATTGTGTTTAATGTACAATATACAATTAAAATACAGACTTAAACATAAACAATTGCATCTCATCTAATGTGGGCACAGAGCAACCAGGTTTGTGCTGAACTGGGAAAGTGTAAGCCCACTCGCTATCATTGTTAGTGTCCATGGATATTTTTCAAGATGAAAAAATTGAATAGCATTCACCCTAACGATTTCTCTTTCCTCTTGAACCTCACGCTCTCCTTGTCCCTCTTTCCATTTATTACCTTTTCCGTTTCCCCGTGACCCTTCTCTTCCTAGGTTATACCAAATGAATGGAGTTCGTTGTTATTGTCTGTTCTAAAGTCGAATGGGGTGCTCGCCAACAATCGCCCTTCTTTGTTCACAACTGTAGAGTTTATCTAGTTTCGATGCTATACAATGTTGTCAGGGGTAACATTTTAATTGTTCAAATTCCCTTAATCGGCGAAACAATTTTTGGATATACTAATTGTAATGCGGGTATTTAATAGACGGATTTAGGTAGGCGCGTACACTGTGCCATATCGCTCTACACCGGCTCGTAAAATATTTGCGATTTTAGTTTTTCCAAATTTTCGTACAAATTAATCTAAAAATGTACCAATTTGAAGTAATATGGTCAGGTAATGAATACATTTAATTGCTTTGAGTCTATTCTTACAACATGGCATAACTTAGTAAGTTTCTCAAATCTATTACGTTTTATTTAATATTCAAAAACCAATCTATAATAAATTTCATATCTTATTTGTCATATTTAGTCACTTTAGTAGTGTTATTTCATTATTTATAAATAATAATAATAATAAAATAGCTGTATTTTTCCAAAGCAAACAGCAAAAATGTTTAAACTATTTAAACCACACTTGATATTACCACATAATTATGTTCTCACTTTAATTATACTCCGAGTTAAGTTTTCTTTACGGTAATACAAACCAATATAGACATTAGATTTTTTTAAATACTAAATCGTACTAATATAGACTACTATTTGATAATACTCGGCTATTTTATATCCTTATACTCTGTCGTAGTGCTAGTGGTGACCATCATCGACCAGTTGATTATCCAAATCAACATATTTTTTTTCCAAATTTACTTCCACGTAAATGCGGGTATATTTTCTCAATTATTTCTTCTTCATAGTAATGTAATTTAGAACAACTCACGCACTCGCATTCTTCAGGCTAGAAGATAAAAAAAATCACAAAAGGAGCAGATAATCGATCCTCATCCTCCTGGGTAAAAAGTCGCGTAACAACTGTGCAGCCTAAATAAACCAACATCCTAAGCGCACTGTTGAATTTGCATTCTGATTAATATCTTATTTTTTTAAGTTATGGTGGCCGCGTGACCTAACGTGCTACTCTCGCAGTAGACTAGACTGCCGATTACGGGAAGTGGTTTGAATCTCGGTCGGTGTACTGAGGTTTTAAAAATATGGCTTTCTACTCTTTCTCCCTCAAGTGTGGGTACACTTCCTTTCAATATAGCCTTCCTAATCCCTAAACCCGTTATCGTAATTAGTATATAAACGTATAACCCGAACGGTTAGTAAGATACCGTGATAAATAAAATTAAAATAAACTAACTGAATAGTTAGTTACTCATATAGTTTGAAGGCCTCTGAGAACATCATTTATGTGGTGTTATGTCATTTGACGATAATTTGTTGTAGGTTATATTATTATGTTGGTGTTGTTGGCTCTAGAAATTATGTGGTATCCTGTAATAGTTATTATTTTTAATATCTTACATTTAGAACATTCATACTACCTCTCTGGATCCCTCAGTACAATTTGACCTTTGAAGAGTTAATTTTCCTACTTTCCACATTCGGTTAATTTATCGTTATCCCTCTACCCACATCCTGTGGTTGTGAGGACCACCTGTCACAGCCCAGAGGCCATTTCCCGTGAGCGAGAGTGTGTATTGTGATGTCAATTAACCTACTTTCCACATATGGTTGATTCCCCCACCCACATTCCCCAGATCCCCAGCGGGGGTGGAGGGCCACCTACCCACTGGTCAGGGCTGATGGGTTTAGCCCAATTTGATTTTTATTTGTGCTCGTTAGATTTTAATGTGTACCCAATGATTTTGTATGTGTGCCTATTGGATGGGGTTGACGTTGGAGGACGGGGGGGGGGGAAGCGTGAAGTCTCAGGAACTTCTTTCGCGACGTGCCGGCCCGTGAAGAAGGGGGGAGTATCATCTCTTGGCGATTGTCTAACATAAAGTGTGAGCTATTAGCAATGTCTCGCTGTGATTTTCATTGACCCCCTTTCCACATCCGTGGTCTTACTAGGTGTCTGAACATACTGGCTAGCACTGGTTCAGTACGGCTCTATGAGTTATTCCCTGGGAGGCCCTTGTCATTACTAGGCCTAGGTGGTAGGGTTAGTTTATTTCCCGTAGCATCGTTCCTGATTTTAATGTGTGCCCGTTGGTGCAGTCTATAATGTTGTCATTTCGAAGCCTGATTACTAATGAGTGAAGAAACTATCGAAGAGAGCATTTGCTGTTAATTTTCCGGGGCCCTAGGGCATTCATTACATGTTCAATACCGGTCAGCTTCCTAATTATTAAGCCAAGAGTGCTGTGCTAAGTGCCATTAACGATTTGATTTTTATCTACGGTAAAGGAATCCTAAAGTAGGATTTTGACCGAAAAGCACAATTACTTCAAGAGTCATGTGTGAATATTCTAAACTGGTCTCCTACTAAACAACTTAAATATATTCATACGGCAAGTCCGTGATCTGATAGATATAGAGCAGAAAGTTTGTATTTGTTCTTTCTACCAAACAAATTAAATATATTCATACGTCAAGTCAGTAAGATACTGACCACCGGTATAGGACTCATGTGATCTGCAGATTATCAATGTTGTCTGCTCTTCCTAGCAGAATCATACTATAGTTCAGTTCTTTATACCAATAAACTTATATATATATATATATATATATATAGAGTGCAGATATGATTTTAGGGCAGAAACTAATAGACAACTAATAGCCGGACACACCATATTAGTTGCATTAATCACCTGAAAGGGTATAAATACTGTCGCGAAAAAGAATTCAATATACTGATAATTTGTGTGTATTAATTCAACATCACTCTGCGAGAAAAAAAAATCATATACACTCAACTATAAAGTTAAGATATATATTCTTTAGTTCGACACTACCTGTTTTATTTTTTATACCCAAGGATAAAATAAAAAAAGAACTAATTTTGAGGTTCAGATAGCCAATTCACCCACAAGATCTGCCTTCCTTTTTTATTTATCATTTGTAACTGTTGTGATGGTAGAATACAAGCCTAGTCGTTTGGAGAGCTTGCGTAGGACCCGCTACATTTAAATGACATAATGGCAACTGGGGATGCAGTGAAAGAAGTTGGGTAAATAAATATCCCTGTCCATTTCGCTCAAGCAGCAACGCCCTCTTCTCAAACTGAGTTGTCTTATACATGTTCCCCCCCTCTCACCGACTAAACGTGTTTCAAAATGTCACCGCTAGCTCTGATGACGTCAGCAGATTGTGAGAATAGTAACGTGGTCAAATAAGGTTACTGCAACATAAGCACGCCTGATTTTTAAATTCACTTTTAAACATCACACTTTGTCCTCCGAGATATATCATATAGCGTGATTTTAGATTTAAATCGCTTACAATCCTATTAATAGGAAGTCTTGGGAAGGAAGACGTTACTGAAACTTCCCAGACCGATTATGTAATCATCGGGCGTCACCCATAATTTTAACATTTGAATAAGTTTTTTTACATTGTTAAATCCTCGAGATTTATGGGTTCTTCGGACTTTACCTCCTCCTCCGTTGGTGGCGGGTATGCTGTTGACTCTGGGGGTGGGGTCGGTGGCTGCGGCGTCGTGAAGGGTTGTGGTGGGTGGTGTGGAGGTCTGGGCAACACGGCCACAACGTCTCCTTTGCGGAAATTGTACACAGCACACGTCATATCACACAGGTAAGTCTACTAGATTCTCTCGTAGGGTAGTACTCCAGTCGCTCTTATCGTGTGACAGGTAGAGTCGCAGAACTCGATGTAGCCTCGCTCCTCTCTGTCTTAGTTCACTACTTTGTAAATTACATGTCTATCGCTCACGGCCACACTGTGAATATTTTCTGCTGTCATATAGGCACGCCCCGCAATTTAATGACGTACAAACATTACATCAATATAGCCGGTTCTAAGCATAATGAGCGTACCTGACCACTAAACGTTCTGGATGATTTGCTGAGTCTTAAATCTGTCCACTGTGCAATTAAGTATTACACGTCTTTAACTTGTTCTAACTACCATTGTAGATGTGTTGCCTGATGTTCTTGTTAACTGCTCGATACTGCTGCGCGTCTTTTAAACGCGTTCAAAGTTCACAATTGTAGGTGTATCGGGTTTTACTTCGGTGCAGGTAAATATGAGTTTTGCCTTATTAAGATCTCAGACTTCTTCATCCTTTAGATTACCAAAACGACAGGGTAAAAATACATAAAACTCCCCATCTAGATATGCTTTTAGGCGTCTCCCGAACTTTGTATTGGCCGCTTTTAGTTTATCCACCGAGTACTTTTGATCTACGATTAGATCACACTATTTTACGGTCTGCACGGCGTCAACAATATTTACCAGCTGCTTTAACTCTTCCTACGTGATCCGCTCTACAGGCGCTTATAAATAGTCGACCAAGCTACCCCCATTTATATTCACCCCCGATCGACGCCGGATGTGGAAAGGAGGTTCGGGTAAAATCACAGTGGATCCAGTGCTAGCCCGTATTTTACTGTTTGAATATGTTTAGTCACCGATTAATTACCTGAGGCACCCGGATGTGAAGAGGCGGTCACAATTCCGTACTGGACCAGTGCCAGCCATCTTCCTGTTTGAACATATTTAGACACAGAGTAATGACTTGGGGCATCCGGATGTGGAAAGGGGGTCAGGTAAAATCACAGTGAGACATTGCCAAAAGCTCACACTTGATCCTAATAGATAAAAATAGAAATCAATTGAAAGAAAAGCAAAGCATAGGCATCAATTCTCAATTAAACTCAATTAACTCTTTTCTAATCATAATTTTATCTTATCAGTAGTATACACCTTATTTTTATTTTAACTCATGTCTTTAATACATGTATTTTAGTATTATTTTGTTGTTTTGTTTTATATGTGCTTTCTGACTCACATTTTTAATGTGTTTGTAAAAGGTAAAGTATTACATTTTAACCTAATTAAATTTTTTCTCAATACATAATCTATATTCCTTTCACAACTAATTGATTCTACTTGATTTTTGTTTTAACAACAATTTTGCCTATCAGTCCATTTACTCTTTATGATAAGTAAACTTAATTGATATTGTCTTTATAATTTATATCAATAACTTAATTTCCGTCTTATTCGTATCTTTCAATTGATTTTTATTTTTATCTATTAGGATATATATTGTTCCTTACTACAACTAATTATGTACTTTATGAATCTCACACTTGATGTTTGATATTCGTCGAGAGAGGATGCCTCTCTACCTACATGTTGCGGGAGGAGTGCCCGACGCCATGGACCGCACGTTCCCCACCAATAAATAAAAACTACCAGGACACACGGAGTGCACGCCCTGGGGCACACTAGGCCCGACGCCCAAGTCCGCTTTTCAGTCTGTGGATTCCTGAGGGGCGAGCTCCAAACACTGTCTTTTTAATTATGGTCCAGGGTTTGAACCCCATGCTGGCACGTCGCGGGAGGAGTGCCCGAGACTACACGCTCCCCCCACCTTAAACCCTTGGGACACACATTAAAGGGCATACATTAAAATCAAATGGGCTAAGCCCATGAGCCATTGTGGTGGCCTCTATCGAGGGCATTGACTCGGAGGAAGGTGGGGAAATTAACAGGATGTGGAAAGTAGGTTAAATGACATCACAATACACTACTCACGGAAAATAACCTCGGGGGAGGGGGGTGTGGGTGGGGAACAACGGTAAATCAACCGGATGTAGAAAGTAGGTCAATGAACTCTCCAAATCGGGGCCAAAGGTCAAATTTCCGTGGTAGGGCCCCCATGCTACTAGTATTATTTGTAATGTAAAACAAGTCTTATATAGATGCATTTTAAAAAAAAATCACTAAAGCCATTTTCAAAAAATTTGGAATTCATAAAAACTACTAATTAGTACACTACCCTTAAATGAAGGGTTAGAGTAAAGAAATAATCAATTTGTGATATAGCCTTATAAAATATAAATATAAAGTTTGAACAAATCCATCAAACTGTTTTATATCCGTAGCCAGGGACAGACATACGGACATACATGTGGACATACGAATGGTAAAATCTACTTTTTGGTTCGTATTCGCATAATACATAAAAATTCTCTCATAATATCGAGATAGATTGTTGTCACGATCACAATACTTTATATTATAAACTAAAAATAAGTAGGATAATTTAAAAAATTTAACTCACAACAGAAGTTTATATTAAAAGTACAATATAATAAAACTCAATGTTCCAAGTTTTGTCACTTTATTTTTTTACTTTATTATATTAAACAACAAACTGTATTTTTTAAATTACACGTCACAGCCATTTCTGTGAAAATGTGTTTATATTATATTATGAGCTTCATTCAAATGTATTCATGTATAAAACCCTACTAAAAAGCATGCATGAAGTGATAATAATGTTATATTTTGAGCAAGGAATTCTCTATTTCAGGAAAATGTATCAAGTCAATGTTCAGTTTTTTGTTTTTGTTTTTTGTGACTTGATGTATGAAAGAGGCCCCACAAGAAAAGAAGAATATTTTAAATAGCATTCAAAAAAATACTTGCCAAAAAGAATAATGCGCTTTCTAGTAATATGTAAATTATGTCATTGCATCCATCTCATTGTTGTAAGATAAATATATTGGACACTATCTTAGGTCTTAGGAGATCCTGGCTTAATTTCAAGATGTCACAGTAATCATTTTGAATTATTTTGTGTGCTAGTGATATTAATATTTGGGACTAGGATTTATTGGTTATTGTTAATTGGGCTGGCTTAGGTTTAGTTATTATACATGCTATTACATGTTTTGGTTTTTTGAGAGGAAATGTTAAACTAATTAAAATAAGATTACAAATAGACATTCAACATTTCAGTTTATAAGTTTCTGATCTGGTCCTGTATTTTAAATGTTTAAAGTAAAACTTAACAATTCGGTCAATATCACACTTAATTATATTTTTATTAAAACTATAAAGAACTGTTGAAATAGAAGTAAGGGTAAAGCTTGTCAATTATCTTCTACTCTTGATGAAATAGCATGTACCATGCGCCATTTATTTGCAAACTAGCTGCAGGTTACCAGAGTTTCACGGGTAGAAAACGGGTCACAATAATATATACTAGTAGTTTCGGTAGTAAAAGATAGCATTTTTTACATGGAAAGAATGAGAAGTACATCATGTTTATTAAGAATTGTTTTGTTCATAATATAGCTATTACAGTCGTAAGATTTATCTTTGGATTTCAGGTTTAAATATTGCCTATATTTTTATTTGCTGATCAAGTTGGACAGAAAAAAATTTAATACTATATTCAATAATTAAATAAATTCAAACAAAGCGAAGCTCTGTTTTAAATTGACCACTAGGCCTTTTCTTTTTCACTCCGGCTCTTCATTCCACGATAACTGCCAAATACGGGACAGATTTTAATGAAATTAGGTAAGGACATTCTTTGAGCCTAGAACGAACAACGTATGCACCCTTCGTTTGCCCTGTAAGGTAGCAAGATTACCTTGTATTTCACCACTATGGTTGTAAGCTTGTTACAACATGGTCAAGAAGAAGTCGTAACACTCACCAAGCCAGCCCCAGTTAACTCGTTCCGACTCGTCCACAAAAAACCGAGATGCACTTCACCACAAAATCCGCGTTCAATTGAAACTAAGTTCGAGGCCCGCCGCTGGCTGTGTCGAGAGCTCTCCCCTCCTCTTCGCCCGAGACAACAAGAGAAGAGCGAGCGGCCCGCGCATTCAGAGAAACTTCAATGGACTGCTTTTGCGAGTAACCAATGGCCACGGGCTTCGAGATCCTTCTCGAACCTCCCTTCTCCTTTACTCCGCGCACTGAGAACATATGATTTTCACTGTGTATATAATGGTTTGAACCCAGAGTATGGACACACATTTCACTCTGGGCTTTCAAGGTAAATAGCCTAATTTATACACGCTATTCTCTAAATTCAATTTGGCTGTAAATTTCTATCTGTCAACATTCCATTTATATTTCTACGAATAATGTTTTATTGCAACGATCTGTTACGTCAGCCCCTAAGGCGATCTTATACTAAAATAATCGTTGGTCTCCATTAATATTTTGGTATCTTTAATGTTTGCAATCAGTTTATATTTACCGCCTTGCTTTCTTCCAAGGTTGGGTAAATGTGGGGCCGCGAGCCGGCTAGTGCTTATATCTACTGTAGGCATCCTGATTGTTATTGAATGGATTAGGTTTTCTTACTTATTTTGGACTTTATATTATTTCTAATATTTGATTAATGTCGGTGCCTTTATTTAGGTTATGGACTTGAGCCCTTGACTCTCTAAATGTTTCTCACCTTGAACTGGTGTTGGCTCTTTGCCCGTGCTGTTGGTAGACAGTTTATATTATTTGTTTTGTGTATCAGGAGACCAATTTATTAGATCTTTATGCTATACTCTGATGAGGCCATTTTGGGGCCGTCTAATGTACATGAAGCCGCCTGATTTTGTTATTGTTGTAATGCCCTACAGGCCCTGGTGGTGTCCATTGTGCCTTATAGCCCTTCAGACTTACCTTTATTGCTATTACTCTTAAACGCCGCTCCCTCATTGAGTTGTACCATGTTTTTTTATCAAAAAATTTATAACTCTCTTGTGCTTACCTCTGTGTGTTATTTATGTGGGGATAATATAGGGGGTAGGTCACATGGTAAAGCTTATAAGCTTTGGTCAAAGTGTAATCCGTCAAGATAGAACTGATACTTTTCAAGGTAGACGGAGTGTACTTAGTTTTACAGTCTGCTTATCCATTTAAATATGGCAGCCTCTCAATAGGTTTTCATTTAATAGCATATTTAAAGTGATTTGCATTTATAATGCCAAACAATCAATCGAGTACTTAAGTCGTATTTAAAAATAATTAATATATATTTTGAGACTGACGTCCTAAGCCACGTGAACCACGGTTAGTATCTATGGATATAAAGTACTATTGATTCTAGTATTAATTTGTTTTCCGTTCAACCTTATTACCAAGGTAGAATATTAGCTCCAAATTCAAGGATAAGCCATATTAAATACTTTAAATCCAGAGAGATATGTTAAGACGTTTTTACTAATAAGAACATGGAGGGAGCGAGGTATACTGATCACAGAACTATCAGTACATTATATTCATAGAGATTTTAACTACTGTACATGCGGTTTAAGACGTGAGGATCACAATGTATGTCAAAATGTAACAAAAAAAAACTCCTTTGGTACTAGATCGATTGCTTACAATTATAAACTTAAATCAGTTGAGATGAGCTATTAAACAAAACCCCTTTTAAGCAAGTACCATATTTAAACAGATAGACAGACTGAAAGAAAAATGTACTACGTAGGCTACGTAAACTGTTTATCCTTAATTCGAGGAATAGCCCTGCCAAACTTTGTTAAAATTGGACCCCACATTTGGCAGTTATATCAGAACAGGCAGAAAGACAGATATTTGAGTTGCCACCATCTTTAAATGGCTAACCTAATCGAAAAACAATGTACATACTTTGTTTGGCTCAAGCTCAAAGAATCTTCTAGCCCAATTTCATTAAAATTAATCCAAGCATTTGACACTTATTGTGAAACAAAAATCCAGACAGACCAATAAAATACCAAATTGTTAAGTAAAAACAGAACCATGCCACACTCTGTCAATTAATCTGCACATACTGATATTGAACAATGCTATAAACCTTGTTAGCATAGCAAAATGGTGATCATGGCATGTAATAACAACTAAAAGTTAAAAAATACAAAACTGAATTGGACATTTTAACTTTTTCCTTGGCTCTTATGAAAAGTTTAAGCTTTATAAGTTGATTTGTTTCTAAGTTATCTGAACCGGTAGTTACGGAGTCTAAAGCGAAAGTAAAAGTAAACGCTTGAGGTGCTCATTTGCAAGGATACCAAAGTTTTTAAAACAAGTTTCAGATTATATTCCTTGGATTTGGAGGACGTCATTCTCTCAAAATGTGTAGAAGCACAAACTAAGGCTAGTCTTGGTACCCCATTTTCCTATTCCAATCTACGTTTTATATATAGCTAAATCGGTAGTCGCGATGTTAAACGCGTATGTATTTTAATTGATGTACATTTCAATAAAAAAAATGCCAAATGTGCACAGTCTAAGGTTTCTCTAAGCAGAGGTTCAGGTTTTTATACTTCTTGGTTTCGAACACTCACATTGGTGATCACGTTGTCTAAGGAATTTGGTTTTCAACATATATAAAGGTAACAAAAACAACTCCAGAGAGGAAAACACCATAAGATTACCCGTATCTTTATATATTTTCAGATTGCTTTTTTCTTGGATTTAGAGATACTCGCACTGGAGAACTCAAGCAGTCTCCAGTGAAAGGATAACAATATGTAAATTTGAACACTACTACCTATGGGCACTTTATCAAATTTCCTCGGGGGTCTTCCCTTAATCACGTAACGCTATTTGGATAGGGGAAGGAGGGGAGTTATAATGTATGTTTACTTAATGTTAGTTGGGGGAGAATGGGCATATCACAGTGCCACGTAACGCAGATATACTTAAATTCTAATGTTGAAAACAATATTAATGTTGGTGTTTTGAAATGATTTATATTCAATATTTAAAATTAATTCTGAGTGTTAATAGGTCTGAATCCATCTTTTAATGTTACAAAACTTTCCCTGTGAAATTCCCATTCACTCTTGATGTGAAAAGTTACATAACATAGGTTTAATGTCTACTTAGTGTTATATAGGGTGAAGGGAGGTAGAGGGAGGGGGGGGGGGGCGGGGTAAAATAAAGGTAAGAAAAAACCGCTACGTGGTTTATGGTTGAACTGTTCATATGCCAAGTTTTCGCTTTTTATGTATTGGTTTTTGAGCTAACCCCACGGATGGCCACATCTCGTAATATATATGAAGGTAAAATAAAATAATTATGCCTTAAATGTATACTTTAAGGTTTCCGGAAAGCTTATGCCAAATTTAAGATTTCTATTTTTCTTGATTTTTAAAAAACTTTTTGCTTGAGGTGCATGCCATCAGGGTTCATTAAATACGTATTCAAAATTTAATATTTCTAGTTTTCTTAATTTTGGAGCTACCAATACCGATGGTCAAGCGTTTTAAGGCGTAAAACCCTGAATGCATGTAAAAAGTAAACTAGATATGCCCGGTGGGCATGACTTGAGTTTATCCTAAGTAGGTAGACCTAAACCAAGTTTTATTTTATAATGTTTCTTGGTTTTAGAGTTTCTCAAATATTAGATGGTCTCGCGGTATATTTCGTCAGGCTCTAATATAAAAGTAAATGCATATTTTTGAGTTGTTGATTAAAAAAAAGGCCCATTGTTCACATTATGAGGTGTCACTTTGAGCATGTGAAAAGATTCAGCTCTCAGGTTTTTTGTTTTGGAGTTACCTAAACTGGTGGCCATGTGGTTTAAGACGCTAAGTTAACAATTTATAAAAATCAATCAAAACCCGCCCGTGGTGTACAGACTAAGTTTTCCTTAAGTAGGAAAGCTAATGTCAAGCTTTGGCCTTCTATGTGTTACGGTATAAGACTTTAAGCTCTAAATAACTAAAGGTTCACATTTTCAAGTTTTCTTAAATAGTTAAGCAAAGTTTCATTTCTCCAGGTTTCTTAGTTTTTGAGTTACTTGTACTGGTGGCCCTGTGGTCTAACTTTAAGGCGTTTAACTCTGAATCACATACCTTGAAGAAGTCAGATTAGTGTAGAATCATTAATTTAGGATAAAAGAAAGGTTTTTCATAATAATTTTAGTTCGAATCAACAAAACAAACAAATCTAATTTCTCTTTAGATTAATGATTGAAATGTTTTGTGTAATTTTCTCTTTGGATTTGAAGTTGTAATTTTTCTTAGTGTGCAAGATAGATAAAAAACAAATAAATACGACATTAAAAATTACGCATACAGTAACCATTGTTCACATGGTTTAAGACTTCTGTTTTATAATAGATGACTAATTAAAAAATAAAAAGACGCCCATGATTCACACCTTAAGGCTTTCATAGATAAATGCCAGGTTTATAGGTGTATTGTTTTTGTAGTTCTAGCGCCTACAGATAAGCAGACAAATAAATATTTTATATTATTTATTTGTTGAAACTCTATAATATAATAATACTTGATGACTATTAACTCAGTGTATAAAATTAAACTTGCTTTTCTTTGATCTATTTTTATATTTGTTTCAATGTCTTAAAAATAATTTATAATATAAATAATAAAATTCATTTTTAAAATGGCGTTAAATTCTTAATTTTTAATAAAGGACGCTACTTCATTTGTACAGACAAAATTAAAATGTGATGTTGGTTATACATTTGAAGTGACTATTAAAATTAAACAAAAATATATTCGTGAGTCATTAAAGAATAACCAATCAAATTCATGCTTAGTTAAAATCTTTATTTTGACTGAACATAGTAAAGTATTGTCTCTCATTTAGTTTTAGATCGTTTTTTTGTGCTAACTGAAAATAATTACTACTTGACAATATTGTATCTTATTTGAATTATTTAATAAATGTATAGAGTTCAGAACCTTAGTAAACAAATCTTTAGCTCACTGGCAAAAATCAAATTTAATGCTTGGTGATTATTTTATTTGTTAGTTTGTTCTCTTAGTACTTTTTCTCAGCGACTTGAGTTATTTTCAGAAAAAATGTGAGGAAGGATATATAAAAAAGGAACTACAACACATTCTCCCAGTAGGAAAAAAAAAATATAGCCTGTCATATTGAACTCGATATAGCTGGGTCAGACACCATGACAGCTCACCCAGGTCTTACCGACGGCACGCCTCTAGAAGGGTTGAAGCAGAGTGAACTCTGCTCCAGGTTGAGTGACGTCAGCGGGCACAGAGTGGGTATCCTCGGTGGGATAGTAAGACAGCCCGACCTCTGCGCCAGAGTGAACTAGTATTTCCCTGTGAAATAGAGGGGTACTACCGACCACTAGGACACGGTCACCCCCTCGAGGGCTTGTCAGGAGACTGTCAGGGATGACAAGGTGAGGGACGGAGGGAAGCGTCAGGGAAGTGAACATTGAAAGATAATAGAAGAAAGGGAAACCAGAGTGTATACTGTAAAAAGAGAAAAAAAAAACTCTTAAATGAAAACAAGAGGGAACTATAAATATTTTAAGAAGAGTATGACTATCGAATTTAGCTGGACCATAAGAATATAACGTCGTAAAATAGTACGATATTTGAAAACAGTTGGACAGTAAAGCCTATTCTACACCAGTGGTTAAAACGGTGGCTGTTGAAACGCTAGCAACAACGTCTTTAAATGAAACCCTTGTTTTCAAGTTAGAAAATAAGTTTTCGTCTAAACCAGCGTTTTGACCGCTACCTCTGGAGGCGTCAAAACCACCTAAAGGTAGAAATGGGAATCAAACTACACCAGGCGCGAACAGGCAGTTATGTTGTAATGTCAAAACAAATCTTTCAGCAAGAATAAATGTGTACCGTACGTTACAGTGTACTTACTAATTTATTCGCCATTCTTCTTGTTGCAACTATCAATGATGATGATGATAATTATGATAACAATCATTATTATTACGGTGATATGATAACAAAAGGCCCATGATAAGGAAATGAAATGGAGGGATGATGTAGACAATGTGACTTATAAACAATTTTTTTTCTTTTTTGAAAATAAATAAAATTGGACTGCAGTAAGCCGCGGATACTGAATCAACGGATATGGGGGTCCTACTGTAGTTGTAAATATATTAGGCCTAGCTAAAATATGATGACATCTTCTTCTTCTTCTTCTAGAAAGAAGATGTCACCTTTGTGAATTTGATTCTTCCCACATTCTACCCCTTTCCCTAGGTGGACTTACTTCATTAAATTTACACTTATTAGCTTACTTTTCCTTTTTTCTTATTTCTATCAATTTTCATTCTTATAAAATTATTTAGCCATTGGGCCACCTCAGAGATTGGTGGAAGACAACCATATTATATGTAGTTTAGTTGAAAATATGAATAATGAAGGAAGAAATGTATAAAAATAAAAGTATGGGATAGAGTTGGATAATTAATAAAGATATAGATAGAAAGGCGATAGTATTGAAAATAATTGGATAGATAAAAAAAAGCAAAATAAATAGAAGGGTATAAAATATCGTTTTAAAATAAGAGTGAACTAAAGAAAACTAAATACGATCAGTGAGAGAAGACGTAACATGAATGAAGAGAATCTAATAACACTATTTTTAGTGAAAAAGGAACAACAAGAGATAATTAGCGTTGAAGTAAATAGTCTGACAGTAATAAAGATAGACAGTTGAAAGATTCAGTGGTGGAGAAGTAACGAAATAGAGAACAAGTGATAGGTGAAAGAGATAGAAGGGGTTGGAGGTAGAGGATACTAATAGAAAGAGAAGAAATGGTAGGAGAGAATTATCCTAGGAGCCGGTGGTCCGAATAGCTAGGATGTACTGAAGAGGGATGCTGGCAGCCTTGCTAGAGGGTGAGAGAGGGTGCAGGGCTAACCGGGCCGGTTAGCAGAATCAATTCCAGAGGCCATGGCCGCGCATCAACCCTCCCTCTTTCCCCTCCATCTCTCCAGGGAAGACCCCACCCTGGCTACATACAGAACACTTCTTGCCGCAGGCTTCAACCGACTAAACAGACCAACACCATCTTCCTAGCTGGAATGTGTCCGCTACAGTATAACCAAGAGCCCACAGTGCTAATAATGGCCCCATGCCACAATGTTGGGAAGTGAGGTGTTTCGGGTGAAACTAGTTCTAGTATAAGTTCGAAGAGTAAACGATTCGTTGAATTAAGTACACCCCGTGGTCCCCTCATTGATGGTTACACTGGATTTCTGGTGACAGGAAGTTCGAGGTTTGCATCTCCGTCGGGCGCACTGGAGATGGTTTCCCACATTTACAATTTCATTATGGGTTTCCCCTCCTCTTTTCATCATTAATATGTGTGCACTACTCTAAGATACCACTCTAGTTTTCACCTCTTAAGTCTAGTAGACCTAGATAATAATGAAGGAGTTGAACGTACTAATTAAAATACTAAGTGAACTATTAATCATAAAACGACATTGACCTAATAATTAAAAAGGTAATCTATTGCATTCTGAAATTGCAAGCTACGCTCAATTTTTTTCCAATGGCGTTTCAATTTACCATCCTCACAAGATACTATTTATAATTTAAGAATAAATCTACATCTGTAAAGGGGATTAACAATCCAGTAGCCAAAATCTGCAAGATTTAAAAGCGAACTCACTATCCTTACAGGAAAATAGAAATAGTAGCTTGATTAATAAAAAATGTTTGTTTGCAAAATATAAACTAATTTTGGTCCATTTTCTCAAAATAAGTTGATTCACTTTCCTAACCAGGGCCTACACAAATTATTACAAATATTTAAACCATTTTGCCTTTAAAAATTGGCCTACGTGCATACACTTGGTCACACTCCAGTTTGGTTTATGTTTGTGTGTGCTATGAGTTTCATATTGGTAAATTATATTAAACACTAAACACATATTTAGAATAGTAGTCATATGATAAGTATTCTTACATTTTAAATGAAACACCAAATTCCCTGAGCTTCCAGGATCTCCCCGTTTTTTAGGAGTGTACAAATCCTGACTAACCCACATAGGGGTAGCATTGATACACATACCTCCAAAAACTACTTCATATATTATAACAAATAGTTTTGTGTCAAACTATTTAAGATACACACAGGTGGGTATGTAGACAAAGGCGATAGTCTTGTCTGGCTTAACAGTGGTGTTATAAGGTTTGGGTTCAAATTCTGGATGGGTGCACTGAGTTGTTTTTTTCTAAATGGTTTCTTAATCTCACCTCACACTAGTTCATGTTGATTTACTCTAAATTCTACCCTTCAACTCCTACCCTATTAGTGTAAATATGCCAACATCCTGAATGGTTAGTAAGAAGCGGGTCGAGTCGACTTAGTACCAGAAGAAAAATACTTCACCAAATTCTAAAGTGACACGTTCAACTTAGCGTTCAAAACAGGTTTCTTTGTCTGTATCTGTCAATTCTATCTTCAGGGGAATGCTGATGTATCTCTTGAGTACTAATCAGCCTAAACCTTATACCTTTGGTTAGTAATATTATTAATAATAATAATAATAATAATAATAATTAAGCACCGCGTCTTAATAACCGTTCGGGTTATACGCTTAAGTATTAATTACACTAATGGGTTACGAATTGGGAAGGTTGAATTTACATAAAGTTAACCCGCGTTTGCGTGGAGGGAGAGTGGAAAACCATTTAGGGGGGGAAAACATTTCATTCAAGCGAGATTCGAACCTCGATCTCACCTTCCTTGCCAGATTAGCTCAACACGAAACTAGCAAGTTAGCTAACTACGCCACTGAGGCAGGTGGTAGTTATTAAAGAGTAATTAACTGATTGACTATACCAAAGAAAGAATGTCTAAAACAACTGATTCAACTAAGTGAACAAGAATTATTCAGGATACTGACAGAATAAAATAAGAATAAAAGTTTCTTGACGTCAATTTGGCAGTTACAAGGTAACTAATTTTTCTTTTCACAAACATCCCTCACCCCTGCTTGAGGTCAAAAGTTCACAAAGGCTGGTAAGCCTGATACCGCACCAATAGTTTCCGCCAATAACACCTGGAACGCTCCGTTCTGCCATGACAAAGTCTGTATGCTACAATGTTTGACAGACAGCTCTCATTTAGCGAGATTGTGTTTGATACTTCCGTAATTTAATGACATATCGAAGTGGAAAGCAACGCCAAGAAAAGCTAAACTAGCATTTTATGACTCAAGGTGAAAAAGTGTATGTAATTTATTTTAATATTTACATAAATATTTGTTTCCCCTTTGGGTTTCACTTTCAATGTTTTTACATTAAGTTAATGGCATGAATATTGTATAAGACACTCACTTCGACAATCTAATATATTTTTCTTGCCAGGTCACCACCGTGGTTCGGATTCCACGTTAAACTGTAGGTCCTTCATTTCATCTCACACTCACCCTACCATTACACATTAGCGTAAGTGCGTACAACCCGAACGGGTAGTAAGACGCGGTGCTAATAATAATAATAATAATAATAATAATAATAATAATATATTTTTCTTATTTAAAATCTAGTTAATAAAATAATTACAATTATATTGTTTAAGTTGTTCATTACATTTCATAATATTGACACGTTTTGACCGACCTCAGTGGATTTGGGGTAAAGTGCTCACCCTAAGAGCCGATGTTGGTGGACTCAAACACAGTTGGAGTAGACGTATGTTTCTTGAGCAGTAAAAATCAGTAGCACAACTTTCTTCGGAGGGGAAATAAGGCGGTCAGGCTCATGTCAATTGTGGCATACAAAAGAACTATGTAAGGTATAATAAAGTAACTTTCCTGGCAACATTGGTAGGACCTTTCGTTCTCGCTCATAGAAATTATCGTGTATTGATATAATCAGTCGGTTCAGAAAGTGCACATAAATAAGTGGCACACTGCTCAAAAATGTCTCCCCATTCCAGGTCCAAGTAAATGTTTCTCAAATATCTCCAAATATCGTACCCCTAGATAAAAGTTCAATGCACATAAGGACCACCCTTTTTATTATTATATTACTAGAGGTGAAAATGTTCTGCAATGGCAGCTTGTTACCTACAAAGTAGGTGAAGAAGCCGGGAGAGGTTGCACCAACGACATATTTCTCTTACATAAGTGGGGCTAAACTTGTGCGCAAATACTATGTTAAATAATAAAAATAAGGGCTATTAGAGATGGGCAAATTTCAGCGAAATTTGTATCATTGATTTACGAGGAAGGGGATGTTTTTGTTTAGTTTTTGATCATAAAACTTAAGTATTAACCTACCTAGTCTAAAGCAGCTCAAATGTTAGTGACACATTCAACCACCAAGCGCTGTAGTCAATACGTGAGTGTGAGAAGAGAACTGAAATCACCGTTATTAATTCATTGTAACTCATTTGATAAAGTTTCTGGTGATAACATCCTTAGGATGATTTGGACTTGGACCGTTTCCATTTCATTATTCCCATTTAAATAAATGAATATTAATTACAACTTGTTGAATGTGGGGAATGCCAGGCCTCCACCGTGGTTCGGATTCTACGTTAAACTGTAGGTCCTCCATTTCATCTCACAATCACCCTACCATCACACATTAGCGTAATTTCGTATAACCCGAACGGGTAGTAAGAAGCGGCGCTAATAATAATAATAATAATAATAATAATGATAGTAAATTTCCTTTTTTCCAGAAAAAACCACTGAAAGCTTTCTAAAATGGAAAATGTTCCATCTTTCATCTCTATTATCTACCTACCCTTGGCGAGGCCAGAAATTATATTAATGTACTATACGTGTTTATTAATATGTATAAAACATAATTTTTACCATGCTTTGTTTCGTATGCACATTTACATGTAATACTACTACTGTTGGTACAAAGTATTACTTAGCAGACAGCCTGTCAATCTGACAATCTTTTTCACACAACATTTATTTTTCCTCCTATGGTCTCGTTCACGGACAACAGTTTGAAAAACAATGGCAAGGCGTCACTCTTGCAATCAACTGGATAGATAGTGATAGTATGGTTGGGGTATGAATCCCAGAAAGGTGTTTTAGGGTATTTTTCCTTAAATTGTTATTAGCACCGCGTCTTACTACCCGTTCAGGTTATACGCATGCATGCTTATGTGTATTGGTAGGGTGGTAGTGAGTTGAAATGGAGGACCTACAGTTTAACGTGGAATCTGAACCACGGTGGGGGCCTGGTATTCCACACATTCACAAGTTGTGATTAATACACGTCTTGTCAGAGGTAAAGGAAGGGTTTGGCAATCAGATAAATCTGTGCCGGGACCAAGTATTGAACCCTAGGCCCTATACTTAAATAGATTTATTTAAAATTTCTCTTGATTCAAATGCGGGTAGTTTTTTTCTAAATTATACCATCATCTTACCCACATCATTAGTGCAAATTTGCAGATTTCTCGGTTGGATAGTAAAATACGAAACACGGAAAATAAGGAAAAAACATGACTTATCTACTCACTTGAGACTCGTTTTTACTATTAGTATGCTCAAGTAATGGCTTAAGCAATTCAGTATGGATGGAGAAGGTAGTTAAGGTTAAGTAACCAGTGTTGGTGTGAAAAGAACTGGAAACCAAACAGTGATATATCACAAGTGGAACAAGATAACTCCAGTTCACCCAGATAGGATTAAAGAATTGACTTCCCCGTCAACAGCAATCAAATGTGATGCGAATTCGTGGGTTCGTTGCTGCTGGTAGTAAATAAACTCTTCCTTGTAGCTGTAATTGTATAATTAATTTCGTTTGAAAATAATTTATGTTATTAAACTTTTACTTTGATTCACTCGTAACTCAAACATTCATAGGAGAATAAAACAAATGAATGACCATGTCACTAAAGGATTAGAAAACCCACAATAAAAAATATAATAAAAAGTTAAATTAGCTTTTGTGAAAAGGACGTTTTATGAGAAATATCTCAGTCCTAAGATCAAAGTAAATAGTTGAAAATATAGATCCACCCTCCCTCAAACAAATTAGCTCTTTTTTTAACATAATTTATTATCATTATTATTTTTAGCACCACATCTTACTACCGGTTCAGGTTATACACCTATGTACTAATTACACTAAAGTCTAGGGTTTAGAAAGGCTTAATTTTAAAGTAAATGCACACGAATTTGTGTGGAGAGATGGAGTAATTTTTTTTTAGTAAAACCATTCTCAGTGCACTCAACCGGAATCGAACCCCAGTCTCACCTTCTTCGGCAGTCTAGTCCTACACGAGATTGGCGCGTTAGACCACGTGGCCAGCAAAGCGTGTCTTAACAATTATTGATTATCTCCCATGAGCATCGTGGCTTCTGCTCAAATGCCGCAATGTTCGTAAGAGCTATTCAAAAATGGTTGAACCTACAACATGCAGAAAGTTAAACGTAAGATAACTATTGAAGCAATATTTTATTTGTTTTGACAAACACAAATTTGGTTTTTAAGCCTACCAACTCAAAACTCTCTTCCACCTCACCTCAAAAGGAAGGATTACTTGATTCGCGCTGTTTCACTGTGAGCTTGAATAATGAGTCTTAACTTAAACTTATATTAAGTGCTTTGCAGGGAATGTATGAAAGGTGCATCCTAAACTTTAATAGATGCAGCAGTAATCTGAACGTACACAAAACTACAAGAAGTAATAATATACAGGAAATTTTAAAAGAAAGGAGCAAGAATGTTTACAGAAAATAAAAAGCAAGAGACAACGCCAAAATCTCTCTAAAAACTAGGGAGCCACGAAAATATTTTAGGATATTTAGGGGGCCGCGATTAATGAAAGGTTAAGAACCACTGATGTATATCATTCCAATCACGTTCTTTCCATCACCAAACCACTCTTCTAGATGAGATTTGACGTTTAGTAATCATGCCCACAAATGCGGGCTATAATAAATGATGTAATTTTATTTAAAAAAAATTAAAACCTGGATTCGGGAAATTAAATTGGGTACATTTAAGTTGCTTGTTGATTCTTTACAACTTGGCAACCCTGTTGCATATCAATTATAGATTAGTTTGCTCATATTTTATAACTATCATCAAATATAGCCATATGTAAAAATCTTCATAACAAACTCAGTAGTAACCTTGGTTTGTAATCATAGCCCTGGAGTCTTGGTCAATGTATTTTGATATGTGTCGGGCTTAATAAAGTCTCCAGATACGGTAAAATGGTGGTGGGTTAATCCAAAGATCCTTGATTTTAATCCTTGTCTGGGCATAATTTCCAAAAGGTGTAACTTATTTTATTTTAGCTAATCAGAGTAGTTATAAAGCTGCTGTAATGTACTATTACGTTTAAAAATATATTATAAGGGACATCCAACCACTCGTGCCCTACCTGTTAAAGTTACACTTGAAAGCCAAAGAGCTTCAGGCAAAGGCCTCCTTGGAGACTCCTGAAGGTAAAACCACACTTTTGGATAAGTTGCCTTGATGCTCTCGGTCACGGTAGATCCCCGATAGCAAGGTGACCCTATGTACGAGTAGGTAAAGGGTTTGATAGTTAATCTATTCAGGAACCCTAGGCTGGTGAAGGGGAAATTAGGGTTCAAATCTCAGCTGGGTGTATTGAGATGTTTTATTCCAAATAGTTTATCCCTCTTGATATATGTAAACGCGCGTAAATATCTTCTAAAAACCAACCTTTTTTCATCTCTACACAATAAGGCTAGTTAAAACTCGTACACCCGAATGGGTAGCAGGACCAGGAGCAAAAATACATCTAGCTCTAAGAACATTTACAATTTGGCTATGTTTTTCTTTCTTATTTTATTTTACATTCTCCGTGTATTACTGTCCGTTCGGGCTCTGCTCATATTTAAATTATTGAGTTAAGAGTTAATAAAATATGATTTTGAGGAAATGCACGCGCATGTTCACGAAGGAAGAGTGTGAAAACCATTCGGGATAAGCCTCCCTCAATACAGCCAGCCAATTTTGGAACTCTGACTTACCCTCCACAGGCAATCCAGTCTGTTTGTAAGAGGGACCACGCAACTACCGATGCACGTTAAGTCTTTAAAAAACCAACCAATTATTACAAAAAATTGGACTTGAAATAAAATGAAGATTCATCGCTAACAATTTCATATTTTATGTAGAATATACTTTTATATTGAATCTTCATAATGTTCGTCGGGACGTATATGGTTCAGTTTGATCGCTTCTGTTTTTAAATTATTTTTTCAACTTTCACGAGTGAGAACTAGTAATAATATAAACACATCTTCATATTATTGTATTCACTATTCAAATACAGTTGTAAAAGGGTTTTTTTCAATTTTACTTGTCAATAGCTTAATTTAGTTTTAAATGTGTCTAGTTTTCATTCTGGAAAGTTTTATATTTGCCTTACAGAAAAATAAACTTAAATTCCAATATTTTTTAAATAAGTTATTTACATTAACCTGACCACACGGCCTAAATTGGAAGGCAAGTTTGTGTAATATTGTATGTTGTGAGTTGAGAATGACAAAACGAGCGTTGCAGGTTGTTTTGATTATCCTTTAAACAAATAAACTAGAGGAGCTGGCCATAGAAGTGTTGTCATCATTCCTTAGTCAGAAACCATGCCAGAGGGCAGGATAAAATGTAGGGGATTCAGCCATAATGGCTGACAAATCAACACCGAAATCTAGGGGTAACTCTGCCCGTTTCAGGACTACGTGGGCTAAAATGCTGGGTCATCAGCACTTGTGTGGAGGTCTGCTGCTTGAGCCCAGAGTACTGGGGTTTGGGATCCGTGCAGGGATCACCTAGGAGTCAGACAGGCCATGGGGAATTCCTAGCAACACCTCGTTTTGTCACAAGCTACCGAATATTCTCTAAGCTATACCATTCTAATATCACTATCAACATCACATTTGTAATATACATAGTAGTACTAATAAACCTATTTAAAACCCAAGTTTAACATCAATCCCGAACCCATACAAATACACCCCACCACCTTCCCCCCATCCTCAGTCATAGAACATTCTGACAGATTTTAGCTCCACGTTTACAAGATAAATAAGGGGGTAGTAACACTAGAATGATAAAAATTGACTATGCATACATGTTTAGAATGGGCTTACCTATAATTATGTAAAAGAATATAAAATGTAATGTTACAATTTAAAGAAAATACCAATAAGATAGTTTCATAAAAAACAATGGTATCGGCAATATCTATTTATTTAAAAGACTAGGATGATATATTCCCATGTAATTTTATAAGAAGTATAATATTGAAGAATCAAATAGCCGAAGCTATTATTTATGCTTTTTATTGAGGAATTCGCCATCAAGATATCATATTCTGAAAATAGAAAAATGACTCCTGGACACGGGTCCCGGGTTAGATTCTGGTGTTCAGGTTTCATTTTTCTATTTTCAGAATAGTATAATATTGTATTAATTTAGGTTGTCGATTTTTAAAATTCATTAGTAATTAAATGTAGAACTAAAGAAAGCTCCTCTCCAAAAGTACGCCCTAAAGGTGTCGCAAGTGAGAAGACTGAGAAGCTTTGCAGACGTTTAGAAATCACGGATTATATATTAAGTGGTTTTATAATTATTATTAATATTGTTTCCCCCAAAATGTAGGCGAAAGTTTTGAGCAGTTAAAAATTTTAATCTGAGGTTTAAATTATATTTTTAAAATGTGTGATAACTTACATAAAACTCTACAAAACCATTCCTCACTATCCTCAAATGTTCTGTTGTGACCTTATAAAAACATGACTTATTTGACAGAGAAAAATAAGATTTAGGTTTATAATTTTTAATTTCTCGCTATCTTACAGGTAGAGAAAGTATTATAATCGTAAAAAAATTTGGACCCGAGATTTTGATGAATGTCGACGTTTCATGTTCCCCGAATTTGAAAAAGTGGTTTTCGCAAAGACATCTGTCTGTCTGTCGGTCTGTCCCTCGCACTAGAGCCTAAACCATTTTACCGATTGGGCTAAAACGTGGTATCTATGGTTTTCATAGGGTTGCCCCGAGGGATTTTTGGAATTGGATATTTAACCCTAAAATTAAGGGTAATTTCCTTAAGGAAGAAAAGAGAAAGCATTGATTTTAACAAAATCGGCTGTAACTATTTTGATTAAATTTTATTTCTAAACTTTGATCAATTTACAAACCAAATGACTACTCTATATTTTTCGTCAAAATGAATTTAGAGTTCCGTACAAACGCGTAAATTCTAAATTTTTATCATATCTCCGTAGATCTTTGAGATATTAACTTACTTATCATTGCAAATATGTAGGTCTATTTATTTAAAAATCTTTTATTTGAAATATATTTTTATAAAACTAATAGTTTTCAAGTTACACGTACATATATATGTATATTTTTTTAAACTTTTCGAACACTTAAGTTTAGATATTGCGACCGTAAACAAAAATCTAACCTAAGATGTTGATGGATGTTGACGTCTAATTGCCCCCTGAAATCTAAAAAGTTGTTTTTGCAATTTCGTGTGTCTGTCTAACCCTAAAATTAAGAGTAATTTAATAAAGGGCGAAAAGAGAGAAAAAATCAATTTGCTCAAAATCGGCTCTAACGATTTTGATTAAAATTCGTATCTGTGCATTGATTAAGATTATAAATGAAATTGATATTCTTATTTTCCCATGAAAATTACTTTTAGAGTACTTTACAGAAGCGGAAATATCCAAATATCCACAAATATTTGAGATACTAAGTAACTTATCATTGTTAAATTGTAGTACTTATTATTAAAAATAAAACAACTTTTATATGTAATATATTTTTATAAAACCAACCGTTTCTGAGATATTGGCAAATATATATTAATACAATTTTGTGAGCTTTATTTATAGAAAGATGCTACTTAGGCTTTAACGCTACAATTCTCTAGTGCCATTGAATAGAGTAAGTAAATAATTAAGTCTCTCAAATTTTGATTTTCTCTTAAATTAACCTCTTAGAGGAAATGATTGTAAATCAATGATCTATCTCTATCATTTTAGACTCAATAGTCAATCTCTACCTATTTTATTGGTCAAAATTTTTGAATTTCGACTTTAATAGCAATGCGATGACTTGAAGATGTGCATTCCCTAATAAAACGTCAAAAATTTTAACCGGAAGTCTAAATTCTAATATGAAGTGTTGACCCTTGTGAACCTAGTAGCCATCTTTTTTTAGTAGTCCAAATATACAAATGATGACTTTAATCCTTTATAAATAAAAATGTAAAACTGGGAGTCAAAATATGTTTTACGTAAGTAGAACGAGTTTTGAGTAAATATCTCCATATTTGGACAATGGCGAGAAAGTCAGTTCAGCGTTCCGTACCATTTATTTACTTTAGTTTCAGATGTACTTTACCTTTTATCGCGTTAACTACCGTTTATATTTAAAAAAAAACTTTAAACACGAAATTAAAACTGTTTAACTAGTCAGAGACCTGCTGTACTTTTAGCCTACTATTGTTGAAAATAATATTAAAAATTATCAAATTACTTCTTAAATAATGAGAAGTTTCTTAACGTCTGCAATGTTTCTCAGTGGACACAACACACACAGTGGATACAGCGCACTCTCTTAAGGATGTAGGGGATGTACGGAATGTAATAAAAGGCCATTGGTTTTTTCAGTTTTTATAACAAAATCTTTTTTGGCCAAAATAAATAAAATATTGTTTCAGTACAAACATAGTTCAATTTTCTCCACATGGTGATATTAACAGTTGTTGAATATTTGTCATGAACATTGTGGCATTAGATGACAAACTTTTTAAATGAAGATAAAAATATGTCATAAAATACCAGAACAATCTTGAAAGAAAGTTAACAAGTGTTTAGGTCTCTATGTTAAGGAAATTAAACTCTTATCTTTGTACTGGAGCGATGTTATATACTTTTAACCAATAAAATGTTCTTATAAAAACTGCAATAACACCTTTTCTCGCATTCCTTACATCACTATCTTAACACGGCCCTTCAACAGGCCGTATCACTGCAAATGGTTCGTTTTCATTGATTATTGATAAAGTTTGTAATCGTGCATACATATTTACATACATACATACATACATATTTACATACATACATACATACATATTTATCATACATACATACATACATACATACATACATACATACATACATACATACATACATACATACATACATACATACATACATACATAAATAGATATACAGACATAAATATGCACATTCATATAAACCTAACCCTGCCGTTCCCTTATGGGATAGGCACGAAATTGTGCATATAGCTCAAAACACCACAGCTCCATACTTAATCCATCCTCATTAACTTTTTCCGCACTTCCCTATTCTTGAACACTCCTTTTGCCTGAATAACATCCATGCACCAAGTAATAATAATAATAATAAGCCCTTTTATTTTTAAAACTCCTAAGGTTTCTCTTTTTCACACACTCATTTACAACATTTAGACACGTCTTACATGGCCTGTCGCTTCCTTTTGATCCCCACACTCTACCTTCATATATTTACTTGGTCACTCAATGCACACCCATTCACTTAACATGCCCAAACCAATGCAAAGCACTTCTTCCACATTTACATATTGGATTCCCTTTTAAAACCGCACTCCTTAAGCACCCATTCATTAGTGATTATGTCCATACGAGTTTCCCCCCAATTATTTCTTAGATATCTCATTCCAACCACATTCACCTTGCTCTTGTGTTTCTTCTTACAAACTCACGCTTCACAACTATATCACAATGTTGGAGTTAACACAATTTTATATGCTGCCACCTTAGCCTCTTTTGCTACTATGGCATTCTTTGTAATAGTCCACAAACCTCTAACTACTCTCCTTTATGAATTCACCAGTCTGTCGATTTAATCACTTATCCTTCCATTTTACAGAACATTCAGCCTAAATATACAAAATCCTTCAATTTTTCCAGCAGTTTTCCATTTAAACTAAGCTAACAATCATTTCCTGATCCGTCCTTATTAAAACCTAGCACTCTAGTTTTGGAGATATTTGTACGAATATCCATTCTTCCTGGTACCACATTCAAATGATTTAATGTACTCTGCAAGTCACTTTCGTTGTGAGACATTAATATGACATCATCTGCATATAGCAGCACTCTCACATTCACATTGTCCATTTGTACACCAACCGCGTCTTAACAAGCATCCTTCATACACTTATCCATGAATACATAAATAACCATGAAGACATAACACAACCTTGTCCAACATCCTGTTCAATGCCAAACCATTATCCCAACGCTCCATCCACCCAGACGCACGCTTTACTTCATCATACACCGCCATAATTGCATTTACTAACCATGCATCCACACTATAATCTATTAAAACATTCATAAAATACTCCTATTAACCCTATTCTACCCTTTCACCAAATCATCGAATGCACAATGAACGTTCCTCCTTACTGTCATACATTTATAGCAAAATAAAAGTTAAAAATCTGTTATATATTATACAGAAAGATTAAAGGAAATACACATTTACTTTTAAGTACATAATTTTACTAACAGTATAATAGTATAATATGCGTTGTCAGTTTTTAAAAGTATGCTTTTCTACTGAAGCCTTCTCTTAAGAAAATTGTTATGTATTTTATTGTTGTTGGGAATATATTCTGATTCCTGGATTAAACGTTTAATATCTTTAAAACAAACACATCTGAGGATTTGAAACAATATTTACTTTGGTATACAAAGAAAGTTCACATGTATATTTAAGGTTTGAGGCTTTCGTAGGAAAACTTTAAGAAAATATCGTCAAAGGTTCCCCCAGCAGTGTTTGTTTTAGAGCTACGAGTTGATGTTAGAGAGCATTGTCGTTTACCAACACAAAAATTAAATCATAAAATTAATTCTAAGGTGGTAAGCACAGCTTTATAATCTATAATAAAAGGCAAAGCCCATTCCCTCCTTCACTCACTCCCCATTGTATTTCCTCAACCCCTGGGTCTGGAAACTTGAAATTTTGCCTGGCAGGAGGGTAGCAGGAGATTGCCCAACTTAACCAGAAAAATTGAAAATGGGGCTATTTCAAAATGGGTCTCCAGGAAATTTGGAGCTTATGATTAAAAAAAAATAGGTGAGGTAAAAAGTTAAAATTTGGTAAAGAAACCATTCCAGATAAATCAATAAGTCTTAAAATTAAAACTCTCTTGGAGTGAATTGGAGACAGGGGTTTGGGGTCAGTGGAGGTTCAAAATTTTAAAAACTAATAGTAAACACCTACTTCCCAGTATGGTAGAAATTTTAAATTTGGCAGGCAGGTAAATAAATAAATAAATAAATATAAATGGCTAAAAATTTTAATTTTTTATTTGTAACTTAGGGAAACAAAGGGGGTGGGGGGCCTTAACAGAATAAAGCACCTTCCAGCGAGGTATAAAATTTAAATTTACCAGGCAGGTTGAAGGACAACTTCAGAATACTTAATTTATTCAAGATTCCTATTAGATTAGATTATATTATATTATTTAAAACTACTCTTCTGTATGGTGTTATCCCCCTTTTAAACTTCATACCCTTTCTATTTGATTTACTTTTTGCCCTTTTTACCATTTTTTCTCTTTTCCCTTACTATCCTGTTTTTCCTTAATACGTACCCTCTTTTAAAAATTTTTTTTTTATCAGATTTAATTTTTACTTTGTTTTCTTGTTTTTGATCTTTCTGCCCTAAAATATTTATCCAGGATAAACCGGATACTTTATATAAATGTGGGAAAGTGCAAAAATGATAAAAAGTAAATAAAATATTATTATATATATAAAGGGTAGGTAAAAGGGTAAAAAGTGTAAAAAGAACTAAGGGGTTATAAAGTGCAAAAAGGGCTATTAAATAAAAAGGACAAAATAGTCAAAAGGAATAAAAATAGTAAAAAGTTCCTAAAGGGAAAAAGTATTTTAAAAAAGGGCAAAATGTGCTTAGAGGAATAAAGTATAAATAGGAATAAAAATGCAAAAGAGCAAAAAGAGTTAAAAGGGCAAATAGCACAAAACGATTAAACGGGTTGGGGAGCTAACTTAAAAGTGGTGAAAAAAAGTTTAAATAGGAATAAAAATGCAAAAGAGCAAAAAGAGTTAAAAGGGCAAACAGTACAAAACGATTAAACGGGTTGGGGAGCTAACTTAAAAGTGGTGAAAAAAAAATTAAAATTGTTTATATGATTACTTGGTCCGACACCTTAGCTCAGTCGGTAGCGTGCCTGCTCACTGAATTAAGGGACCCAGGTTCGATTCCCGGCATGACCGAAATATTTATTGGTGAAATATGGGCTTACCCTTTCATAATGATGAATTAACGGCCAGGGACAGGATGTTAGTGCCTGTCCTAGTCTTAAGTTAGATTATATTAAAGCTCCAACAGACCGGTAGCGACTGGTATTTGGGTTGATTATTTAAAAACAAATTGATCCAGGCCACAGGCTGGAAACAGTAATGGATGTAAATAAATATACTTTTACTTAACTTATACTCTTTTTGCCCCTTTTGCACTTCTTACACTAAAATAATATGATGTTTTCCCCTTATTGTTATTTGTTCTCCTTTTGGCTTTGACACACAAATTCACTTGTTTATTTTTTTATCAATAAATGAAATTGGTTTTGGTTCTAATCATCTGCTGTCCAATTATTATTAATTAGAAGTTAAACGAGCAGCTAAAAGTGTGAAAAACTAACATTAAGTCATTATAGGGAGGGGAGGGAGCGCTAAGTTACAAAGAGTTGGGGGAGGGAAGGTAACAGAAGGTAAACAAGCAGCCTAGCCGGGTAGACTGCTTATTTTAGAGCTGTTATAGTAAGGGGAGAGGGCGCGCAGGTACCAAAGATTGAGGGAGGGGATGTATCAAGAGGATTCAAACAAGCAGCCCAACAGTAGGAACTAGTAATCATAGAAACAGTGGTGAAGGAAGAGATCTTTCAGGTTCAATGAATAAGAGAGGAGTAATTTCAAGTCTGTGGGATTTGAGAAATGCAACCCTCCAAAAGCTACCCCTGTGAATCCACTAATCAGGCACCACCACTAGCAGTGACTCCAAACGAAACTTCTGGGTCACCGACAAATCCTGTTATCTTTCTTCAACTGTACCAAAGCTGGTAAAGTTATAAAGACCATAGCTTCGCACTTAATCTAAAATAAGGAGTTTTTGGTCCGTCTTTCTTCACTAATTACACGGAGAGAACATTAATTCTTGGAATCGTTGCCAAATTGTGACAGCTCTGTGATTACTTCGGTTCCCGGTAAAATTATTCACTCTTTATCCCCTGTAAAGAAAGATCGGATGACATAACAAATATTTCCCGCTCCCTTTCTTTATAAGAGTTGCTTTCTCGAATCTTAGCGGGCCTTGGTTCAACGTCAAGGTAATACACTCTCTTCTAAGACAATCGAAACTAGTTGTAAAACCCCAGTTAGGTTAATACTGAAGGTCTGTTCATATTAAATGGCCTAAAAAGAGTACCCTCAGCGGTGGATGAGTGGGGTAAGGTCATAGACTCGTAGTGGACATTTTTGCCGTTGACAGCGGATGTTGGAGTCGGTTTTCAGCTGATTGTAATTTGGTTTTATTTCCGTAATGGTATATAGCTCTCCCTTTACAAAATTCGGGTACATTTTCTCTAAGTCCTATCTTTTTTAGCCCCAATTTATCAGTGTAAATATTTTCGGCGGGCCTTACAAGACCAAACTGACACCTTTTCCAACGAACCTATTAGTGTTTGTGATTCAAATATTTAATTTAATTTAATTTAGGGTTCTTAGGTTAGTTTTATTTATGTCACAATATTTAAAATAGTTTTTTAAATTTGAAATAAAATTATGGATTTATTTATAAAAATGTATTAATCCTATTAATGCCAGAAATCTTCAGATTGTTATGGCAAATATCTCAATACATTTTATTATGATAGAAGCCTATAAAATGGTGGTAAATAACTGCCTTGATGAATAATTAAGTTCCATTTCTTGCATTGAACAGAAGTTTTGTCAACACTCTTTATATCCTTCTGCGTTTAAAGGATTTGTTGGCATAGATAACTATTGGGGCTAGGGTTGGATATTTACTGTTTTATATGTTGTCCTGCTCTATGTTTGTAAGTAATTATAAAAACAGTATTCAAGAAGTGATTTTTTTTTCTAGCTTAAATATAAATAGAAACAATTAATAAAACTAGCCGTGCTTGGAATTTGATACGAAAACAAATTTTTAAAATTACCCAATCTACCTATACTAAATACGTTATTTATTTTTAGTTTTACTTTCTCGTAATATTAAGAAAAGTATTGTGATCGTGAACAAAATCAACCTCAAGATTACAATTAATTTTCACGTTTTATGTAAACACCAACCCAAAATAGTGATTTCACAATTCTGTTGGTCCCCATGTAGGTCTGTCTGTTTATCCCTGGCCACGGATCCAAAACTGTTTGAGGGATTTTGTTCAAATTTGACATTTAGATTTTATAGGGCTATAACACATATTGTTTTCTACTTGTTTTTTACCCTAGTCCTTCAAATAAGGGTTGTTTGCTGATGAGTAATTATTTTGACAGTCAAATTTTTCTGAAATGGTTTTAAGATTTTGTTTGGAATGAATATCAACTTTATCGACATGACAAATAGCACTGTATGGTTGACTGTTGGACAAACATTTGTTGAAGGTTAGTTTACTGATGACTGATTTTTCAAAAACTTGAAATATTTTACAAATGACTCAAAATGTGTTTCTGGGAAGTGTTTGACATGAACACGACAAATTAAGATGTTATCGTGTTTCAGTGTAGGGGGATGTTGGTAGAGGGGAATCTGGTTTTGGGTAGTTTACTGATTAATTTTTAAAATTGGAATATTTTGAAAAATGGCTTTAGCTATTTGTTTCAAAACTGGTATCGGGGTAATATTGGTTTAAAATGTGTATATAAAGAGTGAATGTTGTGATTACCAGGGTTGTTGTGTTTGTTTTTATGAGGAAAATATACCAATGGGCAGGTTACTCAAAATTTATATTTGATTATAATTATCTTCGAAGCCATAATACATAATAGGAGAAAGTTTGTGCGATCATGTCGTAGCATTTATTTTAAAAAGTTAATTTCAATTATATTTGTGATGCGTTATTTCATTTACTCCAAACAAATATTATAAGTGTAATATAAACAGGTTTTTTTAAATTTTATTATATTCTTGTTTTATGTTTTAATTCCAAATCTGTTTTGTAAAGCACTTAAATATAATTAATTTAAACTAAATGTATTTGTTTAAAATGACCAATGTAAATATATGTATTAAAGCTGTCGAGTAGTATTTTAAATAAACCATATTTAAATCTATATATTATAATCTATCAGTTTCTGTTCTTCATGGCAGACGGACTCATATTAACAAGGCATTAACTGCCTGATGATGGCGTCATATGTCACGCCGAAACATGTCGCAACTTTGAGCTAATACATACCAGCTTGGAAAGAAAAAAGGAACAAGGGCATTCAAATCAGATAAGCCTGGATTCAGTATTCAAATATAAACTTCAATTTTATATTTTATTCTCCAATCTTTAACATCCGATAAATTAGCAACCAATCAATTTACACTTTCTTACTCATCTATTGACTTAAACTATTATGTTTTTATTTATTTATTTTAATATGTTATATGCTATATGTATTTTATGTAAGATAGTCTTACCTTTATAATGTCATAACAATTTTTTTTATTTTATCTTTAATCTAGTCAAGTATATCTAAGTTTTCCAAACTCACTTTTGTTATACTATAATTGTTATACATCAAGGTTTTAATTAACTAACTTCTACTCATTTCTAGTATAATTTGTTATTCAAAGGAACCTTGCAAACTTTGTAACTAGTCTAAACTTCAGTTACACATTGGTTGTATATTTATATTTTTATATTGAATTCGACTCTTATATTGATTATAATCTATGTTGATCTGTGAATGTATGGACACTATTTTGACAGGGTTTCCGATGCTATATAAAATTAGTGGAAAGAGAGTGAGAACCTCGTTAGGTAAAACCACCCTCAGTTGAACCAATCAGGATTCGAACCTCGATATAACTGTCTTCAGCAGGTTAGTTTAACACAAGTGTGACGCCTTAGATCATTCGGCAATGAATAGGTAACTTAGTTAATATGATAATTTGTAAGCTTATTGCTTGTAATCTAGCAGAAAAAGTCAAAAAAGGTGTATATCTGTAATATCTCTAAATTCTACTCTTCTCTATACCTTTAGTGCAGTTAAATGTGGATAGACCGTATGGGTAGGAAGATGCGTTGGACCAAAACTATAATGAAGATGTATAAATGATTAATACACTAACTAAAAATATACGATCACTTTAAAATCCAAATAAATAAATATGGCAAAAGAGTGTAACATAAAAATAGCAATTATTATTTATTATGATATGCCAACAAAATTAATAATAATGCTCTATAACGTGCCAAGCGTATAAACCGAACGGGTGTTAGACGCAGTGCTAAAAATAGAATAAAATATATAAAGTATAACATTTTTAATAAATAAATATTTGCAAACCAGTAAGTAAAAATGGCAATGCGATACTGTGTGTGAACAAATGAAAAAGTTAGAGTTGGCCATTATTTTATTTTCTCTGTGAATGAGAGGTTGAAGCCAGTTTGTTAAATATATTTCACCGTGAGTATTCTTGTTTGAGCACAAGCAGAAGGAGTTCATGAATACCTCAAACTTTTTAAATACACATATTTTTGCTAACTTTTTAATAATGTCATTTAAATATAATATTGTATATTATTAAAAAAGAGGTGAGTGCATAACTTAACCAACTCGGATACCAACCTTTCTCGTATTCACTCTAACAAAACAATCTCTAAATGAGTCATGGTCTGAAACTTATCCCTATTTTTGAAAGAGTTGAAAATATCATTAGATAATTTAAAAGTTATTCAATGATATTAATATTTCCCTAAAAGCTATCCAATTTAAGTTATTTGTTGGAAAACATTTTTTTGATGAAACTTATTTAGATACATAACGATTCACCATGAAATACTCATTTATCAATAAATATATCTTAATTGTGTCTTATACAACATGACGATAAAAAATTCATATAAACCACTTTATAATGGACAGCGTTTGATATCTATTTTAATTTGGTTGACACATTCAACATGGAGGAACTAAATTTCCTACGCGCAATTTACGAACATCTAGAGAGGAACTATTGCTCCCATATTGATTTTGTAATATATTACGTATTGTATATTATTACGCAGAGCTTCAAAATTCCATTTTTATAAGAATCGTTGTATATAAGATGACACCTACGATACAAAATAGTTAATTTTAATAACATAGATCACATTATCTCTGGAATAATACTTTCTAGTGGTTTGATTACCTCTCTCCGGGTGAATGGTAATGCACTTTTATTAAGAATAATTTGTGCTCTTAGGTAGAACGCTCATCAAAATGAGGTATCATGTGATCTGAAACGTGATATGCATCTTCAGGTTAAACAAATGTAAACGTAAGTCAACGCTCACTGAAATGACGTGACATAGTGACTCGACACACGCCGCGTCAGACAAATTCTGCACACTCTCCACTTTTTGTCACATGTCACGGACAAGTTAGTTCATTTAATTTGCTGGATATTAACTGTTTAAAGTTGTTAAAATATGTTCGTCAGGTGACACACGTCATATATATGGTATTTTGTTTTAGGATCGCAAGTTAAATCTTTCTTAATATTAAATTAAATGTTTAGTTAATCATTCCGTAAAACGGCTGACATTTTTCTTGGTTCATATTTAACTCTTTAAAGATATTGAAAAGCACCACATTTTTTTAAAAACATTTGCTCTTAAAAAGGATGTACCCAAACGCGTCATTTACCACAAACATAGTTATTGTGTCTAATAATGTTGACTGAATTCAATAAGACCAAAGCATCTTCATCATCAGAGGAAGACGTCATTACTAAATGAGTTGCTGTCACGTCACTTTGGTGGCCACTCCCCTTTAATTAACCATAGTTGCTAATGGTTTGAACGATTAGTAAGACCCATAGTGTTAAAAAATGCACATTGAAATACATAAAACATTTCTTTTTAAATAATGTGTGTACACATTTTACCGTTCTTCATAATCAAATTGCTTGAGAGATCCTCTTAGTTCTAGAGAACCCTAAACAATTTTAGAGGATCCTATACTGGTATAAATAGCCATGGACAAGTTTATAGTACCATAAGCAAATATATAGGACCCTAGACAGATCTAGACGACCTTGGACAAGTCTACAAGACCCTAGACAGGTATAGATAACCCTGTACAAGTCAAGAGGAACACGGACAAATATATAGGACCCTAGACGGATCAAGACGACCTTGGACAAGTCTGCAAGAACCTAGACAGGTATTAATAACCCTGTACCAGTCAAGGGGAACACGGACAAATATATAGGACCCAAGACAGATCTAGACGACCTTGGACAAGTCTACAAGACCCTAGACAGGTATAGATAACCCTGTACCAGTCAAGAGGAACACGGACAAATATATAGGACCCTAGACGGATCTAGACGACCTTGGACAAGTCTACAAGACCCTAGACAGGTATAGATATTCTGACTAATTCCAGAGGACCGTATACATATTTAGACGACCCTGAATAAGTCTAGAGGACCCTAAGCAGGTTTTGAGAAGTCTTAACAGCCTTGACCCTGAATAAGTTTAGAACTGTCTTTAAACATATCCTTAAGAACATCGGGCTTTTCTAATAAGTGAAGAGGTTTGGAGGTGATTGTTTCTTCAACTATCTACCTAGCTGACATAAGATATAACCATATAATTGCTAGCAATACAAACACTCTGTTAGATCATACCAATCGCATCGGTGGCCATATGGTCTAAATTGTTAGACACAATGCACAAAGTCACTTAACACGTGCAGGTTAGAATTAGATTCCCATCTGGATAGACTGAGAGTGGTTTTTCACAAGTTATTTTATCACTGTGGATCTATTTTTCTCGCTATACTTTCTTCCTCAGTCATAATCCCTATAGTAATAATTGAATAATCCTTGTTTTAAAACAACAATTTAACAATAAACAAGTTTGCCCTTACATAGTTTTCAAGTTGTCCTGCCAGTATTATAAAACATTCGCATCAGTGGTGGAGTGGTTTAAGGCGTCCCTCCGCAATATACTGTATTTCCTGTAACTGTAAGATAGGGGGTTGAATTCGACCTGGATGTACTGAGGGTGGTTTTCCCCAAATGGTTTAATACTTCCCCTTCAAGTATATGCGGGGTTATTTCCCTTTAAATTCTACCTTCCTGCTCACAACCTTAGAAGTGTAAACGTACGGATATCCTGAAAGGGGAGTAAAACGAGAAGTATGAAGAAGTATCTTAACAAGGTTTACGTACCCTCTATCTACGGTAGGAGTGGTGTTAACTGACAGCTAGTAAAAGTTACCAGATCGACTCTCATGTATCCATTCCTAAAGTCATGTTATCTGCAAGATCATATGTTGATTTGTTGTCAATTTTGACAATCAAAACTTTCACAACAAACCATTTCTTTTTAACTATGTTTTACTTTTAACCGTTTTTACATCTTCTGCTATCTGTTACCACTATTCTTATGACGGATGGATTCTATAATATTATACCCCCTTCCTCCCTTCCAAACAAGTGTTCTCTCTTTTGGTTCATCATTTAAAAAAAAGTCATCGTGATGAGTGTAGTTTCAAAACTATATATATTTATCGAGAATTAAAAATCACTTTTTTTTAATATTCAATTTTACTTTCTCGCTATCTGGCAGGTAGAGAAAGTATTGTGATCGTCAAAAAAATTCTAACTCGAGATTTTGATGAATCTCTACGTTTCATGACCCCCCGAATTAGAAAAAGTGGTTTTTGAATTTCAGTCTGTCTGTCTGTACCTCCGACTAGAGCCTAAATTATTTAACCTATCCGACTAAAACTTGGTATCTAGGGTTTTCATAGGGTTGTCCCAAGGGGTTTTTGTAATTAGATATCTAGCCCTAAAATTAAGTGTAGTTTACAGAAGGGCAAAAAGAGAAAAAGTCGATTATCTCAAAATCGGCACTAACGATTTTGATTATATTTAATTTCTGAACATTTATAAATATTGTAAAGAAAATGCCTACTCTCAATATTTCGGCAAAATGAATTTAAAGGCTCCTGACTGATGCGTAATTTCTCATTTTGTATCATATCTCAAAAACTATTTGAGAAATGAAATTACTTATCATTACAAATATGTATATCTATTTATAACTAGCTCACCCGACAGACGTCGTTCTGTCAAAAGCTATTGGACTGTGGCAGTCCCACAAACTTATCTTTTCTGGTCAAGTTCTGGTAATGGCGTCGCTTATAAAGTGCACATGTCGTGATGACATCTTTAGTTTTCAGTAATGGTCACCAGAACAGATAAGTTTGTGATACTATACAGTCACAAATGTGTAATTTAAACAAAAAATTGAATATAAACGTATTTCAGAGTGATCACTTTATTTATTTACTATCAAATAATTACCGTGGAATAAACAATAAATTTGCACAATGTTAATATATTTTTCTAATTATTTTAATGTAATAATCATAAACAACTAATTACTAAATTCCGTTTTTATTTCGTACACTGAAATACTTTAGTAATATTGTGTTAAATGAAATTTTCATTGTAATGCTTTATGGTACACGATATTTTTTGTTTGATTACCTGGCGCGTAAACAAACAAAGCTGATGGTTTTCCAACACAGGAACAGGCAACATGCATTTGGCCATGTGAGAAACATGGGTTTTCAAGATAAATGCCGCAAACACTCAATTACTGCCCCTGGGATTTATTTATGGTAATAGCGAAAGCAAGCCGCACTGGAAACTGCAGTCGTTTAAATTCAAATGGTATGTCAGTCGGAATCATTGGGATGCGTGGTATCAAAACGTCTTCTCCTTTATACTTTCCCTTTACAATGGTTGCTTCGATCACGTTGTTCGGTAATTTTTTCACCGCTAGCCGTGTGCCGTTACAATGACGCGGTTGATTGATATTTCGAATTATTATGATCACTGATCCGACCTTTAATTGAAGATTGTGAGGTGGTAATCCTGGCAAATCCAGTGAGTTCAAAACTTCGGGTGGATAGTTGACATCATCTTGGTTAGTAGCGGAATCAACTGATTTGTATGTCCTCAATTCACCGGCAATTTCATTTTGAATTTTGAAATTTAATTCATTTACATCCATGTTTTTGGGAGCCAATATAGCTCTTTCGCTCAACCAAATATGATCTCTGTAATTTTGAGCAACGTTTGGGAACACCTTTTTGAGTTCGGTTTTTGAATAAGTAAACTGACAAAAATTGTCAGGAAAGGTAACGCAGCCAGTGAGTGTCTAAAGCGAAGTTGCCATTACCTATGTCAATGAGTTGTTTTGAAAATATTTCTCCAGATCGATCATTTTGCAACTCGACACGCATATTCTTGCTTAAATTTAGTATTTTTACGTGTTTCCACAAAACGGAGGACTTTAAACATGCATTAAGTTCATCATCTGGCGTTGACCGTGGAATCACTGGCAATATTTGACGAAAATCTCCTGATAACAAAATCATCGCACCACCATATCAGTTTTGATTGTTCCGCAGATCTTTCATGGTTCGGTCTAATGCCTCCAAATACTTTTTATGTGCCATCGTGCATTCATCCCACACTATCAATTTACATTGCTGCAAAACTTTTGCCATTTCCGAGTTCTTCGAAATGTTGCAGATCGGAGTTTCGTTACTTTGCATATTCAACGGCAATTTTAGCGCTGAATGGGCAGTTAGACCGCCTTCCAACAATGTAGCTGCAATGCCTGATGAAGCAAGTGCGAGTGCAATTTCATTGTGTGAGCGAATTGTTGCTAAAATCAAAGAAATCAAAAAAGGTTTCCTGTACCACCGGGAGCGTCCAAGAAGTAAATCCCTCCAGTTCCATCATGTACAACTTCCATAAGAGTATAAAAGACATACTTTTGTTGTTGGTTCAACAGCGAAAGATTTATTCGGACTGATTCTCTTAAAGCATCGAGATCGTACAGTTTTTCTCGTTGCAACTCTTGATTAAAAGCGTCGTGCATCGGGCGATTGGGCGCGGCCATGCCTAATTGAGATAATACTTTGTTTGACATCATCAAGCACATGTCCTCAATTGATATTAACGCCTCGTTGTAAATTTCTTCACTGACTTGTAAATTTGGATTTCCTGTTCTAATGCGCATTTGATGCAATATATCGTCTCACATATATCATCTTTGTATTTGATCCATAAATCAATTGGTTTTGATGGGAAGCATGTTGATATAATTATAGAAAACAATGTTCGTATTTAATAAGCGTGAGAAGAAATTATATTATCATTGAGAGTTTGATCCCAATGAGCGTCATTTTCTAACAGTTGCAATCGTTGACAGGCTTCTCTGTAAGAGCCACACAATTCACCTTTAACAGTTCGTAACTGTTGGAATGACGTTGGGCCTCGAACATTGACTAATAGCAATCGCATATAAAAACACTCATCGTTGCTTGGATGAACTGAATAAATTCAACCTATTGCAATGGTGGAATATACATTTGGGTAACCTGGAACTTGTTTTCCTTGTTTCCGTGGTTGAAATTTCTTGATTGATTCCAAGTATAATATTTTGGCATTTCGGAGTATAGCAGCGTTCGGGCGAAATCATCATTCTGACACATTTCAAAAAAACCGGTCAAGGTTGTAGATGGTGGTTGAATAGCTCGTTGTAATGCGTTCTGTGCCGTGAAATATACTCTTTGAACATTTTCTAAGTGTATGGCTAAGTGAACAACAGTGGGGTGTCTTTCATGAATGGAAAAAGAAAAAATGTGCCAAATTGCTTCATTACTGCTAACATACCGGCCCATTTATTATTGGGTAACTTCATCATTGTAATTCTCTGCACCAACTCCAATCACAGCCATGTCACTTCTTTTGGTTACATATTTACAAATATGTTTGATAGATTTGACGGAATGGCAAGATTCAACATTGATGTGCGCCTTGAAAGTCTTTGATAGGATCGTTGAATATGAAACAATCCAACGATTATCAATTTTGTACATCAGGGATTTCAGCTGATATCACTTCATCAACTTCATTTGGTCTTATCTTCTCAACCAACCAAATCAGAATATGTGCATGAGGAAATCCACATTTCTGCCACTCCACAGAATACTTCCAGCAGCGCGTCTCACAAAACACGCTATGTTTCACAATGAAATCCATTAAAGATTTCAATATTTGTTTGAAGAATCTTGCCGTAATGTCATGGTGATCAATGGGTGATTGACCAGGGAATAACTCAAGTTTGATTTCTATCCACTGCAGATTACATGTGAATGTGATAAATAAATCTGCTGTGTCATAATGACGAACATACGACATGGCATCTTGAGCATATTTATGCATATGTCGAGGACTTCCGATGTATTTTGCTGGAAGAATTGTCATCCGGCCGACATTCTCTGCATTTCCATCAGTATTAATCGCATCTCGAAGGTGAATATACTCTTCAGAACGAAGTTTGGTCTGTTTCAACTTGATGAATGTCAATAGCTCTGTTTCAATTTTGACATACATATCAACAGCATATTGGTGAAATAATCTCTGACATTTCAAGATGTGTATTGTCTTCATTTTCACGAACCATCAGGTGGTATGAATAATAGTTCATTGAACTGACTTTTTTGTTGATTTCGGCACCTGTAAATAAAATAATTAATGTTTTAATGACAGTGATTGAACTTGCATATAATACATATAATAGATGATACAAAATCTCCATTGCTAAACCAAATTTGTAATTACCTGTAAGGGTATTTTCATCTTGATTGAGAAGTGATAACCATCTTCACCTTGCCAAAACATGATGGGATATTGTAGCGCATCATATGAGTGGTGTGTTTCATACACACGCTGTAACTAATAATTCCGGCGATGTAAAACGATATCACGGGCTTCCAAACTTTCTCCAACCATAACAATGGCAACTTCATCAATTGTTGGTGCATTGAAACGTCTCGCATGTTGGCCCACAGGAGTTTTATCAGCTCTGATTACAATTTTGTGATTATCATATGGCATGAGATCCAGTGCAGTTTTGAACAATGTAATCAACTGATTGTGTTGATGAAAGAAAGTTTGTAATTGAATGACGTGATGCACGGGTTTGTGATATCCGAATCCTTTCAATATCATTTCGCTCTTCACGTTGCTGTGCAGTCCGATTAGAATGAAAATTAGCTTGTTTTCTAGCATTTAGAGTTCTTTGGCCCAAATTGCTCCGCCCGCGTCTTATAGGCGGCATGAGTATTGGACTGAGTATAAATGGAAACACACACAAAATAAACCAATCAACCAAAGATAAATCAAGGAACTTCAAACTGTATATCGTAGAAAGATAAAGTGTCAAATCTACGGATGCATTCAAGTAGTCTATATTAATTTTAAGGTTAAGTTCAAAATTATAAAGTTACTAATTTCAAATATTTTTTCTTTATATTATGGTTTGGTATTCTTTTGTCTGAGATTGATTCACTTAATCGATTCATTGCTCAAATCGATCTTCACGACAAAAAAAAAATTGATTCTTTGATTAATCTCTCTCAGTTCACCATCCCTAGAATTGACAGCTAGAAACAGTTTGAATAGGAAAAAGAAAAATGTGGTTTTTACGTTTTTCAGTGCAATTTTTCCAATTTTTCTCTTCATAAGAACCTTCCTCGGATTTCAAAGAATATTAGAGAAAAAATTATCCGAATTGGTCAAGCCGTTCTCGAGTTTTGCGGTTAGCAACACATTTAGCCATTCATTTTTATTTATAAGAGATACAAATATTTTATTTGAAGCATATTTTTATAAAACCAATAACTTTAAAGCTATACACAAATATATAAATATATATATATATATTTCTTAACTTTTAGAACACTAAAGGTAAAGTATTGCGACCGTAAAAAAAACCTAACTGAAATGTTGATGTATATCGATGTCTCATGACCCCCCGAACCCTAAAAGGTGGTATTTGCAATGCCGTCTGTCTGTATGTCTGTTTAAACTTAAAATTAAGAGTAGTTTAATAAAGGGCGAAAAGAGAAATAATAGATTTTTTCAAAATCAGCTCTAACAATTTTGATTAAAATTCGTATCTGGGCGTTGATTAATATTATGAATAACTGACTATTTTCATTTTCCCGTGAAAATTACTTTTAGGATACTTTACAGAAGCTGAAATTTACGTATCTCCGCAATTATTTTAGATACTAATTAACTTATCATTGCTAAATTAAAAATTAAAAACTTTTATGTGGAATAGATTTTTATAAACCCTACAGTTTCTTTGATATTGGCGAATATATTAATACCATTTTGTGAGCTTTAGTTGTAAAGATATACTACTTGAGTTTTAACGCAATAATTCTCCAATGCCATAGAGTAATCAAATATAAGTCTCTCGAAAAGTTTGTTATTTTTCCTTTAACCTCTTAGGAAAAATGTTTGTACAACAATGATCTATCTCCTTCATTTTAGACTCGATACTAAATATTTACATTGTTTATTGGTCAAAATTTATAAATGAGGAATTTAATAGAAATACGATGGATAACCTTAAGATGTGCAAAACCTAATAAAATGTCGAAAATTTTAACCGGAAGTCGAAATTTTAACACGATGTGTTGACCCTTGTGGACCCAAATTTGATCTTTTTTATCGGTCCAAACATACAATTGAGGACATTAATTCTTTAAAAATAAAATTATAAAATTTAAAAACGCTACTCGAAACACGTTTCACATAAGGATAGTGCAATTTATTCTTTGGTTTGCTAGTGTATATTATTTTGATTCACATAATTTACGAGTTTTGAGTGTAAATATTTCCATTTTTAACAATATAGCGAGAAAGTCTGTGTAATACTCCGCACCATTTATTTAAAGATTGTTTCGATTAGAAGCAATGATTATGTAAAATATTGGATTGTTTAACTTCTACTGGGTTATTTATTGTGTACATGCTAAACAAACCAATTGTATCATAACACAACTTACGAACCTGTACACAAGTGGTGAAAGTACTCTTCAGCATCACCCGAAATCAAATCAGGGGCCCCTTGAATTGTAATCTACCACTCAGTATCCTGACTTTTACTAAATTGTTGTTTGATCCTTCTCAAAGAAAGTGCTCATTCATCGGATATATAACGTGGTCTAAGGCATCAGGCTCACCATAAACTCTGTCACCGGTGACAAAAGAGTTCATTATTTCGAATCTCACCCAGGTGCACTGAGGATGGTTTGCCACGTGTAATTTGAAATGTTATTTTCACATTTTTTCTTTATAATGATTAATTTCCTATAAGATAACCTTTTTTCATAACTAACCACTAAAAATATATTTTTTAAAAATCTAAAATTGAGAACCTTGATTTTTAAAGCCGAGTAGATTTTTTTTTTCAATATGGATATGTCACGCTGTTGTCCCAAGCTCTCGTCTAGGCTATTAAGTATAGACCTCCCAACCACGTGGGCAAGTAATGGTCCAAGGATTTCTATGGCTCGATTGGAGAAGCACTTCCACCCCCACAGCTTCATTCCTGGAGAAGTAATCAGGGGGGACACGACGAGATATTTAGTCTATTTGGACGCCGCTTCCTCCTTGCTCAAATAAAATCGATAGAGATTAGATTGTATGTAGCTTTACTGCTTTGAAGACGCTGGTAGTTAACATATTATGATATATTGTTTTAGAAAAAGAGTTATGGTCTATAATAAAATTATGCCTTTATTAAAAACGTTATTAACGATTTAATTGTAGGAGGAAGTAATGGGCAAGGCAGCTCAAAAGAAACTAGCCAAAAACAAGCTGAAAGATTACGAAGGGTCCTTTTCATGATGAAACCACCCTCATTGCATTTGGCTTAGATACGAACTTGAGACCTTTCAGCTCAGATTCAAGTATGCCAGAAGAACATGGTGGTGTTTGTGTAGGTATTTTTGGTTTGAGAAACACAGGCTCCAACTATCAGTTTTGATAGCAAGTTTTTCTAAGAATGTATAAAATTGTTCGGTGCACCGCACAGACTTTCTCGCCCCTTTATCTAAAATGGAGACATTTATTTAAAACTTGTAAGATATGTAAAACGAAATAATAATCATTTTTGCATGAACATAATGTAAAAAATAGTATAACATTCTACTAAAGAGCATAAATGAAATAATATACACTGTTACATAAACAATGAGAATCGAGAGACATTTCTGTCTACCAAATATAGGAAAAACAACTACACATTTTCTAAACCCCCATTTAAAAATAGTCTGTTTTCTTATATCTTGGAAGATATTGGTTTTATAAAAATATATTAAAAAATATAGTGATTTTGTTTTTAGCAGTCATACAACTTTGCAATAATAACCTATCTCGTATCTCAAAGAAGTGTGGGGATTTTAGAAAAATCTGAGATATCCTCTTTTGTAAAGTACCATCTAAATAATTTTCCTGGAAAAATAAGATGCACCATTTTGTTTGTTATATTAAAAAGTGCCTAGATCTGAATTTTAATAAACATAGTTAGAGCCCATTCCGAAACAATAGAATTTTTAATCTTTTCACCCTTAAGTAAACTACCTTTAATTTTAGGGCCGGCTATCTAATTCCAAAATACACTCTAGGCCTTAAGGAACCTTATTAGTTCCAAAATACACTCTAGACCTTAAGGAACCTTATTTATTCCAAAATACTCTCTAGGGAGCCTTATTAAAGCCCTCAATACCTGGTTCTAGCCCGATCGGTAAAATGGTTTATGCTCTAGGCCGAGATATAAACAAACATCCAGAAGGCATCACAAAAACTACTTTCAGGGGGTCATGAAACGTAAACACTCATCAACATATCCAATGAGATCTTTTTACGATCACAGCACTTCTCCCTCCAAGGGGTGGAAAGCTAGTGAAAACGTTGACGTATTATGTCAATATTATTATTGTATAGCAATAAATATGTAATGTTGGAGAGTGGCTAAGTGTAGGGGGGGGGGGTGTCTATATTCCTCAATACAATATATTACAAAATATTATACTACTTTTCTCAGACCCACTAATTTACATCATTCCAAGAAACGTATTTTGTTCTCTGATACTATTTGAGTGTCCTTAAAAACAATGTGTTACTTGAAATGTTGACAGAGCTAGTATTAAATTTGTATGAAATTATAAAGAATACAAATGGTTGGTGAATATTAAAATAATGAATATAATATTCAGCTGGTGATGAAGTGAATAGTGAAATTAAAAAACAGATATATATTATTTAAGTTTTAATAGATAAATGTAAAAAAAAAAAGAGCTTTGGGTGTCCGGACCCCCCTGAAACCAACTCTCTACGCCCATTAGTCTAATATTTGCTGTGACCAACGATTTCTTTGATTGGTTTAATCAAAGCCTGAATTACAAACAGATCCAACATATAGTAACTCAAAAATAGTATGTGCACGGCAAATTTAACAATTCTGACACTCTTTAAAAAAAATTATTAAACAAAGGAATATAATATTCATCCACCTGGAAACATTTTTCTGTTCACGTAAAGTTGTTTCAATCGTGAAAGTTACAGTACATATTTGCGAGGTAAATGAACACGTTTTTTTTTATATACATAGACGCGTCAACTGTAAAATAGGTTAATGCTACAGTGAACAAATTATTATACAAATTAACAATAAAAATCCAACTCTAGCTCTAGTTTTAATACAGAGGTACAATACATGGGCACATTGTAACGACATACATTAATTTTATATTGAGGGTGTATTATTAAGGAAATTTGTACCCACAAATTTTATTTAAAAAACTCAACTTGGCTTTGGAAACTTGATACCATTGCCAAGTGGGTTCATAACTATATTCATCCCAAAACATATAAATTACAAAATTCATATATGTCAGCTTAGATGTCAGTGCAACTGCTTTTAGTCATAGAAGGTTTTGAGATAATCCGGAAGATCAGTAAGGCCTTTAAATTAGCTCAATACTGGTGTAAATTCATAGATAGATTTTCTGTTATCTTCCAAGACATTTCAGCGCCATAGCTGAACAACATTTAGAGGGCATCATAAGAATATGAAGACATTGCTAATTTAAGGATGCATATCTATAAATGTTAGAACTTCTATTTTAAAATTTGCAGGTAGGTGATATAATTAATTTATTCGCTAAATAGTATTAAAAATTTTTTATAATATATATATATATTAATGAATCAGATAGCTGAAGCTATCATTTAACATTTTAGTGAGGCTTAACACCACATAGATATCATATTCTGAAAATGTAAAAATGACACCTGGACACGGGAATCGAAACCGGGACCTTCGGCTTGGTGCGCCAATGCTCTTATCACTGAGCTATCCAAGATTAGTCCCGTGCTCATGGTCATTCTTCACTCATATTTTAAGGCAGAGTTTATGATGGACTTACGGAAGTAGTCAGCTTATAAACATGTGATTATATGGGATCACAAACCATCAGACAACGCATCCACCTGCGACTCGGTAGTTGGCATTATGCAGCCAATTGATAATTATATGATAATTGTACGGGATTGCATATATTTATATATATAATATATATTTATATATATAATCTATATTTATAATATATAATATATATTTATAATATATAATATATATTTATAATATAGTTTAAATTTGTTTCAAAACTTCATAAATTTGTTAAACTTAGACTAAATATTTAATCAATACAATCTATTTAGATCATTTCCTTTTTAACTTAATTTATTTTAGGTAGGCCCTATTTAATGTCCGCTTTCTGAACCAACTGATTATATCAGCACAGGACTTATAAACTAACCTAAATCTAGAAAAGACACCAAACCCAATCTAACGTATAACCCGACAAGTAGTAAGACGGATGCATTAAAAAAAAGCCCCTCACCTAACCTCCCGTCGTTAATTCAACACTGTGAAAGGGGAAACCCAAATTTCACCAATGATAAATTTTTACAGCCATGCCATGAATCGAACCAAGAATTCTTAATTCAATGGACAGACACGCAACTGACTGAGCTATGGTGTTGGACATACTCGTATTTAGAACAAATGTGTGCTGTTCTATTATGAGAATATATCTGACTGAAATAAAAACAGGTGTATAACATATTAATATGTCTAAACGATATTAAGCTGGTCGTACTACAAAATATATCTTCGATTCACAGTGCAAACGTTTAATCTAATAAATCAATATACGGTCTATGTGACCTGGCGGCCTAGGGGTAAGTTGTCGGAATTCTGTGCTGGGGGTCCTGGGTTAAGTCCTCGGTCCCGGCACAGATTAATCTGATTGCCAAACCCTTCCTTCACCTCTGACAAGACATGTATTAATCACAACTTGTGAATGTGTGGAATGCCAGACCTCCACCGTGGTTTGGATCCCGCGTTAAACTGTAGGTCCTCCATTTCAGCTCACAATCACCCTACCATTACACATTAGCGTAAGTGCGTATAACCCAACCGGGTAGTAAGACGCGGTGCTAATAATAATTATATACGGTCTACTAGCAAGAAACACAATCAAAGCTGTAACCGGATCCTACTTGGTTTAAACAGTTGATTTTTAAAATTAATACTACTAATATTTTTAAGAAATAATCTTATTATTTTATTATTTTTCCAGCTGTGTCTGACAAGGTCATCTATGATTCAATTTAAATTATTTTTTCTTTTTTAAATATAATATTCTTTCCTGTTTAGTCTGTGTTGACTAATATATGACTAAAAATTTATAAAATAAACATCTATCAACTATAAATTTTCATTTTTTACTTAATTGTTCAAATACTATATACTATAACTTTTGTTTATACTTGGTGTTTAATCTGTTTTATATTATTTTCACTGTATCTAATATTTTAACTCAAAGAATTTGTTTGGACATTGTTCATCTTAATATTCTCAACTGTACATTATATCTCAACTATCAATCCTTACACTATTGTCTGACTACTCCTTATCATTACCATATTTTTGTAACCCGATGAATTACAAAACTTATTTTCAAGTCTTTTTGAATAAAGAAGCGTGAGTATAGGATTAGTAGGGTGAAAAGGGTGTCTATTTATCAACCCCAACTGGTTGCAGTTTAGGAAAATATAAACAGTGGCAGTAGTTTGAAAGCAGCCTGTTTATAGGTAAGTGCGTGCTATACATACTGTGTCGTGTGCATGCTTTTAGTTTTGTGGGTTTAGTATGTAGTGTAGACTTGTATCAATTTGTAAGTTATTTTATATGTTAAGTTGGTTTACTTGTCCTGGATGCAAAGTTTGGTTTTCTAAGTTAACATTATGAATTCCAGTTAACGAACAAAACAATCTTGTCTACATCAAATTTTGGTAGGAGGAGCTTTTTAAAAAATACAAACATATTTATTTGCAGTAAAAATTGATAACATTTTACTATATTATTAGTGTTATTTCATAGACATCTTTTATATCTATAAAATGCTACCACTGCCGATCACACAACTTGATGTATAACAAAACTGTTTTAAGTAAATTTGGTAACTGTCAAAAAAGTGTCTGCCTATCTGACTATAGCCGGGGCTCTCAGAATAGCTGGCGTACACAGGGCACTAACATTCCCAACCTGCTTTCTCCCTTTCCACAGCCATAATATATTATGTCAACCTTTTCTATACCTGTGTGTCTCATGAATATGAGTTAAAATCTTCAATACATTTGATCAAGTTGGAAATGTCCTTATTTGAAAAGTGTACAATTTTGACTATGTAAGCAGGAGTGACAAAAACCTTTGAGCAAAGCACAAAATTTTAAATCTACAATTTTAATAGAGAAAGAAGAAATCATATCTATAGATATCTAGGTTGGAGCAATGATAGTGGAACCTTATTTGTATAGAAGGGGTTTGGGGAGTTGATTAACAAAAAATAAATGTTGATGGATTTCCCCTACCCCCTCTTCCTTCAATCCTATAGAAATCCGGGGGCCTTCTTCAGGTAAACGTTTGCCAATTAGATGACAATTTTGGAGAGGTTCTCACCTAGAGTTTTTTTTAAATCATACTCCTGTAGTATTTAATTAAAGTGGTGTTCCCTCAGATTTTGTTTAGAATGTTGATGCTCTTATAAAATATGTATGGCTGTACTCACCTCATAATTATTTTTATTTGATACCTTTAAAATCTATTTGAAATTAGTTTTTAATCGTATCATCTTCATAACTATATGAGAGAAGTGAACTAAATCTAGAGGGAGGCAAATTTATTCCAGAGGGAAACACTATTTTCACGGGGCAGTGCTCCTACCCCACTTATACCTTTTCTACCACTTCTGCCATGATTTATTTTAAGAAGTGTTCAAAATAAATTTTCAAACTTAGTGAGACGATACGCAAGTTTCTAAATGTTAAAAAAATTGATAGCAGTTAAAGTATTTAATTTCTGCCATTAATTAACATCAAAATATACGACAGGTAACTTCCAGAGTAATTTAATATATAAATATTTATTTATCTGTGAACTATTGGCATTGCTGCGACCTTGTGTCTCTTGAAACACATATTGTTAGTATAGCTCCTTTACAAAAATAGTTTGTTATTTTAAAACAGTATTTGATTTTGATTGGTCTTTGTTTTGATCCGAGGGTAACCTTTAACCCTCCCCATTTTACTAAGGAAAATGTACTAATTAAACACTGCAATTACCACGAAAATATATCTTAATAATTTAAGCAGCCCTTTACTATTTATACTCCCTCCCCATCCTCCAACAAAAAATTTTCCTACGCTTCTATATTACTCAAAATACAAAATATGTTTATGGCTGCTTCCCACTGCATATTACACCCCATCCGATCTAGAATAATTTAATTACGTTTGTGAGCTATATATGAGTAAGGTAGAATTTAAAGGAAATGCACCCACATTTGTTGGATAAAGAATGGGAAAATCCATCCTTAGTACACTCCACTGGTATTCAAACCCCAATCTCTCCATAGCCGGATAGTCAAACCATATAAACATGACGTTTAATCCACGTGTCCACTGATGCGAATGATCAATAGCTATACTATCTCGTATACCAACTAAGATCAAATCTAGGTGCTTCAACCCTGTGGTCAGTCCGTCTAAAACTCTGTCACTAGGGGAAAGAATGGGGTGAAGAAAATGAAAAATCCATACCAAAAAATACTTCTCAATGACAATAAAATTAGTATTTAAGATAAATTAATTTTTTCTGTGATGTTTTACAAGGTTTAAAATGTCCAATCAGAGGAGCGTACTTAGATAACTGAGTTACTTTGAGTTACTTAGAGCGTGTATGCGGCGGGAACTATATTCTCCATTCCAACCGCCGCGCCGCGCCACCCCGAAAGCAAGTGACTATGTCATATCTACTTAGTGGATTTCCTTTGAAGTGAAGCTTACAGTTTGCGACACATGCAAACACCACAATAAGACTATTTTAGAATATATCCCGGTTGATTGTTGACAGCCAACTAACTAATGGTATCAACAACAAGACAGGAAGGTGGCAAAATCTCTCAACACCCCTCTTCCCATGAATCCTTCCTTCATATATTTTGAATCAAAGGGAATGTAATCTTAGCGTAAGCTTTCTATCTAAAAAGGATTTCCTCAACATTTATTTTCCTTTGACGCCAAACAAATGAATGGTTGTTTGAAGTAAACACTTGTTTTAAGTTTCATCGTTGTAGAGAAAAGAAACCATTGGTGCAAAAGCATACGCGTATACAAGTAGCCCAGAAGGACGCGATATTGTAACCCCTCTATCCCCACATCAATCTTGAAATTGTAATTCTACATGGTGTTGCCAGGTTAAACAGCTAAACTTTGAGAAGTTGTGGTGATTCAAATTATTATTATTATTATTATTACCGCGTCTTACTACCTGTTCGGGTTATACGCACTTACGCTAATGTGTAATGGTAGGGTGATTGTGAGATGAAATGAAGGACCTACAGTTTAACGTGGAATCCGAACCACGGTGGCGGCCTGGCATTCCCCACATTCACAAGATGTCTTGTCAGAGGTGAAGGAAGGGTTTGGTAATCAGATAAA
>CABFVZ010000586.1:182935-205174 GCA_902151445.1 Timema monikensis | reverse complement strand
ATCCGAACCACGGTGGAGGCCTGGCATTCCCCACATTCACAAGATGTCTTGTCAGAGGTGAAGGAAGGGTTTGGTAATCAGATAAATCTGTGCCGGGACCGAGGATTGAATCCCGGCCGCCAGTACAGAAGTCCGACACCTTACCCCCTAGACCACCAGGTCACCCTTGTGATTCAAAAAACTGACTAAAATTGTATTTTGGAGATTTTCTCGTTTTAGCTTCTTTTTCGTGCAAACAACAAAAAATTAAATATAAACACGTTTTTCTGCAGAGGTGCTCGGCAATGGCTTAATATTAACCTTTCTGGGAGATGGATCGGTCGTGCTGTACCCCGTGGCTTGGCCTCTACGTCCACATGATTTAACACCATTAGATTTTTTTATGTATGTATGGGAATCTCTCAGGTAAAAAGTGTATGAAGTGCCTGTTAATGAGTTTCAATCATTAGGAAAAAGAATAACGCAAGCGTGGGTGACCTGGTGGTCTAGGGGGTAAGGTGTCAGACTTCTGTGCTAGCGGCCGGGGCTCAATCCTCGGTCCCGGCACAGATTTATCTGATTACCAAACCCTTCCTTCACCTCTGACAAGACATCTTGTGAATGTGTCGAATACCAGGTCGCCACCGTGGTTCGGATTCCACGTTAAACCGTAGGTCCTCCATTTCATCTCACAATCACCCTACCATTACACATTAGCGTAAGTGCGTATAACCCGAACGGGTAGTAAGACGCGGTGCTAATAATAATGATAGCGCAAGCGTGCGATGAAACAACAGTTGCAAAATCTCGGTCAGCCACTCGTTCCGTCGTTGATAGATGCAATGCTTGTACACGGGCTGGAGGTCATCAATTCCAACAAAATAAATAAAATATTCTATTTAATACCTTATTGGTTTGATTTTATTTCGTTTTTTTTTTTTGCTGTTTGTGTGAAAAGGGAGCGAAAACAAGGAAATCTCCAAAAATACATTTTGAGTTAGTTTTTAGATCCACTACCACTTCACAAAGTTTTGTCGTTAAACCCGGGAACACTTTGTATGTTTAATCAAAGGTTCTGTCTACTTAAAGGGACGATGCGGTATTTCTAATAGTGATGGGATCGAAATCACTAGAAATTATTATCATAGTATCCTAGAACTTTATGTTTCAAACCTGTTAAAATAAAGACAATTTGTTTGAGAAGGGGAACATTTATGTTCCTAACAACTTGATTTGATCTTATAACTACAAAATTTCGCGTGAAAGGAAACATTGTGGAAATAAGCTAGATTCAACATGTTTTGAAATAGCTCAATAATGAATGAAATGCCTCTTGACGCGAACCATGTTTTAAAATATTAATCTATTTTTTAATTAACGTGATATTTATGGACGTCTGCAAGACAATATTTTCAAATCAAAAAATAAGAAATAAAGATAAGCTAATTATGAGTCATAAATTAGTATAATATTAGCCAAAAAATATTAAAATCTATGCTACATGAAACGTAAGGTGTCTTCTTGTATCATAAAGCCGTCCAGATATTGAGTGTAGTTCGACACCTTAGCTGAGTTGATAGCGTGTCTGTATACTGAGCTAAGGGTCCCGGGTTTGACTCCTGGCATGGCTGAAAAATGTATCATTGGTGAAATGTAGGTTTCCCCTTTAACAGAGCTGAATTAACGATCGGGGGCTAGTTGTTGTGTCTGTTCTAAGTTTAAGCTAGTTTATAAGTTGGTTCAGCGAGTGCACATTAAATACCTCAAATAATGTTGTTGTTTTTTTTAACCCGCCTCGGTGGCGTAGTTGGCTAATGTGCTTGTCGTGTTGAGATCAACTGCTGAAGACGGGGATATCAAGGTTCGATTCTCGGTCCGGTGAACTGGGGGTGGTTTTCCTAAATGGTTTTCCACTCTCCCTCCACGCAAATGCGGGTTCACTTCCTCTAATTCAACCTTCCCAATTCCTAATCTATTCGCGTAATTAGTACCTAAAGCGTATAACCCTAAACGGGTAGTAAGACGCGGTGCTAAATATTAATGTTTTTTTTTAGTATGTAAGCTGCAGCCATTTGGCCATTGCCTGTGACGTCAAGAATCATAAGGGATGAATTCATTAGTTTAATAAGCGCAAGACTACATTTTTATATCAATTGTTAGAGGTATGAAAGAGTGCTCTTTTACGTTAACCCTTCCTCCCAAAATTGAATCCTAGACATGTGCCTTGCTCATGTGTGGAGTGTCTGGTGTGTGAAGTGTCGTCCCAGTTAATAACAGCGCTGATCTTACTTAGAGAAACTAAACTTTTAAAATGATGATTTTCAAGGAACGCCGGGAAATATCGTACGACGGATTTGATGTTAGCTCTCAAAATTCTAAATATTTTTTTCCAAAAAATTCTAACGCTCTTACTATTACTCGCGCGCCTTCTTTGCCTCTTGTATTAAGCCGTTTATAAACTTTTTCTAGCCACACCGAGCTCACTCGTATACTGAGTTGAGAGTTTAAAGGTTCGATTTTAATTACAGTCTAAACGTGTAAATTTTCTGGGTGGTTCTTTTCTGTCGCAGTGGTTAATTGTCGGCTGGTGGACATGGTGTTGTGTCTGTTATAGAGTTAAATTAGTAAGGCGTGTAGTGATAATTAGATGGTTCAGATCCTAACCGTTATATTATAATAAAAATCAAATGAACTGTATCGGTACCATTCATTTGATTACACATTAGTTCAAAGAATATGTTTTAAAAATGACAATTCAACTTAATATGATATAATATTTAAATACTCACTATAAAATCTACGATTGTTATAAATAATAAGATTTACTCTTCTTCTTCCTGAATCCTTCCACTTTTCAAGATATCTACATTCTATTACAGAAATGAGGTAGGAAATAACAAAGTAATTTCAGAGGAAGTATAGGTCTACAAAAATTTGCGCAGCTGGAACGTGGGAATCAATTTAGGCAAAAAAAACCTTTACTCAGCCTTTCGTGATTCAAACCTTGACCTCCTAATCACCGGAAAACTAGACTACACGAGCTTGACGTTTAGTCCACAATCTCACCAATGCATGTAACAAGATAGTAGTGATATTGATGTTTTGTTAGGAAACTCAAATCTCTGTATTTTCTTTTAATTATAACATCTTGTTCGTTTTATAAAGTATTTCTACTTTTATATAAGACTATTCCAAACACTTCTGAGTAATCCATTTTCTATTATTTTATTTTATATAAAAACTATTTTGTCTCATGCTGAAACGTAGACCTTAAGTGCTTTGAAACCCAACAATAAAAAAATATAAAAATACCAATAATGTTGTTATTGATAAAAGAAAATATTACACAGTAAAATTGACAGGCATTTTAGGTTTTATCCCTTGCAAAACATAATGTATATAAATTTTATTTAAACTTTTATTTATAAATGGATCAAACTTTCTAGAATTTTGTTTGTTTTAAAAGTTTTCTTTATAATTACACGGCTTGCCCTTTTAATTAAAATTAATTCGCAAGATAATTAGGTTTCCCTAGATATTGTTTTATGAAATTATATTTTTAGTCCACCAACCCCAAAACAAGGAGCGAAAGTTAAACAGTCTAAAAAAACGCTTAAAAACTATAATGACAGTTTCAACTTTTAAAAGGCTTTACTGAAATATAGAGTTATATTTGGATTGCGATAGGAGGAATATTAATTAAGATTCACTTTAAAACCAAACCCTTCCTTCACCTCTGACAAGACGTGTATTAATCACAGCTTGTGAATGTGGGGGAATGCCAGGCCTCCACCGTGGTTCGGATTCCACGTTTAACTGTAGGTCCTCCATTTCATCTCACAATCACCCTACAATTACACATTAGCTTACTGCTGACTGTTAGCTACCCCACATTAACTTTTTATTTGCTTTAAAGGTTTATTCCTACAACAATCTTACTATGGTTATCGCAGGGATGACACTATTTACTAATACAACAAATTTACATGTGTTTTACAGATTTTCCAGAATTAATTCTCCTTACAGTTTGAAGTAGAAAAGGAATTAAATTAAATTTACTATAATACTGATGCCCTAATGACCTCAGTGTCAATGGGCCTCTAAACACCAATAATAATATAATAGTGATTATTTTAAAGTCATGTAATACGCGTTCAGAACATGATAGTTCGAACTTGATGGGGAAATAAATGCAATCGTTACACAACCACCAGGTTTAAAGAGAGGCGGAGATAAGACATGTGTTCGAATAAACATGATTAGTCTTATCTTTTTTTATCATGAGATGGTCTATTACTGTCTGAATCTTGTAGTTAAATGTTCCAAAACTATAATTATTCTAGTATTTGTAGTGCTATTTTGCAAAATTCCTTTTATTTCTGACCACGAAACATACCCTGTGTTTTAATACTTTCTCTAAGTTTTCAAGTTGCGTAACAACTTTGCTATAAAGCACTTTGGTTCACACAGGACAGCTACGAAAGGCTCAGGAATATTACCAAATAGTCTAGGCGTACAAATCTTTCGTCCCGAATCTCTCACTCAGACATGTCCACGAACCAACTCTCCTACGTGTCCCAAGCATGCACTCATATGTGTTTACGTACCGTACTGACTCTTCTAGTATTTCTAGGCCTAAATACCAAAATAAAAGTGTCCAAGCCCTCTCAATCACTATGAGGGTCTTCTTATCTTTAAAATTTTACTATCAGTTGACGTATTAAAACAATAATTTGAAAATGAAACAAAATATTTTTAATATCTGAAATTAAAAAATAATTAATAAAATAAGTCAAGGTACATCCGGACTAAACTTTTGTTCAAGGGCGGTTCGTGTGTTGTTCCTGAACAGCTCACCAGGAAGTTCACTTCCTGTTCGTTGAAAATCTCAGATCAGGAAAATATGTTGAGTGTGCAGAAATATATTTTGACCGCTTGTAAATAAATTATAAGTGCAGATACATGGCACAAGTGGTCAAAATGTATTACTCATGAGTTCCTTTCAACTCATCGTCTCAGGTACTGCTTGCAAGAAGCTATAAATCTCCTTTCCACTCCTTATTAAAATACAGCTCACGAACATCTCTAGAGCTATATTCTACACATTGTCCAAAATACAGCTCAGAAGCAGCCCTAAAGCTCCTTTCCAGCCATTGCTCAAATACAGCCCATGAGCGGCTCTAAAACTCGCTTCGACCCATCGTCTAGTTACAGTTCATGAGCTTAGTTTGGACTCACCTTATTTTCTCAAAATAAAAGCTAAACTAAAACAGCGATCGCCGTCCGTTCCCCGATCACTTACTCTTTTCTTCACGAATCCTCTTGTGGATAGGATTTACTTCGATTTACAATACTCCTTACTTCCCCAGCCCCCTCCTTTCTATATCCACCCACCCTCTTTCAATTTGTCAGGGTCCTCAAATCTGCTTGAGTTATTAATGATCTAGACTTGCAGACATCGAAGTTTCCTCTCCTTGGAGTATACGTTAGGAGGGCTACTACTTTATTCTGCAAGTATCATGCATATTAGATGATACTTAAATTACTTTAAGGGCGATAGAGATTTAGCCTGGTGGAAAACCTACTGAAGAATATCAAGGGGATTTTATGACGTCATCACCATGAAATTTTTTCAAGGTTGATAAACTAGTTTTGATATTTTGAGATATTATCAAGAGATAATTCCTTATTCTGCTTCTTACCACCCGTCCAAGCTGACCGCATATTTACATTAATTGGCTAGCGATGGAAGAGAGATTGAATTTATATAAATATACCCGCATTTTCGTGGAGATATTGGGAAACTATATAAGGAAAAAAAACCTTAGTTCAATCAGCAGGAAATTTAACTCCAACCTTATCTCCTACATGGGATAACCTCACGAGAAAATACTGACGCCATTGTCAGCGTGCTCATCGATGAGGAGGATTACTTAGAAAATAAATATAAGCTTATTGTCGTGGATAGAGGATGGATAAAGCCATAGTGAGTTTCATCGGTGGAGATCAGTTCACTATAGTGTGACTCGAACCCCGACCTCTCCAACGTAATCAGTGACCAATTACAACGCGAATCTAACGCCTTAAACTGCTCGGCCAACGCTTTGTATATATGTGTATGAAGTAAATACGTGACTTAATTGCCCTCATAATTTTGTTTGTGATAATATGACTGTTTCAAGTGTCAAGTCCTCTTTGTCAGATCACGTTTTATCGAGAGGTTACCTTCCAGCCGTGTGCACGGAGTGACATCCAGATCATGCCTACTTTCTCTTGTTTTACCGAGAGGTTACTTACCAGCCGTGTGCGTGGAGTGACATCCAGATCGTGCCAACTTTCTCTTGTTTTACCGAGAGGTTACCTACCAGCCGTGTGCGCGGAGTGACATTCAGATCGTGCCAACTTTCTCTTGTTTTACCGAGAGGTTACCTACCAGCCGTGTGCGCGGAGTGACATTCAGATCGTGCCAACTTTCTCTTGTTTTACCGAGAGGTTACCTACCAGCCGTGTGCGCGGAGTGACATCCAGATCGTGCCAACCTTCTCTTGTTTTACCGAGAGGTTACCTACCAGCCGTGTGCGCGGAGTGACATTCAGATCGTGACAACTTTCTCTGGTTTTACCGAGAGGTTACCTACCACCCATGTGCGTGGAGTGACATTCAGATCGTGACAACTTTCTCTGGTTTTACCGAGAGGTTACCTTCCAGTCATGTGCGCGGAGTGACATTCAGATCGTGACAACTTTCTCTGGTTTTACCGAGAGGTTACCTTCCAGCCATGTGCGTGGAGTGACATCCAGATCGTGCCAACTTTCTCTTGTTTTACCGAGAGTTTACCTACCAGCCATGTGCGCGGAGTGACATCCAGATCGTTGCCAACTTTCTCTTGTTTTATCGAGAGGTTACCTACCAGCCGTGTGCGCGGAGTGACATTCAGATCGTGCCAACTTTCTCTTGTTTTACTGAGAGGTTATCTACCAGCCGTGTGCGCGGAGTGACATCCAGATCGTGCCAACTTTCGCTTGTTTTACCGAAAGGTTACCTACCAGCCGTGTGCGCGGAGTGACATTCAGATCGTGCCAACTTTCTCTTGTTTTACCGAGAGGTTACCTACCAGCTGTGTGCGCGGAGTGACATCCAGATCGTTGCCAACTTTCTCTTGTTTTATCGAGAGGTTACCTACCAGCCGTGTGCGCGGAGTGACATTCAGATCGTGCCAACTTTCTCTTGTTTTTATTTAGGTTTAGAGTTGATAGAAATAGACCACGATTCCACTGCCATGAAATATTAAGATGTAGATTTGAGCTCAACAAGCGCTAACATACATCCAATATTTACACCTCGTTCGTCTTCGCTTAGTGATGAGGGAGGCTATTTACAGGCCTATGGGAGGCGGGTTCTGTTCCGGTAGCTGCCTAAAACCATTAATTGTATTTTTGATCAGAATTCATCCAGGTGTCCAAAATTAGTTATTTCCTTTCGAATTATTGTTTGAAAAAAATCTGCCCCGCGTCTCACCGTAGTAGAATTTTAATAGAAAGAAGCTTTTAGGAAAAATAAGAATTTTATTTTTGCGATCAAAATGGACACTGTTTTAATGTAGTATTAGTATAATTTTGCTGTGTCAATAATGATCTAACGTCTGAATACTTCAAAATGTTTTTAGTCAACTGTCGAAAAAGGTTTTTTCCTCTTGAAACTGTCATAAAAGTTTCTTCCTCACAAAATCGGAGTGTTTGTCCGGACTATATGAGTTTTAATTAATATTATGGGGTAAAGATAATGAAGGTGGAATTAGATAAAATGCACTCGTGCTTTCATGGAGATGGTGCGTGGGAAATCAGGTAGGTCAAACTACCTACAGTGCACCTGGATGGGTTTCGTACCTCAACCTTTACCCAGCACTGGCATATCAGACAAGGTTGGTGCCTTAGTCCGGCAGAGGGAGCTGTGCTGTAGTTTATTATTATTATTATTATTATTATTATTATTATTATTATTATTATTATTATTAGCACCGCGTCTTACTACCCGTTCGGGTTATACGCACTTACGCTAATGTGTAATGGTAGGGTGATTGTGAGATGAAATGAAGGACCTACAGTTTAACGTGGAATCCGAACCACGGTGGAGGCCTGGCATTCCCCACATTCACAAGATGTCTTGTCAGAGGTGAAGGAAGGGTCTGGCAATCAGATAAATCTGTGCCTAGACCGAGGATTGAACCCCGGCCACCAGCAGAGAAGTCTGACACCTTACCCCTAGACCGCCAGGTCACCTATGCTGTAGTTAATATCCCTATCTGATGTTTTTCGGCAAGGATCAAAACATGTATCACTTTAATATTGGAAGTGTACTCTATTCACAAAGTGGTAGATTAACGTTATGTGGTCTATATGTTGTGTTTGTTCTGATGGTAGGCTATAATAAGCCACTGATAGCGTGTTCAAGTATAATTTGGTTTAAATTGTATTCACCCAAACAAATGTGTGAAGCATTTGATTGGGTTCAATATCTCATTCGTTGAAAAAAAATTTATTCTTTTCAAATTGTATTACTCGTTGTAATCGGATTACACACACAGCAGTATCAGCGCGTTTCCTATTGCAACAGAAAGGATCATTCGTATAACATTTTATTTGAATAAAAGAGTTCGGAGATAAAGCTAGAAACATTTACTATAGAGATGGAGTTTCAGATATAATTCATCATTTTACTATGGCAAATTGAGGAAATGTTATAACCATTATATTGTTAATTTCTATTAATATTATTACCTACTTTATCGGTGGTATAAGATGTCAGTTTCACAATGGATTAGCTTTACGCTGATGGAAAGTTCAAGACTTGAGTCTCGAATGGATGCAGTAGGCGATGGTTTTTCACGTGTTTTCTGTTTCATTGCCTTCGTGGGTGTTGGTATATTCTCTATGATTTACCAGAGGAACTATATGGGCCTAGCTACACCACTGGACTCCAAAATAGTAAATACACTAAGTTCATCTGGATGATATTCAAACATTTGATGTTCAGAGCTCGTCCAACTCCACAGATAACGCGAAATTAACTATGTAATACCCCCAATGGTGAGTGGATTGTCTGAGGCGTCACTATCGCAATGAACTAGACTCTCAATGACTGGGAGATTGGGGTTCAGATGCTGGTCGAGTGTACTGAGAAAGGATTCTTCCTTAGTTATTTTTCACCTCTTCCTCCACTCAAATATATATAAACTTCATCTAGACGTAACCTTACTCATCCCTAACATATTAGCGTAGTTAGTTGATATGCGTACAGCCCGAACTGGTATTGAAACACTGTGACAATTAAATACTATTCTAAACTTGTTAAAAGTGGAAAATTGATTTAGTAAATGGTACGGCGTATCTCACAGATTATCTTGCTATTCTACCTTAAAATGGAGCAATTTTCATATAGCTCTGAAACTGGTAAATGTATTTCATGTTCATATTATTTAAGAAAATACTGTATTATTTACAATATATGAAAGAGAAAAGCAACTCTAAAACCATTATGGCAATCAGAAAATTACAATAAATGTATCTTACCCCTGAGTAAAACGACAAACTGATTGCACAAAGGTACACAATTTAAGATCAACCATAACTATGCGCAACTCCACCAATTTCAAAAGATCTATTTAAAAAATAATATTTGCCTATAACTCAGAAAATGTTTATTTTATAATATATTATTTAAAATAAAAGGTGTTTATTTTTAAGATTCCTGCGGTTTTGCAATAATTAATTTCTTATCTTAAGCATTAATGGATATTTGGTACAAATTGGAATTGTACGCATATGTTAAGTACCCTCAAAGTCATTTTTATGGTAAAATAGATGTATCATTTTGTTTGTAAAGTAAAACAGTATTTTGATATGAATTTTAACCAAACTTTCTAAACCCATTTTTGATAGAATCAATCCTTTCTCTTTTCCCCCCAACTAATGGGTTAGTTAAATAAACTAAGCTCAGTTTTAGGGTTGGATGTATAATCCAAAAAATTCCTCTGGGGAGCCTTGTTAAAACCCTAAACAACTGGTTTTAGCCGGACCAGTAAGATGGTTTCAGCTTTAGTCCCGAGATGTAGACAAAGGGAAAAATATACAGCATCACGAAAACTAATTTTTTGTTTCAGAGGGTCAGTAAAGGTGGACATTTATCGAAATCTTGAGTTTGATTATTTTGAAGATCACGACACTTCTTCTCTCTTCAAGGAGTTTAGAAAAATGAAAAAACAATTCTGTACCCGCCAAGTTATTGAACTTTTGAACTTGTAAAATTGAAGTAAAGTTATAATTAAATGGCCTAAGTCTGGCCTTCGCCCAACTAGGTAGGTTGACGATTTTCTGTAATTCAGTGATAAGAAATTATTGATTCTACCTATATATCTGCTAACAAGTATACTTTATTATGCAATTCAAGTGCACTCGTTTTAAACCAACATTATCTATCCCAACCCTTATTTTTTCACAGGGTCAAATTCTTTCAAGTTTTGTAGTTAATTCAAAATGTGTATTTTTATTTGTTAGCACTGCTTCTTACTACCTGTTCATATTATGCGCGTAAGTACTAATTACTCTACGGAGTTGAGGATGAGGAAGGTTTGAGTGGAGGAAGAGTGAACATGTATTTTGGAAAAATCATCTTCAGTACCCCCAACTGGGATTTGAGTCTCGATCTTCCTGTCATTGGCAATATGAGAGTGATGTCTTAGACCATGCGGCCATCGAGATGGGTCCGAATAAAATTATATCCAATATGATTCCGTGACGACTAAGTCCTTGACCTCAACAAGGATTAGAACCAAAGTCTCGTGGAGGTTGTCGGACATCGTATAGGTTACAACCCCTACTTACTGGTTTAGGGTCTTGGATTCGATTCCCAATGAGATTTGATAGTAATTTTGAAATATAGTTTGATCCCATTCACTTGAGAGTGAATTGATGCTCTGGGGTCTGGTTTCTGTGTCTGTGTGGGTGTTTGACCTCGGGTAACCTCTTTCAGCCCTTGACGTAGCTCGCCCTAGGTTCACAAGAACCTAAAGGTTGTCCCGGGGGAGGACGATTGAGTCCAAGGACAGTTGGGAGGGGGTGGGGGAGTGGTGGTGAAGAGATGGAAGAGTTTCGTGTGAGTCAAGTGTTTTTTTGGCAACATCTATCCCCTTTCCCTCCATCCCGGCACAAGATGTGTGTAGACATATGGCAGTGAGGGGAGGGGGGGGATACGCCATGTCTCTATTTCTTTGCCAACAAAAAATTACCGTGTGTGTTTCGTCATTCCCGTGATGCAATGCGGCAGTGTGAAGATATGGATGTGACTAGCCTCCCCCTCCTCCTATTCCAACCCAAAAGTCTCCCCCTAAACCCGTTTTCGCCGAAAACTGATGTCCAGGAAACGTTAAATCGCAAGGACGGAACCAGAACCACTGTGGAGAACTATGTGGTCGCTTCTACCCTTCCATTGACTGTCTGCGACGTTTTTGGAGCTCAGAACTTTTGTGACGGGGCTGCGTTGGTGATTCAACCGTGACTCCTGTCATCTATTACTTGCTGTAATCGTCAGGGTTGACTTCACTCGCGTCGTGGGAAGACTCTGATCCGGGATATTATTATTATTATTATTAGTAGTAGTAGTAGTAGGCTCAATACTAAGGTTGGCCCACAACGGTGGGCACACAGATTAAGGCGTCAGTCACATCTGGTATAACTTTTCACTGACGGGAAGGTTGGGTTAGAATCTCGCTGGTCTGCCCACCATCCCTCCACGCAAATGTGGGTATATTTCCTCTCAAATCAATCTTCCTCATCCCTACCCTATTATTGTAAACATGTGAGTAATATGGAGTAGTAGAAAGCAAAAACAACAACATGGAATTCACAGACAATCGTGAAAGTTTTTCATCTTTTAATTTAACTATTAATATTTTAAATCTTTAATACTAATAAATCCAACACTTTTATACGTGCATGTAATGTCAATTTGCACTTATAAGTAAGAAGCTTACCTTTCTAAGCTTCACATTGATGTAGTTGATAAGATAAGGCCAAGCTGATCCTATTAAATGAACTTATAAAATTAAGTATCACATGTTATTTAATATTTTAAAGTATTTTTAAATGTTTGAAGATTTTTAATTGGTTCTGCTTGATATGACCTAATTTAAGGAGCACGAGTGAGGAGGATAGCTTAGATAAAATTCCCCCGTGATTATCTAGGAGAGAATATTGGAAAATCATAGCGAAAATAACATCCGGAAAATCAACCCCAGTTAACCCGGCCGAGATTTGAGCCTAAGCCATCCTTTCTATGGCAACCATAAGTAGCTTGAGTCTGACGAGTTGGACAACTCTACCACTGATACAGTTAGCCTCAGTGTCAACGCCCCGACCGACTTGGTTAAATCATGAATTTTAGAATCATTAATTAAGATGATATAAAAATGGTGAAGGTGTATGTTTTAACCAAGGGCGCCGCCTACTTTAAGAAAAACATGATCATACTAAAGTGTTTATTTTGAGAAAACCATTTTTGAAGCTCTTTAAATCCACTTGAACACACTCAATTATCCTATAAGCCTAGTATGCACTAGGAAATATTTCCCCGGAAATATTGTTTGCAAACCGTTTGGAATCAAATAGTTGTGTTTTCCAATAAGGAAGCATGTTTATTGTCATCCATTTTAAATGGGTTACAAGAAACATTGTTAGCATGTCTGGACGTGTTTGCCAACATTCACGACAACAAACAACATGTACCAGTTTGCTTCTGCTGTCCACAAAGATCTCATCAGTTCCTGGTTTGTCATTTGTCATGTCACACACTGAAACTTATATAGATATTTCACACAAACACTTTGTTGTGGGATGTGACATCCATGGCCTATAAAAATCGCGTTAAAACGGGATGTTTATAGTGAAATAAGTATTTAGTTGGTCCGAATGAAGTGTAAAAAAGTTAAAGGCCCTTCGTGTGCAGTTTTGAAGAAAGCACACTATTTTTTTTAAGCACAAGCCATAGCAGCATTCTCCTCGGCAGACACATTTCACTCAACTGAACTCTGCACGGGAAACAATGTTTCATCATTGTAGTTTGGACATGACAGAAAGTTTTTTTTAGCTATTTCCAAACCTTATGCTTCCCATGTTTGCCAACTGTTTGCACACACTGGAAACAGTTTGCAAACAGTTGGCAGACTGTTAGAAAACATGGGAAACCGTTTCCAGTCTAAGTTGAAAAACAATGTTTCCAATTGCGTAATAGACTTAACATTTCCCGACGTGACCCCTTTAAAATAATGACTTTATTTGTTTGAAAAAGGCTAGATCTTTGTTTCTAAACATTTACTTTCATCTCAGAATTGTAACAGTTCGTGAGAAAACTTTTTGAAAATGAGCTAATTTCACATATTTAAAAAAATAATCTATTTTTATAATAAAATTCAATATGTAAGATTTTTAGTCCTGAAAGGACATAACGATACCTTTTTCCTTAATTTTGTTATGAGCTATATAGTGGAAATCAAAACACTTATCAAATAATCTGGACAACTGGAACACACCTCAAAGCCCCGGTAGGAATCCCTTGAACTTAACACGATAGTGCTATTAGCAACTGAGGCATTCTTAATGCAATTTATGTACTCCGAAGCAATCGTGTTTTCTTTAATAAATCATCACGTTGAATAACCAACCTGGATTCAAACTCAAAGACTTTAAAGATAATTTTAGAAATATTAAGTTAGAGTTTAATTCTTAGCTCCTTCGACCATTGCAAGATCATATCTAATTTTTGTGCGAGGAAGTATTTTAAAATATTTGGGAATTAAACGTTTAAATATCTCAAACAAAAGTTTAAAGGGCACTAACCATTACAAACACAGGTAATCTATAGTTTTTGATTGCCAATTTTATATTTATTTAAGTAATCAATTTTATTTAACCATCACACTTTTTCAATAAAAATAAACCTAGTACTTTAATGAATTGAGCTATACATATACAAAACTGTTTAATTAAAAAATAAACCATCATGATAGGCTGTCGGTGACTTCCAGTGCGACAGGTAGTCACGAATTTGTATCGGCAACATCCGGCTTGGCTTTTCTCGTTAGGAATTATTGACAGTTGGAATTAGTGCTGACGTAATTTGATTTTAAAACGGACAGGGCAGAGTATAGAGTATAGAGAGCATCCATCTCGTCATGTTCATTAAGCTGAGGTCACAGCACTGTACGTGTGTGTAATACCAGTGGAATGGCCGGCGCTGGCACGAAACGGCCAGGGCATAAATCAAAATTATAAATCATCTTCGTGCCAGGGTAGCGGTAGTAATATTTTTTATTTCAACACTTATTTAGTGAATATTTGTTTATTTGCATATACGTAGCTGATATCTGCCAAACAAATCAACTATCAGAAAAATGCTGGTTATTAACAGCTTGATTTAATCAACAATCATGAGAGGGATTTTTTTTATAGAGAAAATGCATTTGTATAAACTTGGAGAGAGAGTGATAAAGCGGACCTCAGTGCACCTGGTCGGGTTTTGAACGTCAAGCTGACCATTAGTGTAAATCAAGACCAATACAAACCTGGCACCTTAGGCCATGGGAGCACTGGTACTGGATGTAGTTTAAGGTTAATTATTCCGATACTTTTCCTATTTTCACACTAACCAAATTTAAAGTGCGTAGCTTTTTCGATCATGAAAGGTTGACCAATGCCACAAAGAGAAATTTGAAATGTTGTATGTGATCACACTTATTATATCCATATCGACATTAAAAATCATAGTTAGGCTATAAATTTTACTTATTAAGCTTTACATAATATAAAGGCAACTTTAATGGTTTGAGAGCCCTAAGCACTAAATATGAGGCCAGCTAGAAAAAAATCTGACTCTTTGTAATCTCACTTGTGTGTGCAAGAAAAGTATAAATTATGATAAATATGTACCAAGTTAAACATCTTTTTAAAACATTTTTCAAAATATTTCTCCTGGTATTCGGGTGTCCTTCTAGAATGTTGTTAATCTCTATGCCATTTTGTAAATTTAAACTTTTGACTATATATTGGGGTATTAACAAACTAATTTAATTTAGTATCCAAACTAATTCTTAAAAGTCAAAATTGGTTTAATTTTATATCATTTTATTTGGGAAAGTATCCAGAATAGTATCGTTCTGTAAAATAACAATAATATAATAAACCAAAGATTTTCTATTTATGAGCTATATGCGTGCCTAGTTAAATTGAAACCAGTTAATTACTTTAAAAGTTATAAGGGTGCACTCACCCTGACGAACAAACAGAAACACAGACAGAACACCCAAACGCATTAGGGTCTTTCCTATGAAATAAAAGAAAAGAATAAAAACAAGATAAACAAAAGCCCCATTAAAGAAATAAGAAGACGCCATTTCCTCTCTCTCTGAGCATTGTCCCAAGAAAAAGAATCTATGTGCCCCTTTCCCCGTTAGTGATTGTTCACATATAAGGTGGAATGGAAGGGCGCGTGAGAAAAGGACAGGGTTTTGGAGTTTTTATGGCAAAACATTTTTCTGGTCAAAATAAATAAAATGTTGTTCCAGTAAAAACATAAGATTTTAATTTTCTTCACATGGTGATACAAACATTTCTTGAATATCTGTCATGAGCATGGTGGCATTATCTAACAAAAAATTTAAGTAAAGAGAAAAGTTATCATTAAATTCCAGAACATCCTTGAAAGATATTCATGAAATTTTGAGGTCTCTATGTGAAGAAAATTAAATTCAAAGTTGTACTGGAACATAATTTTATTTATTTTGTCCAAAAAATTGTGTTACGATAAAAACTTCAAAACTACGACCTTTCTCACGTTCCCTTCCATCCCACCTTAAGATAAAGAAATAGATGTCATCCCTTTTCTACGTCGCTAGCTCGATATTTCATTTCAGCACCTTTAGCTCGGTGCCGACTGTTTCAATATTACCGTCGCGAGAGGCAAAGGCAGATGAAAGGTCGATTCACCCGTGCCCGCAGTACGACAAATTACAGCGGGGTAAACTCCTTAGTTCATATGTCACGAGGCGAATAAGTAATAGATACAGCCACGAGTTGAAATGTTTCACTTGAAATTGAACCGGTTAGTTGTCTGGTACTACAACTTAAAATATTTGCTCTCTTTAAATAAGTGACTTGGGGGGGTTTGAGACATTATTTTGGGGATTTTACTTTCCCCAGTTAATCCGTCTTGTTGTCAGACGTTAGCCTTGGGCATAGTACACATCTTAAAAGCTGCACATAAAACCGCCATAGGTTTGAAAAGAAAGTTTTACTATTTAAAGAAAATATTAATATTTTTTTTGTTGTAAACATATATAATAAATACTTTAAGTAGTACTTTAGGCTATATTTTCATGATATGTGGAACCTTTAAACCATTTTTATTTAAATGAGATTATAGTTAATTGATTTAGTTTGGCAAATAATCTTTGACTAAATTGAAAGCAGAGGTGGAAAATTATTCCATTTAGAGGTCTGATTAAATGCTAAATTTAGAGTTTAAACCGTCACATTCAAATACATACGTAGCATATAATTAATGTTTGAAAAATAAAATCAGTAAAAAATAGTAATTAGTTGATTTGCAAATAAAAAATATACCTAGTCACTCTGATTTTTTTAAATACTTATTTCATATTAAAGGTAACAATCTAATTAGCTATCTATATTAATTATCTAACTGATTGATTATAAAATTCAGCGTGTTAGTTTTCTCATACATTAAATGTTATATATATAACTATTCAAAATTATACATATGTTTCTAGACAAAACACGCTATTATTAGTTGGGTTGGGCCATTTTAATAAATACTAAATTGTCTAGTCAGTCCATGGTTAAGCAGTTTAATAAGTTGAGCTCACATTTCAGCTGATTAGCATTTACGCAAAAGTTGGGGTCTCGTGCCCAGACCTAGTTTTTGTTGTTTTTTCCAGGACATTTTACTACCCATACGGACTATACACGTATCAACTATTTTAATGGACTAGTAAAGAGTAAAATAGAAATAAACTCTATTATTTAGGGAGAAAGGAAAGCTGATTTAGGCAAAACACCTTCAATGGGATTCAATCCTTCACCTCCCCACTCGATGAGTCGGACATTTAGTCCACGTGCCCACCGATGCAGGTCTAAAAATCTAGTATACTTAAGGTAAAACGGATGAGGGGGAAGCCCAAACAAGTATTTTTATCATCCCTTTACCCCTACAGGTGGATACTTGGGCTAAATGTTTAACTAATCTAGTAGGATTTACCAGGGATTGGTAATTGAATCAGGATGGGGTCTTCAATTTATCACTCTTCCCCCCACATACAAATGCGGAAACCTTTTCTCTAAATTCTACCTTCCCTTATCCCTAACCCATTAGTGTAATTAAATGGGCGCTGTACGTATAATATGATGCAGTGCAAAATAAAAATAAAGCAGTACATTTAAACTTTTAAAATTTAAATGCTACTGTGAATGTACTGAATATGATGAGTTTGTAAAGTCACCGGTGATTATACAAAGCCACTGGTTCACTTAGGGAATGTAAAAACTGTATGTACTATTTCACATACTCGACGAACACTTTACAAAATCACCGGTGAATGTTAGTAAGTCACGTAAAGATTGGGTTTGCTTAGTTTAGTTAAGGCAAGTTAGGTTAGTTTAGACAAGCTTAGACTAGTTTATTTATAGCTTAGGTTAGGTCAGACTAGGTTAGCTTAGGTTAGTTTGTATTTATGTTCTATATTTTTATCCACACACACTAGATATTTTATAAAATCACTGGTAAATGTAGATAATACAGTTCATGTTTCATACTTTCACCAAACTGCAGAAGTAAATTTATAAAATCACAGGTAAATTTAGGTAGATCTTATTATTTATTAAATAAACCATAACTTTCGGTGATTCTATACATTCACTGGTTATTTTACAAAACAACGAATTCAGCACATTCACAGTAACATTTATAAGGAAAATTGTGTCTTTAAGCGTGTTTGTTTCAAACTGATGCATTCCTCCCGTTTTTAAGAAGGATATATCTTACTAAAACAAAGTGAAAGATAACCGTGTATTCACTATTTACATTCACTTTGAGAAGTATTTTAATCCTTCTTAAAGCATTAAAAATACAAACCATATATGAGTTTTATTTGAAAGAGTAAAAGTTTTTTTCTATAGAAATCTTTATTCATTCCTAATATTAAAATAACTTTTTATGAAAATTTTAGAAGTACTTTAAGTCAACTAAAAATTGAGAAAAAGGTTGTTTTTTTCCTTCATATATCTTTTTACATAAGAGTAAAATGGGGAGGGTGGGAGTAGTTTCTTTGAACGACGAGGAATTCGGAAAACTGGAAAAGCGGCAAGGGACTAATTTGAATAGATGCCAAGTAAGATTACATCAAGAGTTTTGAATGGCTGTGTGTAATTAATTATAGAGTACAACACACAGTTAATGGGCTTGCAAGACAAATTGCGTGATCGTTAATTATTAAAGGTTTCGAGCGAATACCCTTTTTAATATATACCAATTTTATGGTTATATATGTGCTAAAACAATACGAGGCTGCGACATTGTAAATGTAGATTTTATTTAGACACCAACGTCCCTTCTATTACAAGGTTATTAATGGCATGGTGGTTAATGACAAAATGTGTCAAACCAAATCCAGAATATCATTTAACACATTCGCTTAAGTCGTTAGACAAAGCTTATATGAAAAAGTTTTTTTTTAATGATCTTCGGATTGTTAGTGATGCCTACACCATCTGTTAGAAACCCCATGCACTAGGAGAGATCAGGAAGCGTTGTGATTCCACGTACCCTTCCACACTGAATTTATATGAGCGAGCGTGAAAGGGCCTATACATTTTGCTGGTCTTACATACCGCAATTGACACGGGACCGATGGATTTATTTCTCCTCTGAAGGAGGTTGGGCTACAGATTTTGATCATTTAGTCAAAATCAGCTTACCTTGGCTGGGTTTGAAGCCACGAACACTGTCTCTTGAGGCAACCACTTTACTCCAAGACCACCAAGGTTGATAGACTCATATTGTCACTATATTAATCAAGCAAATGGGGTAGAGATGAGGAAGTAATGATTTAGAGGAAATTTACCCATTTAGACGAAGGTAAAATGGGAAACTATTTAGTAAAAAATCCTCCCAAAAAATATCCGACTGGGATTAGAACCTCAACCTTGCCATCACCTGCAAGATATACTGAATGTGCTTGAACTTGAGACCACATGACCACCAATACGGATAAACCAGTACTATCAACTACTTAATCCAGGGGATGGAGATTGTGATGGTAACTCACAGATAATGCACCCACTTTTAACATGGGTGTATGGGAAAACCACTGTGACAAATCATATGTAAAAAACATTGTACTCAGCCAAGATTTGAACCTCGAACTCCTATTCACCAGAACTCTTGTGCGAGCCTGACGTCTTCGGCCAAGTGCCGACAAGTCCAAGTTGGTACTTTATTGAAAGACATGTTATAAACACGATATTTTAAAGAAATCATTTGTCTATAAACCCGATACAATGTCTTTAGTGCGTTTATTTAGTAATAAATTAACATTATCATTGGCCTATACTCATCCAGGCTGGTCACACAAATTCTAAAATAAAATAACAGCACAATAACCCGGTTGCCTGAGGAAACTAATAACTTGCACGGGTTTTTAAAAGGATTTTCCTCCAGTTTTTAAAGCTGAATGAAAATGTTTTTAAAAGTTGTGTTGAATAAGCCACCACCAAATTTGTTTACCTGATTTTGTTAAAAAATATTTATAGTCCATGCCTGGGCTATAAGACTATTAAAGTCATGCACAATTCATACCACTTACAACATTAATTATGTCTTAAAACACTTCAGATTACTTTGTTAAGAAATAAAAATCGTAACCATCTCTTGTTGGGAGACATCACCGCGAGCCACCACATAGTACCCCTTCCTTTCCACTAAAAAAAAAAATCAGGATCCAAGACGGGAATTACTCTAAATTCTCATAGCATTTTTTTACACCCAGTAGTGGGAGGTCATTATTTGCGTAGGGGCAGGAGGGGGGAATAAACACAGTAAGATCTTTGGAAATAAATGCCCCTAAAAGATATTTAGAGTGGTCTTCGACTAGTTTTTTAATTATTATATCTAGAATAGATTTGAATTTATCTTTCCTTGGCAAATATTTATAAGTTGGATGTCTCTAGAAGTTATTTAGTGGTTCCGTGCGTGTATTTTCTAGATTAGATGCCTTTAGAAACGATTTGTAGTGCTTTCTTGCCTCTTTTTAAAAAAATTAGATGCCATTAGAAGCTATTTGTAGTGGTTTTTGCACAAATAATTTTAGTAAATAAGATGTCTCTAAAAAGTATTTGAAGGGGTTCATCCCCAGCAAATTGTTGTAGTTGTCCCGGAAGGTATCAAAATTCTAGAGCTGTTCGTGGTTTTTTCCCCGATGCACAAAATTCAAGCTAAATTCTCCCCTATCAGCGGCAACCCTCTCATCACACGATTATTGGACCTATTATGAATAGATTATGTGTATGTATACCTGCAGTAGTAAAAGCGCAGCTGAAGCGTTAAATTAGTATTATACAAAGGTTGCCTTTGATGGGAAGTTCAGAGTCCTAATCCCGTTTTGATCCAGACTATAAATTAGTATTATACAAAGGTTGCCTTTGATGGGAAGTTCAGAGTCCTAATCCCGTTTTGATCCAGACTGTAAATTAGTATTATACAAAGGTTGCCTTTGATGGGTAGTTCAAAGTCCTAATCCCGTTTTGATCCAGACTGTAAATTAGTATTATACAAAGGTTGTCTTTGATTGGAAGTTCAAAGTCCTAATCCCGTTTTGATCCAGACTAGACGTGGATATGGCACATAGGTGGGATTTAAGCACCGCGTCTTACTACCTGTTCAGGCTATATGCATATGTACTACGTTAATGACGTAAAGATGAGTAAGGTTGAGTTCAGAGGAAGTGTACCTGCATTTACGTGGAAGAAGAATGGAAAACCATTTTATAAAATAAAACCCTCAGTAGACCTGATCGGGATTTGAATCCCGATCGCTTTGTAGTCAGCAGTCTAGGCTAGCATGAGAGTGACGCCTTATACCATACGGCCACTGAAGCAGATGGAATCTCCTATTCTGTATTCACATTAATGCGGGTGTAATTCATCCTAAAATGCGTTCCTCATCCCTTACAACAAAGATTAAGTCATTAGTACCACTTATGTTGAGCTTAGAGCAATACTAAAAAAAAGTAGCTTGGAGAGAAATAAGGGAAAATAAAAGTGAGTGGATGTATTTCGGGTCGCGAGTGAACCAGGTACTTGGTGAATAGTCCGGGAACATGACCCCCAACTCACCCTCCCGCTTGTTATTTTTAAAGTTTTAAGTAAAGGGAGGGGCTAGGCAATGAACAAGGCTTAAGATCATACTTTATTTTAAAGAAACTAATCTATAGGTCGACCTACATTTTTCTAGACGTCCTTTAATGCTGACTTCTGCTTGTTAATAAAGCCCGTCCTCTCTTCCTATCTTAGAAGTAGGAGTGACAGCAAATTACCCCATAGTGTTCCTTCTTCAACTGCAAAATTACTTTCTAGAAGTAGTTTAAAAGTCTAGAAAGCAGCCAGACCGAATTAAGTGTAAAGAAAAAAGAAGAAGAAATAAAATAGGGTTTCTTCTTCGGGTACGGGGAAAGCGGGAGGTGGTTGGGGATAAAAAAAAAAGGGGGAGAAGCCTCTGTTTTTTGTACATATATCTAAAAAGAGAAGATTGTAGCGCAGGAAGAAGGCGACTGGAGGAAAGAAACCCTTTCTTTCTCCCTTTCTCAGTGTTGTCGTCTGGTTAGCTTATCTTGCCGGGATAGAACATTATAACAAGTGGAACCCTCCTTCACCAGACAAGGACCACGACATTCTTGTGACCCCACACAACATACGCACACGTGTGTGTGTGTGTATGTGGCCACCCTGGAGCTACAGAAGGGTTGGCCGCAAGGGTAGTGTGATGGTCTCTTTTGAGTCTGAAGACATGAGTACATTCGCGAGTGTATGTTATCTTGGGTGGTCTTCTCCCTCCCCCCACCCCCTTCATCACCTTTTACAGCTCCACATCCTACTTTCAGATTATTTCCTTACAAATCCCGCTTAACTTTACTTTATTAAT
>CABFVZ010000586.1:149504-182409 GCA_902151445.1 Timema monikensis | reverse complement strand
TTTAGTACCACGTCTCAATACCAATTCAGGCTATATGCGTTTATACTAATTATTACACTTAATGTGTTAGGAGTGATGAAGTTTGAATCTAGAGGAAGTGCGTCCGCATTTAAGTGGAGGTAGACTGGACAGCCATTTAATAGAAATCACTTTCAATAGAACCGACCCGGATTCGAACCTCGATATCCCTGTAGTAGGCAGAGGCAGAGTTTATTGCAAGAGTGACGCCCAAGACTAAGCGTGTCAAACTTGCAGACCTAACTTTGATTTTATTCGGCTCACGAACTTTTAGAATGTGACCCCCATTTTTTAAGTCGTAGAAATACACCTCTTGAGAACGTGATATTTAGGTATTCGGTACAGTTGGAGAAATCTGGGGTTGGTGTACAGAATTTGTATTCTGTTTTAACTCCCAACTATTGTTGAATTTGTGCACCCAATATTATGTGCAATGTTTGGCATTACATAAGTGTGTGAAAAGTTGCTTACCCACATAAAATGGAATGAAATATCCAAGAGAACATGGTTACGAACGAACTCACATTTGTCAATGTGAAATTAATCTAAGCACAAACTCCTAGAGCACAACAATAATAACATTGCTTCAAGTGAAATATTTCAAATATTTAGTAAACAATATTGGCGTTATATACTTGGGGTCTTAGCTCTACTTTTCCCCTATGTTAGCAGCTGGTAGTCTCGCAGTATGTAAAATTGATGAAACATAGTTTACTAAGTGGTTCGAGAAGTTTAAATTACAATAGTTTGACACCATATCTCACTCAATAGAACGTCTGCCCATTTAACTAAGTGTTCCCGGTATCTATTCCTTGAATCTAGTTCTATAGTCTAGCCAGGATGGTCCATAGTGGTGCCCTGACACTTTTTTGACTGCCAGGGCAACGCTCTGGTGCATTAAAAGTTTTTTGAAACAAAAACCCTGCACCAAATGAGGTTGCAATAGGGCCTAACAATGCATAGTAAATACAAGGCCCAATAGCTGTGTCACAAAGTCAAGGTATTTCAGACCCTAGCACTAATTAGTAATTATTTGGGAAGTGAGTCAAGTAAATACGAATTTTACTGATATTTAAAACGGCTATGCCATTTTCCACAACCCCCGAACAAACCATTCCCCACCTACCCCAACACTTCCATTAGTCCCTTGTATAAAAGTTCCAAGTAATATCATCTAGAGGAGTTTATGATTTGATAAACCGCCTCTAATTAAACCAATCTGAATTATTAATTTATACTGTGTGCCTGTGAGTCTTACATCTGTTAGATAAATGGGTATTTTTGAGGTGTGTAGTAATACCACCATTTTAAATAATTAAATTTAGTATAAAATGCAGAGTATAGGTCTACTTCAAAAACATGAAGCTAGTTTTAGTTCAAACAAAATTACCTTTTGAGCTTGCTAATAAAACAATTACAAATAGGAATTGAAATATCTGGGTTTTCTAATGTTGACAAACAAAACAGCTGTGCGAGGATCACAGAACAAGGGCTTGTGGTTCGGGTTCATCTAATTCTTTCTTGTTTAATGTCAGTGACGTACCTGACGTTTGAACATAATAAAAGTTGTTGGCACATTAACTAAACACAGTTGGCTGAAGTGTGACAGAGGACATTTTGGTAGTTCTATGAGTAACTTAGAAGTGTACAAGACAAGTGCTTATTTTGAGCATTGAATGCTTGCGTTGTTTGGTCGCTTACTATAACACGAAAAACTAACAGCATTTATTGAAGTCTTGGAGAACAAAAAGTATGTTCAATAAAACTATTAGGCTAAAAAAATGTATATGAAATATTAATAATAAACACAAGAACACAGTTTTGAGATACAAATCAGAATTAGATTACATAAAACAGCTAAAATATTCAGCATAGCTTACTTCTTGCCAAATAGTGAGCGGTAAAGATCAAAGAGGCACAAACAATAACAAATTCACAATTATTCGATCTTCAGTCAGTGACTTACCGAAGAATATTTGAAAATACCTCTGATTTACTTTGCATTTGAATCTAGGCAGCAAGTCAGGAGAGAAAATGAGGTGAGAGATTTCATGGTATTTTAATTTGGCACTGTTTTAATCATCAATTGGAACTAGCAGTCAACGGCACCATCGATGATATTAAAGCAATGAATAATTTTAAAGAATTTTAGGCACATAATAGTTTTTAGAGAACAAAAGAATTTCTAGAATGCACCTCAACACTTTTAGCAGATTTAAATAAAACTTGTTGCATACTAGATGTGAGCTTGGTTGTCTGGTTGTTTTCAAACAGTTAAATAAAACTTGTTGCATACTAGATGTGAGCTGGTTGTCTGGTTGTTTTCAAACAGTTAAATTCATTTGTAAAATATACAACAAAACAGTAGCTTACTTTAGCTATGCATTTAATGACCGAGCACAACTGGCACTGAAAAAACAACATGTTTGGAAATGTTTATACCAAATGAGCCCAAAAGTGTGTTTGTGTTATTTGGGTTTGACTCACTTGAAGAACTGGAGAATCTTTTATATCACTTACAAGGGAGATTTTGTATTCTGACTAGGACCGATAAGTTGTTAAACTGTACAAAACAAACCAGCAAATCAATGAATTCCAGATATGGGGAAAGAGTAAAATAAAGTGTACAGTCAGCTGTGAGTTTGTAACTTCGTGACGTAGAGATTACTGACAAATTTCGAAACCATTGATTAAAATCTGTTGCAATTCTTGTGCAGCGGTATGGACAATGCAAGAGCTAGATGTTTCACAATTATTTCAAGCATTTGTTTAAAAGAATATTCCAAACTTTGGAAGATTTTGAAATGCTGAACTTGGATTTGTGATTGAATAAAATGGAAGTGACATGTTCAGGACTCCATTAACACCCTTTGCAGATGTTTCAAAATATAATATAAATTAGTTGAAAAATGATACCTGGACATGGTAATTGAACCCGAGACCTTTGACTTAGTGCACAAATGCTTTACCTCTGAGCTATTCGGGATTCGTCCCGTGCCCAGGGTCATTCTTCACTCATAGCTTAAGGCTGAGTTTATGATGGACGTGTGGAATTGTAAACTACATATGAGTAAAATGTATCACGCGCTATCAGATTCCACAGCCATCTGTGATTAGGAAGAGCTGTTATGCTGCCAAGTATACATTACAAGATTGTATTTACTCGCCTCGGTGACCATGTGGTCTAACGCGCTATTATCATGTTGGACTAGACTGCCGAAGATGGGGAAATCGGGGTTCAATATGAGTCGGGTGTACTGAGAGTAGTTTTTCCTAATGGTTTTCCACTCTCCCTCCACGCAAATTCGGGTGCATTTCCTCTCCATTAAACCTTCCTATTCCCTAAACCATTAGTGTAATTAGTACATAGGCGTACAACCCGGACAGGTAGTAGGACGCGGTGCTAAAAAAAACTATAAATACTGTATTTTTAAGAATAAATGCTCATAAATATTAACACATAGGTTGAAATTAATTTTAATTATGGCACTTTTTGTATGGCGGGAAAATAATTTAAATTACGACGTTTCCATACGTCCGTCACAGAATTCAGCCTTAAACTATGAATTAGGAATGACCCTGAGCACGGGATAACCTCTGTATAGCTTAGTGGTAATCCAAATTTCGTGGGTTCGATTCCCGTGTCCAGGTGTCATTTTTCAACTAATTTAAATTAATTGAAATGTGGTACCCTTTATAAGGACAGTGCTGTAATTGCAATGATTTTGTTGATTTTCATTGAAAAGAAAACGTTTTCACGTATTTCTGGACTACGTTAACTATGGATAGAGACGTATTCCAGTCTCTCTTATGCTGGATTCACACATAAAGCTATGCTATGCTATGTTATGCTATGCTATGTTATGCTATGCTGTGCGACATTTTTTCTTGTGTGTTTCACACAGTGAGCTGTACTACGCTATACTTTGGAAGGTTTTTTAGAATATTTGAAGTCTTCAAGACAACATGGCCTTTTGTGAGTCTGTCCGTTGTACGCATGCGTAGCACAAAACGTAGCACGTGTGAGATGTAAAAATCGCCCGGTCCGCGATCTCGCTCGCATAGCGTAGCTTAGCACGGCATAGCATAGCGTCATGTGTGAACGTGTTCGTTTAAATATTTGGTTAACAATCTTAAAACGTAGTATAGCGCAGAAAAGCATATCATAGCGTAGCTTCATGTGTGAATCCGGCATTAAATATGTGACAAATGGTTTTAAATAAATTCCTTGTAGTTCTAATGAGTGTGAAATTTATATTAGTATAACCCGCCTCGGTGGCGTAGTTGGCTAACGCGCTAGTCGTGTTGAGCTCGACTGCTGAGGACGGGGAGATCGATGTTCGAATCTCGGTCGGGTGAACTGGGGGTGGTTTTTCCTAAATGGTTTTCCACTCTCCCTCCACGCAAATGCGGGTTAACTTCCTCAAATTCAACCTTCCCTATCCCTAATCCATTAGCGTAATATGTACTTAAAGCGTATAACCCGAACGGGGTAGTAAGACTCGGTGCTAAATATTATTATTATATTAGTATAATTCACTTAATAAATACGCCAATACGCCGCTCTTTGACTGTGATCATGTTTATAATCACGGTTGATAAAATGAAACTGTTCACATCTGAATCAATGGGACCCACAAACCATACGTTAAGATCCGTATCATATGTCGGCTATGGAGACCAAATCTTGTAATATCAGTGACGAAGTTGTTCCTGAGCTCAGCATAGGCCTATATGAACTGTTGTAATTGCTTAGGAGTTAATATAACATGAAGCGATTGAGCTACATTTTCACTATATATCTTGTCCTTGAATTAGCAAAACCATTAAAACATACTCTTATATGTCAAATGGTTTTAAATTTCTAATTTAATTCTCGACGAAGCACACGATGCTACTTATAATTTGGAGAATGACTGTCCAAATTAATATTAAAGCGAGAGAAAGTCTTTGCGGTGAACCTTGTAATTTATTTTAACTTTACTTCTCTCTGTGCATCACCGCATCTTACTACCCTTCCGGGCTATAGGCATCTTAATTGCAACAATGGAGTTAGGATGAGAACATAATTTTTAGAGGAAACATACCCGCATTTGGCTGAAGATAGAGCGTGGAAACTAGGCCTACTTATAAAACACTTTAGTCCACATGGCCTGGATTCAAACCCCGACCTCCTCTTCCCATTAAAACCAGACTAATACGAGACTGACACCTTTGTCCACGTGCCCTGATATGTGGGCTTTGATTAGTTCTTATTTTTATATATTTTATTACCTAGTCTGAAAAATGTTGACTAGTTTGACATGGTGCATTTACCAGTATGTTTCCCATATAAAATAATACAATAAATAGCTTTTCAAACGCTAGACACAACCACAATACCTCTTTTGAAAATAAAATGCACTCCTTTCAGTCATCTTTACGAGAGATTAATTTAATCGTAACAACACTGAGATGAAACTTCAAAAACCATTTTTCCCGACCCCATTACGGTTCTAAAAAGAGCAACCGACCTGACACATCACACCGTCCTACCAACCCCTTATCTCTCTCTCTCTCTCTCTCTCTCTCTCTCTAATAACGATCTCTTCTCTCCACAAACGCAGTTGACTTCTTATAAAAGTAATATTGCAAGGAAAGAACAAAGTATTTTAATATTCACGGGAATCCTGTAGATGCCTTCAACTTCATCGCTTTATGTACTGTACATTCTTTTGAGTTAAACTTCCGGGAGACGACTTTAGGCCAACGACATTTTTTAATGTTATGCTTTGTATTAGTAATATACTACTACTACCGTCAACTACGACAAGGATTTCATATTTATAATGTTGAGAGATTAAAGTTCCAGCAACAGCCGATTTTTTTTAAAAATGCCACCAAACGATAGTACATAATTTTTTATATTATAAGACTTATTTGGGAACAAAATTTTCAGAAATTAGTCATCTCTTAACAACATTCTAATTAAGTTTTTGTATATATATTCTCTTTCATCTTATAAAACATTCCCAAGTTACTCATTTTTAATAAAATTGAAAAAGCCATTTAAAAAAAAAAATCAAATTTTTAAAGACTCGTCAGTAGTAAAATTCCCTTTAAAAATTATTTTCTCCAAAAAATAAGTATACAGTGTTATAAATAAGTAAAGAATTCCCCAGATCATATCTTTTAAACAAATCCTCTAGAGCTATTTAAAAAGATCGAAAATGAGTAATTATTAAATTATACTTTATCTTAGGACTGGGATCCAAAACATGATTTGGCCTCAATGTATGAACATATTATAACATCTAAATACCGAGTTTGAACTAAATCTGTTAAAAGGTTTCGGCTATAGCCCAAGTTCCAATCAGATGGATGGAGAGACATACACAGGGGCAGACCTGATGGTTAGCCCTGCCTATCTCTCTAAGTTTGGGGCACATAAAAGATAAACTCAGAAATTGTTCACGATTGCACTAATTTATCTTTATTAGTAAGTAAAATGTATCAATGAGCTTTAAATTTTAAGTTATACATACAACTATTCTATAAACACTATTATGTTCTAGTGATATGTTTAAAACGTACAAGTTAACTTAGTATATAGCGAAAGTATTCTCTCATGTTCCTTGAGGAAGATTTAGAAACCCTTTAAAGAGTAAGGGCGGGAGAAGCCCTCATTATACCCACTCAGGTTTGAACATCTACCTCTCCATGTCACCGAGAAGCCAGACAATACGAAAAGTGTGACTTTGTCTACTCATTCTATTGTTAGGGTGGTATTATTGTTTCATTTTTAAATGTATACCATTAATCAATATAACTATGGTATGCGTTCTCACTCATAAAATAGGGTATGTATTTTTGAGAGTATTTTAAAAACAGTACTGAATAGCTTTATATTCACAATACTCCATTGACATATGGGGTAGGTCCATCACAATAATTTTTTTATCATTTTACTTTAATTAAGACATTCATTGTAGAAATTTTTTACTGAAATAAGTTCTTTCCGATTTGTTTTCGGAAATGTACTATTTATTTGTTTTCGGCTCGTAATTAAAGGTTTTTGAAATGTCATACATAATATTTATATTTTCCTTTACATTATTTTGTTCCTTGCTACCGAAATTAGAAGTATTAATTTATTGATTTATTTGAAGTCAAATAGTGTCCACACATTTTCGTTTTGTCTCTAACCCTCGGAGAGAGAAGCTCTTATTGTGATCGTCAAAAAAATTGAGCTCAAAATTTTGATAAATGTCGACGTTTCCTGACCTTTTAAAACAGAGAAAATTGTTTTCACGATGACGTATGTCTGTTGGTATCTCGGTCTAAAGCCGAAACCATTTTACCGATTGGGCTAAAAATCGGTATATTAGGGCTTTCATAAAGATCCCCCGAGGAGTTTTTTTAAATTAGAAATCTAACCATAAAACTAAAGATTGTTTTAAAAGAATTTTCTCTAAATAAACTCAATGATTTTGATTAAATTTTATATCTAAGCATTGTTTAACCTACAAATTAAAGGAAAATTTTCGTTTATCCCTTAAATGACTGGAAGGGTGCTTCACATAGATGCAAATTTTCAATTTTGATCATATTCTCTTCGCAAATATTTGCGATAAGAAAGAATTACTGTAAAGTTTTAATACTTCTAGAACTTTAAAGTGTTTTATTTGAAATGTATTTTTATACAACCAATAGTTTATGAGCTATAAGCAAATATAATATATATATTTATATCATGCAACTCTTTAAACCTTAAATTATTGATTGTTATGCTCTTTGGTGGACATAGATATTCCTCTTTTCTCAATTTTTCTGCGAAAGTGTATTTTATTTCATTTGTGCTCTTTGCATTAGTGTTTCTGCCACAATGTGTATTATTTCATTTTAAAAATCCTACTAGTTTTTAGTAAATGTCTCCATTTTAAGATAAAATAGAGGAAAACTACGTGTGGTACAATGTACCATTCGTTATTATTGTAGTCAAATTGGCGAGAAATTCACTAAAAAAGGATTCCTCATATTATTTAAGTAACTTAACAACCCACTTTAGTGTTATAAATGTCTGAAGGCGTCACTCTCGCAATGGGCTGGACAGTCAATTAAGGAGAGAACAGGGTTTGAATCCCAGTCAGGTGTACTAAGGGCGTTTGTTCCTAAATGGTATTTCACTTTACCTCCACGCACATTTGAATACACTTCATTTATATTCCACCTTCCTCATCCTCCCCACCATTAGTGTAAATATGAATAATATCTGGACGGGTAGCAAGATTCTAAGCAAATAAAACAAAAATGTGTAAAACAAACCTTCTGCGGTAAAATCCAATGGGTGAAATATCACTTGTTTTGTGGCTTAAATAAAACATAGATTTAATTAAAGATAATGAATGTCATGTATTTGAAATGTTAGCTTCTAGTTGCCTATGGTGTTCGTGTGAAGTCTTAAAGGATATTATCTTGGGCTTTGTAATATATACAGCTTGTACATCAACTGAAACAACAGCCTGACATGAAACTTGATCCAGTTTCCGAATAACCAGGCTCCCATTTGACGTCAAGCATATTACATTCAGAGTACTCCATAACAGTAACAGGTTCATTAGTTAGCAAAAGTTTTTGTGCTCCTCGCCTTATTTACATTAGTTGAGAAGAGATTAGGAAGGCTATAGTTTAGAAAAAGAAGTACATGAATGTTCGTAGAGGAAGAGGATGGAATCGTTACCTTAGTCCACCAGGCCAGGATTCGAACCCTGACATCCCCCTCACCCACAAACCAGATTAGGTGAGACTGACAGCCATGCTTACGTACTCACTTTCTATTTTACTTATACATTATTATTATTATTATTATTATTATTATTATTATTATTATTATTAGCACCGCGTCTTACTACCCATTCGGGTTATACGCACTTACGCTAATGTGTAATGATAGGGGGATTGTGAGATGAAATGAAGGACCTACAGTTTAACGTGGAATCCGAACCACGGTGGAGACCTGGCATTCCCCACATTCACAAGATGTCTTGTCAGAGGTGAAGGAAGGGTTTGGTAATCAGATAAATCTGTGCCGGGACCGAGGATTGAACCCCGGCCGCCAGCACAGAAGTATACATTATTAAACGTGTGTTTATTTTCTAGACAGAAGGTTGTGTCAGCTAACGATAGAAAGATTAATGTTACTAAAGACATCATACCTATCACACCACACAGTCAACACACAGTCAACAATTATGTCAGAAGGTGATTACTAATTAGTATAAAAGTATAGTGAATAGCACATGGGACCACCATAGTGAAGAAGGCTATATTCCTTAACTGATATCTAGCTAGATTCATCCGTGCCTGTGTGCATGGGGTCTATGTGTGAATCTATTATTATTATTATTATTAATTTTATTTAGCACCGCGTCTTACTACCCGTTCGGGCTGTACGCACTTAATCTAATGTGTAATGGTAGGGAAATTGTGAGATTAAATGGATACAGTTTATCGTGGGATTCGAACCACGGTGGAGGCCTGGCATACCCCACATTCACAAGTTGTGATTAATACACCTGTCGGAGGTGAAATAAAGGTTTGGCAATCAGATAAATCTGTGTATGTATGAAGCTAATATAGTATTAGCCCGCTTGTTTGCCACGTGGTCTAACGCGCTACTCTTGTAGTAGTCTAGACTGCCGATGACGGGGAGATTGAGGTTAGAATCCTGGTTGTAAGAAGTGAGGGTGTCTTATTTCCTGAAAAGTTCCCCACTATCCCTCCACGTGAAAATGGGAACATTTCCTCCAAATTCAATATTCCCCATCCCTATCCTATTAGTGTAAATATGCGGATATCCAAAAGGGTTATAAGACGTGGATAGTGTACTACATGAGAGCACATGTCCTTGTCCCCGTTGCTTGGTGGTTATAACGGGGCACATCGATTCTAGAGGAACCTGGCTCTATTCCAAGTGTTTTTTGAGTAGCTCAAGTTATCCACTAATTTTTCAAGCTCATTCTGCCCTCTGATTAAATATCTAGGTATCTAGGATATGGGTGTAGTATTAGGCGTAATTATCTATACTTATAAAATAACATGTCCTGACTGACTGACTGACTGACTGATTCATCATCGCCGAGCGCAAACTATCAAGGCTACAAGCATGAAATTCGGACTGTATATTCATTTTGTTATGTAGGCACCCACTAAGAAAGGATTTTAGAAAATTCCACCCCAAAGGGGTCAAAATAGGGTATGATAATATGTATGAAAGTCCGTCATTTTGAAAGTTACATAAACAAAATTTTGTATTTCGGTTATTGACGTAAAACAAATAAATACGTGTTTCAGGAATTTTGGAAATTTTATTTAATAAGGGATGAAAAAGGGGGTGAAAGTTTGTATCGGACTTGCATTATTTTTGATCTGAGGTCAAGTTATGGTCATCAACGTAACGTAATATTTTAAATTAATCTGTAAATACATATGTATATTTTCGTATTTGTATATAATCAACTTCCACGCGAGCAAAGCCGCGGGCAACATCTATCTAGTACTACTATAAAGCCACATGGCTGACTGACTCACTCACTGACATTAATGTTTACCCACTTCCAGATAAGCTAGAAACTTAAAATTTGGCAAACTTATAGCTTATAACCTGTAACCGACGGCAAAATTCCAAAAATTGCAATTTTTAACCCACGAAAAAAATTCAAAATGTCGGAGCAACTTTAAAGTCGGTGCGGACCTTTCTTTGGAGGTCTCTTGTGGCTAAACGGTAAAACCTATCAAAAAACTGTTCTGGAATTACATTGGTTTACATCCACTTGCAAAGAAAACTCACTGGGGATTTGGGGGCGAAGCCCCCAACGAGCACAGCGAGTCTTCTGTACAAAGCTGGTTTGAAAGTCGTGTGATGATTTTATTAGTGTTTATGAAGTAGATACACGAGTTAAATAACTGTGTGGTATATTGATCCCAAGGATATACTAGATAGTTTAAGGTGTCTTACACGCGTAGGACTAGACCCTCATCCCCTTAACTCAGCCCTCCTGACCACTATGCCACGGGTAGGGTGTAAATAGTGTTTTATAATTAAAAACTTTCCGAGAGATGAGTGTTTTTAATTTTTCTCTGGAGTCAAGCAGTGCGTGGAGATGAAGTGTTTGCAATATTCCCGCCTAATTAATGCAAGCTATCGCCTGGTTGTGAGCTTACGTATCGATTCAAGGGAGCTGATTGGTGGGGGCTAGCCGTCTAACCCTACGTCCGTAGACCGGATCTAATCATCTCCACCTAGCGACTATATCAGAATAGACATTGCCAAATATTTAAGCGCACTTTTTTTATTATTACATCTTACTACCGGTCCTGATTATCGGCATCTATTTATGTTAACTTGGTATAGATGAGGAAAGTACTCACATTTCAGATGATAAAGAGTGGAAAACTAGCTTAGAGGAAATCACCCTCAGTACACTCAACAAGGATTCAAACCCTGATCTTCTGGTAACTGTCAAACAAAAATAGAAGAGACTGACGTTCAGTCCGTGGGATCACCAATTCGAGTTGCCCTTTAAAATCACATATACTAAGCTATCTCTGTTCATAAGGAAACTGGTTTCTACTAAACTAATACACTAAGGGCTATGCTGACTAAGGTGTTTCTCAATAGACTTACATTCTATTGAGGAGGAGCTTCAAGTCATAACTTCAGTAGAGTACACGGGGGCTGGTTTTTTACACAAGATTTGTTATAAATAATAATTCGGGGCATTTAATGTGCCATTTCAGAACAAATTTATCATATAAAGGTGCGTAAGTATTAAATATAAATGTTATACTTGTGGTTTTCCTTTAACTTCTTCAAGCAAATAATGGTCCTCCCAAATTACCCTCCTTATCCGTATTCCATTGGTTAAAGTGTCAAGCAACCCTTGGAATAAAACACACAGATCTTCAAGTATGTTGAGAAATTTCATGGATCGAAATTTACCTTTATTACAAAAATAACAGTAAATTGTATTTGAATTATTCTTAGTCATCCTTTCTCAAATTTATCGTGCAATTGTGTAATTTTACCAAATTTTTACAACCACTATTTTTATAAAATATAATAAATAGAATTGTTAAGAAACTTTTTATAAATAGTGGAGGGCCATTTAGAAAATGAAAGTGTATCTAGGTTAAGGATCAAGATAACGTGAATTTTAAAATGTCAGTAAAAATGTATACAGAAACATCGAACAACAGGGAAGCAAGAATAAAATATAATTGTTGGTCCAATTTTCATAGTAATGACAGCTAGCAAAATCTCTAGGTCTATGTTCATGTATTTATACGGAAATTCATGTGAGCTGCAGCTGTCACTTTTGATAGATATTAGCAATACCCATAAAATAACAAAAACATAGTAAAATACTATCAAATTTTGCAGCAAAATTTTTGTGTGTGTTTTAAAAGGCCCTTAATATAAAAATTGGACTATAATATTTATACATGGAGTGCATTTTACACGAAAATAATTTATTTTTTTCAAAATTTTACTTTACAAAACTAGGGTGCGCGTTGTACCCATAATCTATCCTATCAGCGATCAAGCTTATCTTGTATTATTAAACTATGGTGTAGCTTATAAAATAGGACCATAGTGTAGTCCATCATGGTAAGACCTTTCAGGTTAAACGGGGTGTACAACAGAGCACGTTATACTCGAGTAAAACGCTGGTATATTATTCTGCGTGGCATCAAAACAGCGGTGTCTATAATCTTCTATATGTAATAGATGGGTGTGAGTGAGAATATTAACCCTCCTTATAGCAGGGATCCGGGCCCAGAATATAACCGTGCTGTCATTAAGTGGATAAAGATGGTGCCGTCCCCAATTTCCAAGGAGGTTATCCTAAATTAGTGTTAATTGCGTTATGTCTTCGCTCTGTTACTATCGTCCGGATCAAGCTATAAGCCTGGGCTACTACTGGGATCAGAGTCAGCTAATGCAAGGACAGTGGATGAAACGTCTTACAGGAGAAAACGGCTCACATTTAACAAGATAGATTATGTTCGAAAACTAAATATCAAGGATGACAGTTTGTAAATTTTACATGGAAGTACGACTGTGCTCTGAAAGAAGAGGGTTTTAGAAAATACGAATTTTTTTGCTGTCGACACTGATGTCATTTTGCTGAATTATCAAAATAAGTTTATCGGTATTGATACTATTTATAAAAAGTGACCACTTTGGGGTCCCATGACTTGATATAAGAATATAATAAATTAATTTCAGTAACTTTTGTGGCTCCATACCATGTTATTCTTAATTTAACAATAACTATCGTATGATTTTGGTTGGAAGAACAATATTTTAGTTACTAAAACAATTTTAATATATTCGCACATAATCCATGTTATACGCATCCTTCCCTTTTCATATAGATTAACATTACCTATAAGATAACACCAATAATATAATAAAATGTTATCCATGTTGACCGCAAACAAATATGTTTGTATTTTACAAACTGTTCTTCAAACCAAAATCAGGCCCCTTGATGCATCATCATACGTCAATTTTGAAATCACAGCCCTCATTCTGTAGCATTTAGATTAAAAAAATATATGCTTTAAGTTCAATTAGATAAAATATATATTCCTGATATAATTTTAACGCTTAGTTAAAAATTCCCACCCTCGAATATTTTTGAAAGCTCAAGTTTTTGGGCATATTTTCGATGCATAAGCTTAAACGTATTTATTGTTGAGAATAACTTTTTAAATGACTATCGAAAGTAATCTCTTTACGTTTTAACTAAGTTTTACATATATACATGTACATATATATATATACACATGTACGTATATATATATACATATATATACATATATATACATAAATATATACATATATATTATGTAATATTAATTTTTCGAATGATTTTCCATAGTTTTCACAAAAAATAACTAAGGGAGGAATTAATATATTATGTTTCTAAACTCGGCTATTTAATTAAAACTATCTACAGGAGATTGAATTGAAGTAGGCTGTAGGTGTCATAGATCAAATTTTTAGTGAACTCCGATAAAACATTTGCTAATCTTTAACTCAGTCAGAAACGCTTCTGTCTAGAAATTGTATTTTTGTTCAAGCTTGAAATATATTTTTTCTGGCTCCTTGAATAATATTTACTTGAAAAAGGTCCTATAAATACACACCAAAAACACTTTGCAGAATGTCCTTATAGATGGAATATTATATTATTACTATACATACATACTCTGCGTCTTGTCACAAGGACAGCATATCCTCATTTAATCACACTAATGGTATGGAGATGAGTAAAGTAGTATGAAGATAAACATAAGCATTTTTGTATAGGAATAGTGGTAAAATGTATAGAAATAAGCACCTTAGTACCCTCGGCTGGGTGTTGGACCCTGATCTCCTCCTCGCCAACAAACCAGACTAGACGATACAGATGTTTTAGCACACGTGCCCATCCGTGTGGGGTTAGATATTAAGGAATATTATTCTATAAATGTTTATAAGGTAAAAATAATAATAGTCATTAGTTACGCTTACATTTTTTTGTTGCGGTTTATTATTATTATTATTATCATCATCATAATCAGCAGCAGCATCATCATCCAAGCTTACGTTTCTATCGTGATTAAACTAAGTTATAGCACGAGATACATTAATAGTATATGGAAATGAATGTGAATTAGATTTATAAAAAGAAGTAGCTAGGAGAAAACACGTAAGGTAAGTCATCAGCTCACCAACTGCGGTTACAACCAGAGCTGTTAACACTGCATGCGGGAAAGATTTGAAACTAAGAGTAAGTGAAATAAGAAAATAGAGAGAGCCATCTCACCGACATCAACGCCACTCAGCTATGTTAGCACTGCATACGGGAAGATTTGTAACCAAGGGTAAAACAAAGAATAGAATAGAGACAGACCCTCTCACTGACTGCAGGGCCAACCAGCAATGTTAACACTACATGCGAGAAGATTGCGAATTAAAAGTAAAAAAAAGAAGGAAAATATTGGGAAATCAGCCCGCCAACTTCAGAGCCTTACTACGGGATACTTACTATATTAACGGAGCTGGGATATATTTATGGATGACATGACGAACTCACAATGACTGAGGGTATGTTTTAATTGGTAGCAGCCTCTGGAATCGAACCAAGTGTCCCCTTCTATCCTTACCCCAGACATTCTACCCACTAGGCAAAGGATGACACCTAAGCCTATTAATCCTTTTCGAAATGGAGGCTCATGGGAAAGAGTAAATGTGTGGCCAAGGACCAGTTTGTGGTTTCCAGTATGAAAACCCTGAAAGTGAAACTATATATATAGCTCCTGGCACAAACACACACGCGCAGTGATTGCAATCCCCCACAGCTGTGCCACGGAACCCCAAGCAAACTGCCTCTTCTCACGAATTATGGGTAATAAAAGGACATAACTTTCACAGGGGAAAGGGGGAAAAAAACAAGATAAAACTATAAAGGAAATCTAATGGTATCACTTAAGGAAGGTCTTTATTTCCCTTTTTTGGTTGAATATGTAAGAAAAACTTACTTTTGAATTTATCGGGGGGTAAATTTGAAACCATCCACGATGTAATCGTACAATTCAACTCAAAATTGGTAACATTAAGCTGTCCGCCCACGTGACTGAGCAGTGAGAGAGGACAAAGTTTGTTCATGAGATTGTTTAACGTGTGCTTTAAAAAACACATATTACAGTATATCAACTCGACTTACAAGCTAACGCAACTCAGGATAGTTCACCTAGCGTTCCACTCTTAACCTTAGTTCCTAGATATATTGAATAGCAGAAACAAATAGTTTTTTTTAATATATTTTTAACACCGCGTCTTACTAACCGTCCGAGCTATACGCTTATGTACTAATTAAGCTAATGTCCTAGGGATGCGTGGGGATGTATTTGTATGAAGTGTGCTCGCGTTTGCATGGAGGTAGAGTGTAAAAACATGTAAGAATAACAACCCTCGATACACCCGACCGAGATTGTAATCTTGATCTCCTAGACTTCGATAGTCCGTTCTAGTGCGAGGGTAATGCCTCAGACCGATTGACCATTGAAGCAGATCAAACCAGTATTTAAATAGAAAATAGCGTATAGCCCGAACAGGTAGTAAGATGCGGTGATAAAGTAAATAGAAAATATCTTGGTCAGAATCACCTGGAAACGAACCTGGCAGTATTTGAATGGGGGTTGATCATTATAATCCTATTATCCTTGGAAAATAATAGTAGGACCAATACGTATGCCAGTGGTCTCACGGTCTAAGACGTTAAGCTCCTAATTGACTAAATCATTGGTGACGGATAGGTCGAAGGTCGAGGTTTGAATCTAGAGCCGGATACCATGAGAAGTTGTTTTCTAAATGGTATATATTTCTGTTGTTTTCCCGTCCACTCTCTCTATTGCGGGTGCATTTACTCTAAGCCACCTACCCAATCTGTCTACCTGTTAGGCTTGGTCGTTAATAACCTTAGTGTTAAAATTAGCTGACTAGTTAAGAAAAAGAACAAAGTTTACGGGAGGTATGATTCTATCACAAGCTAGGGTTGGACACTAATAATTTGTGGATTTATTGGATAGTGGCCTCAGAATCACCGATGCAGTTTCTTAAAATTCAATTCATCCATCCTCTCTCTATATATTAATATAAGTTGTGAAAAACTATTACTGACTTCAGAATGTGGGGAAAAAAAACGCAAGTTTTTTTTAAGAAACATAATTAAGATTATAGCTTTAGACTAACGAAACAATGTTTTGTTGAACTACTTTTTTGAGAAAAAAAATTAAACTTTTAAAGGACCCATTTCTGTAATTAAAATGTTAAGTTGATAATTAAAACAAGTGCCACACCATTAAAGTGTATGTAAATCGCTAGTTAAATTTTAACCTTAATAAAGAGTCTAGACTTACCCTTCACATTTTCATTTTTTTTACTATTCATACAGCATTTTGACCTCATAAAATAAAATGAGGACTAGAATAGTATCCTAAAATTAACAAGTAGTTAAAACTTTTGCATAGAATCAACTAATAAATTATTATTATTATTATTATTAGCACCGCGTCTTACTACCCGTTCGGGTTATACGTACTTACGCTAATGTGTAATGGTAGGGTGATTTAATGGTAGGGTGATTGTGAGATGAAATGGAGGACCTACAGTTTAACGTGGAATCCGAACCACGGTGGAGGCCTGGCATTCCCAACTAATAAAGTAAAGATAACTTGAGGTTCCTAAAGAACTATTACGTAGGCATCTTTTTCTAATCAAAATTCTCAATACATTGTAGATATTTAACATGCTTTTTAAGTTTAATGGGATCAGAACTGCACCCAGTGATCAGGATTTTTCAGTGGTAGGCCGGGTTCAATAAGGAATGGTTTACCACGTGTGATTTATCAGTGTGGTTTTAACAGCCTATTTTCAGGCAAATGCGGGTGAAATTCCTCTAAACTACCTCTCCATCCTTTCCCTTATATTAATACTTTTGCTAGCCAGTCCCTACCCATTGGACAATTTGTTAGGATGACCTTCGTGCAGGGAGGGATTGTCGGCTAGGAGCGTTTAAATTAATAATGCCCGGAGTTTTACTGAACTTTATTGTAAGCTATAGTACATGATGTGATGTAGTCTATTATAATTGATTATGTTCAAAAAGAGGCATCAGCCCAAGCTAGTCATTCTATTAAAAAGACCTTAATTACCTTTACATTGATGATCTAACTCTACCTCAAACTGGAGACTAAAGCGTACTCTAGCCCTGCCACAATACCCCCACAGCTGCTACTGTTATGGTTTCAACCCTTCTTATAGAATAAAAGTGTATTTATGTAAAAAAAAAAAAAATTGCTTAATTTTGTTAACACTGATGTGTAACTATACACTAATCAAGCTGATTGTAATAACAAATGTGTTGTGAACTGTTTGTGTTTGACTGGCTGACTCAGGCTTTCAGCACAAATAAGGAGCACGTGTCTCTATTAGGTAGCATTAATATTGCCTAAAGGTTACTAGACACTGAAAATACGTTAAAAACCTTGGTTCTTAACGTTATAGTGGACATTTCTCAAGGAAGAAAATTATTTATTACTTTGGAAGCAATACACTTGTTTATTAATTATTGGCTAACCCTATCACGTAAATGTTTATTTTTAACGTGTAATTGTTTTTTTACCAAATTTACTTTAGTATATGCGTATAACCCGAACGGGTAGTATGACGCGGTGCTAATAATATTATTATTATTATTAGCACCGCGTCTTACTACCCGTCCGGGTTATACGCACTTACGCTAATGTGTAATGGTAGGGTGATTGTGAGATGAAATGAAGGACCTACAGTTTAACGTGGAATCCGAACCACGGTGGAGACCTGGCATTCCTCACATTCACAAGATGTCTTGTCAGAGGTGAAGGAAGGGTTTGGTAATCAGATAAATTTTTGCCGAGACCAAGGATTGAACCCCGGCCGCCAGCATATAATAATAATAATACTTTAGTATATAAAACATTCTGACTTATCTGTAACTTTGCTTCACATTAACCTGACGAAACCTCACTGGGCGGCACGCGAACATAATTTGGGTGACACATTGACATAAAATAAAGATTAAATTAAACTTTTTCATAACAACATATTTTTTGAAGGCCATCATATTTCGACTGTTATTTAAATAAATGGTAGGGTGCACCGCAAAGACTTTCCCTCGCTTTTCTCTGAAAATAGATATTTACTAAAAACTCGTAAGATTTGTGAAACGAAATACTAGGTTTATATATTGTTATATAAATATTACTCCTAAGATCATAGATAAAACAATATACACTGTTACCTACTCTATGGAATTAGGAAATAGGAACAATGTTACAGGAAAATTGAGTAAAAATAAAGTATTTTTACCTTTAATAGTATTACAACTTTCGTTTCTCAAATAGTTGTGGAGAAATGATGAAAATGGAAAAATTTCTTTCATGTAAGGTACTCTCAAAGTAATTCTCATGAGAAAATGAGAATCGCCAACGTGTAATCATATAGTAAAAACAGAGTCTTGATATAACATTTAACAAAAATAATTAAAGCAAATTTTGTGAAAATAGATATTTTTTTTCTTTTTTCCCCCACAGTAAACTATCCTTAAATTTAAGGTTACACATCTAATACCAAAAATCCCTCAGAGGGGACTTCATAAACACCCCAGATACCAAGTTATAGCCCATTATGTAAAATAATTTCGACTCTCTAAGTTACAGACAGATAGCATCTCTAAAACAACTTTTTTTGTTTGTTTCAGAGTCATGAAACGTCGATATTTATCAAAATCTCGAGTTTGAATGTTTTTACGATCACAATACTTTCTCTCCAAGGTGTTGAGAGAAAGTAAAAATTATGTAAGTTTGGGTTTAACAAAATATGTATAAATTTATTGTATTTTTTCACTGAATGTGTTACTTTCAATGTTTTTGCTTATGTGATTGAAACTGAAATTAACGAAGGCACTCACTTTTACCATTTATAAATGTTCCGTCTTTAAAATTTAGGACTATTATAATATTTACAATTTGATTTGAATTACTCATCACATTGATAATATTCAATAAGTTTTAATTAATAAATACTTATTAAAATTAAGAGATGGTACACTACACGTGTTCAAAATTTAGCCAGTCCTTAAGTAGCCCACTGGTTGAAAAAGATTCACCATCCCTGCTTTAGTGCAGGGATTTGAACCATATAATCTAAGGGGGCAAGATACGTAGCGGGAGTTTTAAGGAACTGGCCAGTAATTCTAATTCAGAGAGGTTAGGAAGACTCCAATTTTAAAGAAAAATTCCAGTTGTTTTTTTGTATGTGGTAGGAAGTTTGGGGCTAGATTCTTGACTGCGTATACTGAGAAGGGTTCCACTATATGATTCCCCATTCTATCGCCACGCAAATGTAGATACATTTATTATAAATTAAACCTTCCTCTTCCTTACTATATCAGTGTATTAAAAAGTATGCGAATAGCATGGACGGGTAGTAAGCAACTATGCAGTCAAAAACAAATAATTGAGGAGTATAACTGTGGTTCCCTGACAGGTAGTAAGCAACTATGCAGTCAAAAACAAATCATTCAGGAGTAGAACTGTGGTCCCCCTGACGGGTGGTAAGCAACTATGCAGTCAAAAACAAATAATTCAGGAGTAGAACTGTGGTCCCCCTGACGGGTGGTAAGCAACTATGTAGTCAAAAACAAATAATTCAAGAGTAGAACTGTGGTCCCCCTGACGGGTGGTAAGCAACTATGTAGTCAAAAACAAATAATTCAAGAGTAGAACTGTGGTCCCCCTGACGGGTGGTAAGCAACTATGTAGTCAAAAACAAATAATTCAAGAGTAGAACTGTGGTCCCCCTGACGGGTGGTAAGCAACTATGCAGTAAAAAACAAATAATTCAGGAGTATAACTGTGGTCCCCCAAGTCAGCATCCAATACACTAACCTTGCGGTCAAATGTTGCCTGTCTCAGAATCTCTTCCAGACCAAGGTCCCAGCATATCTCATCAGCAAGAACTTCAAACTTGGTTGGAATAGGGGTGAGATGGTAACGGGGAGCGTGACGAGATAATTCGATTGTCTGGTCCACATGCAGACAAGGGACCCATGATTGCTAGCTGGCCTATCTCCCAGGGGCAGTGTCAGAGAGATGTCAGCAGCCTAACAGCAGAGTACGAGTTCCCTTCACCCGTCAGTGGCAGGAGCTGGGAACACGGATAGTGTGTCTGACTCTGACCCGGTGGCCAAGCCCGGATTCAATTTTGGATTAGAATGGTTTCACCAAGATTGCCATTATTGTTTTACTACACAATTCCCCGTGATTTCCAGGTGTTTCAAAATATATTCTCATTTTTCCAAACAACTTAGATTAAAGTTCAGAAGAATAAAATTTAATTTTTCATAAAATTGAATAATATTAGGTAATATAAATAATTGGACTAACAGAAACCAATTATTATAGTTTTTAATGTATGGGTAAAGCCGTATCGGAATATCATATTCTTACATTGAAAACTTACACCTTGATACGTGAATCGAACACGTAACCTTTGGTTTAGAACAACAATATTCTATCCACTGAGATATCCAGGAGTCGTCCCATTCCCGGGGTAATTTTTAACCCATACTTTAAGGCAGAGTCTGTGATGGACATGTGAAAATCGTCGGCTACATAATGAGCGATCAATTAAGATTACGAGCTGTCAGATAACATAGGCATCTTAAATTCGGAAGGGCTTATGCTGTCAATGGTACTTTTGTACAAACAAGCATATCATGATGGATTAAATAGGCAAGTTACTATAGTTGCAAATTACGGTTATACCCACATATATGCATCATATTCTTTAAGTTGAACAGGACGACTCCTGGATAGATCAGTGGTAAGAGCATTGACGTAATAAGTCAAGCAACCGGGTACGAATCTTAAATCAGAGTGTCATTTTTCAATTTAAATAATATAATTAGTGTTTAAAACAGGATGGTTTTGGGCTTGATTGGTAAACACATGATAGTTACACAAACCAATGTTACAGGGAAAAGAATGATGGGGGATAAGGTGACACTTATAAGAATCGGGGTTCTTTGTTCTTCAGTTCACCTTTTCTTTCGTGCAAAAGTGTACTATTTGAACCTTTCAGTTTAAATTTACCAAATTCACTAATAGTGCACTATGTGTTTGTTTTGTTTTTTGCAAAATTCTCTTATAATGTATATGTATATATATATGTACACACGGGGTGTTCAAAAACTCATTGCCCAAACTGCACATATAATTTGTTTGAACCAAAAGTAATACAAAATCACTACACTTATATCCGGAAAACTAAGCTAATACCATTAAATTATGTTCAAAGTTTCGGTGTACAGCTCAAGGAGAGCAAAACTGTTCAAGCATGTGTGAACAACAGGGTATGTAGGAGTTAACCGCGTGGCACTACACACCTTGACATCTTGGAACACGGCAGCATAACATACCTCAATTAATAGTAAACAGCACACTAGTACATCTAGATATGCGAATACGTTCTGGGGGTCATCATTAATTGTCATACATCAGAGAAAGTACTTGCCATTTTTACATGTGCAGTATCGTGCGCCTAGCTCTTATGCAACTTATTGTACGTACATGCATGCTTGAACAGCTTTGGTCGCCCGGCACTATACACTGAAACTTTGAACGCAATTTAATGGTATTAGCATATATTTCCGGATTGAAGTGTAGAGGGATGTTGTATTACTTTTGATCTAGACAAGCTATATGTGTTCAGTTTGGGCTATAAGTTTACGAATACCTTGTGTGTGTGTGTATATATATATATTTATATATACATAATAATAAACATATATAGTGACAACATTTATAAGCTCACGTTCCCAGTGTAAGAAATGTTGGCCTGATTTTCTCACTTTATAGCTCGACAGAGTAAAAATTAGTTTGTTTAGTTGATGGTTTATTACCGTGACATCAAAAACTCAGTTCTCGTTAGATGAAATATCTGTTAAAAGGGGTTTACTGCATCCCCCAGACTAGAATATATTTTAAGACGAAGTTTATCCCTTGACACGATTCCTTTCCCAGGACAAAACGTCCAGGGCTGTCTCCGGGATTCCCTAACAGGATTATAGGCCCCTTGGCAAACCAATTTACTGGGCCCCTATTATCCTTACCCATCCACGGGAGTAAAAATATAAACGGTCAATCAAATTAAAGCTATAGATTAATAATTTAATGGTACTTTAATCAAGATTTGTTAAAAAGCAATGCTTAAACACAAACAAACATGCTGTATGTAAACCAACCCTTAATTTAAAAATAATATTTGAAAAATAAAAGCATATGGGCTCTAGAACCATGGCTACCCTGGGCACTGCCCATTGTGCCCATGCCTAAAGACGACACAGGTATAACTTGCTATTGGTCCAACCTTCCTGGAGACCCGTGGGATTGTAATGTAATCCCACAAGGAAAGACGGGAAGGACACTTGCGTGTTTGGCAGTCAACCAATACGGAGGTGACATCAAGTTGGTTTTTAACATAAACGATGTAAAGGCATTAGTTATTCTTACTATGCTATCATAACTACACATCTCAATAAATTTAAATTAATAAATGCTATACACGCTTCGGTGGCCACATGCAGTAGACTAGACTGCCGATGATGGGGAGATTGAGGTTCAAATCTAGGTCGGGTGTACTGGGGGTGGTTTTTTTCAAAATGTTTTTCCATACTCCCTACAGAAAAATTCGGGTAAACTTCTTCTAAATATAACATTCCTAATGACTAGGCCCACTGGCGTAGTTTTTACATAAGCGTGTAATCAGAACGGGTAGTAAGATTAGGTGCATAATAAACGTGATATTAATGTCATATTAATAATAATTACACGGATAAAACGTTGGTAGGATACTTATTATCTACCTGGCACCCGAATACAAGACGATAGTATCTAGCTTCAAGAGATAAATAACACCTGCGTATCGAGATAAATCAAAGTGTACATTGAGCCAATCAGGATCCGAAAACGGGACGTGATATAGTAAAGGTTTCTCTTAAATTAGTAATATTTATTTATTTTACCTGCCACGTTTATTTTACCCTCCCGTTTGAACCACATGCATATTACTAACTGCACTAATGAGGTAGATTGATTGTATAAGACGTTTACGTGGAGAGAGAGAGAGAAAGAGAGAGAGAGAGAGAGAGAGAGAGAGAGTGGAGAGCCATTTAGGGAAAACAGCCTCAATACAGCCAGCTGGGACTTGAAATCCGATCCCCTGGAATCGACAGTCCAGTCTATTTCGAAAGTAAAGTCTTGTAGACAGTTTGACCAAGAAGGGATTTAGTCTCATTTGGTTTTTTGACCTTCAATAAATATAACAGTTGATTATAACAGAAAGTTAAAAAAAAACTCCCCTTAAAGTGGTGATGTAGAGAATGCGAGTTAAAGGGAGGGTTTTTGTAGTTTTATATCAAAAAATGTTTGGTCAAAATCAAACAGTATGCTTTCATTAGAAACATAGAGTTTAATTTTCTTCACATGGTGGTATCAAGAGTTCTTGAATGTCTGTCAAGAGTATAATAGCGACATTAGATGAAAAACTTTTTAAATGAAGAGAAAAAGTTGTCTTTAAATTCCAGGACATATATGGATATTCAAGAACTGATGATATCACAATGCAAAAAAAATAATTAAACTCTTTATCTATACCGAAGCAATATTTTATTTATTTTGATAAAAAAAAAATTGATATAAAAACTGTGAAAACACTGTCCTTTTCTCGCACACCCTACATCCTCACATTAACTGGCGTTCCCTACACTACTGCATTAATACCAGGTTGTGTGAAATCTTTGATCGTATATTCAGTTATCACACCTACAGAAGAGTAGGCTACACCTTTCCCTCATTCGACCTTTTAACCAAGCAACACTTCCTTTGATCAACTCCACTCCACTCCTCTCTCTCTCCAAAGGGAACAGATTTACATTGCATATATGACAGGGACTGAAATTGGCTACATATGAAGGCTATACAACCCTTATCTTACAAACTTGTAGTTTGAATTCAATGAAACTATTCATATCAGCAAAATCCCTCGCGGGTTAAGTTCATGTCTCGGAAACTTGTCTGTAGAAATTTGGCACCGTTTTCTGCACGTCTCAAAAAGGTTGGGGAGGGGGCGGTTAGTTTATCTTACAGTAGATGTTTTAACTGAATTAGCTTCGGTCGCGTGAAGGATGTCAAGTTCTCAAGAAAATTTAGAGTAAATCTCCCTTTCAAAACTAGTTTTCAACAATGTGGAAAGAATTAATTTCTGTGAAATAGGAACATGTTTTAAAAGTCGTTTAAGAGTTATGCCAAGTTAGTGAAAGACCTATCATATTGGACTTTCTTTTTTCCAAATAGCAATATAGTACGAGAATAAATAACTTTTTATCACAGCGTGTTATAGAACTACCCTCATTTTTTCACACTAATAAAGTATGAATATGAAAGGTAAGGCTTAGAGCAAATGTACCCACGATTGCACGAAGGGGGATTAGGGAGCAATTTAAAACAAACTAATACAATTGGCCTGGATTTGAACCCTGACCTCCCCGTCACTAACAGACTGGACAAGATTATCCTAGCACGAGTATTTGGATCCCACCGATGTGGATTTCACACATGATTGATTTTATATTTAATTACCAGTATTATCCTGGTGCAGTTCCTTAGAAATCCCTTGTCATCATCCTGTACTATTAGCTCATAGAATATGCTATCCCATTTTAATTTGCCAGCTAGTAAGGCTTTTTACTAAATAAATTTTTGATAAATATAACAATATTTTTAGATGATACCTTTATTGCTATACTTTAATCACTGAAAGTAATAATTAATGTTTCATTTAGAGATTACAAAATAAATTAAACAATCACCGTTACATGGTTGTTAGAACATGAGATTGCCTCGATCAGCCGTTATGAAGCAGGTCGAGCCGGGTGCGTGACGTCACAGGGTGACCGCCCAACTACCTATCCAACCATACAACTCAATGTTTCATTGCGTATAGCTCGGCTTCATTTTAATTTAATTAAAATCACTTAAATATTAGGGCACTTGTATCTACAACATAATATATATAACCATATTAAATTAGTAGCAAATTTCTCAAGCTTACAGTGTATGTACACATCATAATAATTATGAATTATAATGACGTTCGAAATGTAATTCAAAATATTTGTTTAATAAAGTGACAAAAACGATTTAAAATATTAGTTATGAACAGTTGCATACCTAAAAGTGTGAAATATGATTAACAAGAAAAAACAGTTAACATTAAATAATATATTTCCTTAGCTGCACCCGTCCAAGCTATTCTTATATTTACACCTATTATAGGTTGGGGATGAAGTAAGTAGAATTTAGAGGAAATATATGAGTATATGTGTGGAGGGGTGATTATAAATAATTTAAGTTGAAAATCATCAGTACGCTCTGCGTTTAAACCCCGACCACTCGGTCCTCAATCAAACAGCTCAGATGAAACAGAAGCTTTTTTCTGTTTGCGTTATAGCATATTACTAACGTAAAGTTACAAAAATATATAATAATAATAATAATAATAATAATAATAAAATAGTTTTGCATTTTAAAATATTTATCAAACTAACACACATTTAGATAGTGTATCATTATTAATAATAACCCCCATAAGTTATATTATTGATTATCTAAAAATAATTGTTAGTTATTATTTATGTTTAGGTTTTTAGATTAGATTCTAGTTGTCCGTCTAAAAGTGCAAAAAAAAGTGTCGTCATTTACTGTAATTGACTATTATATTGTTATGACTATTATTCCAATAGAATTATTCGAAGCTACAAAATGTCATGCCTGCTAATGTCGGATATTATTCCACAACTAGTTTGGAAACGTTTAATTGAAATGTGACTTTTAAAGTATGATGCACCCGGTCAAGAATCAAACACCAGTCTTTCAAATCAGATCTAGTTCGCTATAATCTACATACTACTAATAATACTCTCGTTAGTCATAACTTAAATAATGAGTGTGAGAATGAGCCTGGGCAAGAGTCGAACTTGGCTAGTTAAGTGCTAAACCACTGGCGAGCTGAGCCTAATATTCCGGGTTCGATTCCCTTCTTTGGAGGTCATATTTCAACTGAAATTCATTAAATGATTGTTCCGTCAAATTTTAGGTTATGAAAGTTGACCCTTAAAAGGAGGGATTTTGTTTAGACAAACAGGAGTATTTAAAAATGATTCTATAATTTTTATTTCCTTTACTACCATGATTATTAAAGGCTTTATTTAATGGGTAAAAATAGGGAGAAATAATTATCAGGAAGTTCACCCCCATTAGCTTGGAGAGAGGAACAAGAAAATCCACAGGGACAGATAAAATAGGAGAAACATCTCACCAGTACACGTGGCAGAGAATCGAACCTCATCCTCCTAGTCACAGTCATCCAGTCCATTACGAAAATTATTCCTTAAAACACGTGACCAGCAATGCAAATGATTTTTTTTCTTGCTCATCATGGCTTACCTACAACATATTTAGGTTATTTTCAAATTTACATTGAGGAGGAAGGTAGAGTTTAGAGTAATTGTATCTTCATCTGCGCGTGGAATGATAATGGAATATAATTTAGGAAAAAACACTCTTAGTACACCTGATTGAGATTCAAACTTTGACCTCTACGTCACTGGTAAACCATACGAGATAAGTTTGACGCCTTAGTCCACACGACCACAGATGCAGGTGTAGAAATTAAAGTTAAATAGATGGTTAAATATGGCCAAAATGATTGTTTGGATTAATTGGTATATTTGTCAAGTGACAAGGTTTTTTCTTTCCCCCAGGCCAACAACGAGCTATTGAAGTGATTGTTGCGGAATCTGAACCCTCACACTGATGAATAAATATATCCCTTCTCTTCCCCTCCCCCCCTTTTCCCATCGTGCGTGAAAGTAATATATAGATCATTTCACGGCCGCCCGAGGCCAATGATGCTTGGGAACGATAATGTTGCATCGCGGAAGCGAAACTAATATCCATGAACAGCACCGAGACGTTGTGCCCTTATTTTGTTTTACCAAAAAAGCCGTAACAATACCAGTATTTCCCCACAAAAAGCACAAAGCATAACAAAATTGATCGATTTTTATTTTTACTTTATATTCATATAATTCGTGGTTTGAGGGAAACCCGGGATGTATTTTTGTTTTTGCCTCTTTCCTCATAGTTGGGTTGAATTTTGTATGTGTGGAGCTTCAATTTCATGGCTAAAATAATATTTAGGAAAGTGGGTAAATAGGATTTTCAGTCATGGCTTTTGAAGAGCGTTTATTAAAATTCAGTTTTGAAGGAGTGTTTTGAACTAAAACTCACATTGATAGTACTATAAACATATTGTGTTTGTGTTCATACATTTGTAGAAGTTCCGTATCGATATACAAACTTCAAGCTCGTTTATTCTGATGTTTAATTGAAGAGCAGGTCAGGGTTTGATTCTCGGGTGGGTGTAACGATGTTTATTCACTCCCCCACCATAAAAATGTGGGTACATTTCTTCTAAATTTTCCGTACTCCCACTTGGCTCATTAATTAAACGCGGGTTTAACCACGCTAATGGGTATGTGGTCTAAATGTTAAACCATTCAGTCTGGTTTGCCGGTGAGTTGGAGATCGGGGTCCGACTCCCAGCTGGGTGTATTGAAGGATGTTTTCCCTAAATGTGACTGTTCATACACTAACAGGGTATGTACAAAGAAACATATAGAAGAGGTGTCCCCACATTTGTGTGAAGGGAGATTGGGAAATGAAAAAAACACCTCAGTAAGTCCAGCCGGAACAGGAACCACCAGAGAAACCAGAAAAGGTAAGACTTATCCCCTGTCTGTGTGACCACCGATATGGGTTTGCTAGCTGTGTTTGGAGTTGTATGTGGGTGTGTTGTTGCTACTGGTTTGATAGCTGTGTTTGGAGTGGTATGCTAGTGTGTTGTTGCCACTGGTTTGCCAGCTGTGTTCGGAGTGGTATGTGAGTGTGTTGTTGCCACTGGTTTGCTAGCTGTGTTTGGAGTGGTATGCTAGTGTGTTGTTGCCACTGGTTTGCTAGCTGTGTTTGGAGTGGTATACTAGTGTGTTGTTGCCACTGGTTTGTTAGCTGTGTTTGGAGTGGTATGTGGGTGTGTTGTTGCTACTGGTTTGATAGCTGTGTTTGGAGTGGTATACTAGTGTGTTGTTGCCACTGGTTTGTTAGCTGTGTTTGGAGTGGTATGTGAGTGTGTTGTTGCCACTGGTTTGTTAGCTGTGTTTGGAGTGGTATGTGGGTGTGTTGTTGCCACTGGTTTGTTAGCTGTGTTTGGAGTGGTATGTGAGTGTGTTGTTACCACTGGTTTGTTAGCTGTCTTTGGAGTGGTATGTGAGTGTGTTGTTGCCACTGGTTTGCTAGCTGTTTGCTTGCATTCATCTAGAGGGCATGGAAAATCAAATAGCAATTATTTATTATTTGTATTATTTGTATGTTCATCAAATGGTAATTAACAACTCAGGCAGCATTTCTCAAAGAGTGCTCCTCGGAGCCCTGGGGCTCCACGAGTCCCCTTCAGGGGTTCCATGAGACTTAGTAATCTTTGTGGGGCTGTCGTTTTGAAATGCGCTTCAACTAAATTAAACATTGTAAAATATTGACTGCAGATGAACACATGCGATTCCAGCTCTATTCTATTAAAGCCAGATAGATGTTAAAGAAATTTGTAATACTGTTAAACATTTTCACTAAGAAAATTGTTTTAAAAATAATAACGCATACGTCATGTTTTAAAAATATTAATTTAATTTATTTTCAAGCTATTTTACCTGTGCCAAAAATTAAATAAAACAATATTTTTTGCAAAATTTCTCAACGTTGTAAATTCCAATGCAATAAACAAAGATAAATAGATACCACGTAAACAAAATATTTGATGTTTTTTAGGGGGTGTTAAGATTTACGGAGCTTAAAAATTTTGAGAATCACTGTTCTAAGGATTATGAAGTTGTTGAAGAGATAATTAGGGAAAATGCAATACAAAATTATATTTGAGATAGCACCTATTAAAACTGCCGGAAAAGAATGCTGAGGTCCACGTTAGTGGCGATCAAGTGCAATAAGTCTATTATTACTCTTAGACACTTGCGCAATATATCCTGTCTTTATCGAAGTCCAGTCTCCTTGATCCAAGTCAACAGCTAGCGTAAGTCTGAGTGTGCTGTTAAAAGTATCCGTTACATCCGACATTAAAATATGTGACTATGCCGTATCTGTCCAAGAGCACGATATTTAATTAAACATGGTTATAAACCGGAAATGACTCGGCTTGGTGGCATTACATACAGGAAATTAAGGTTTAAGTCGACACATTTGTACGTACATAACATGCTACATAATTGTATAGTACTATAATCGTTTGTAAGATATTGGGGGAGAGATATTCTTCACACTAAAATCTAATTATTTTTTTTTGTAAATGCAAGCGATACATTAAAACTGTTATTTAAGAAAGAAACAAACTTCAAATAGCTTCTGGGGTTTTTTGTCTGATTTTTAACAAGCTCAAAATATCGAAAATCATACAAATAAAATATTAGCTTTTTTAGCATCATTTTGATAATTTACTGGCGTATATCACGTTTGTTTGTCTTTATATTTTTATTTATCATGGATAGTAATTAATTTTTAAAAAATGTTCTTATTTTCAAAATAATTAAAAAAGTTTCCTGGAAATATTCATCTACAAATGGTGAAGGATTTGGTCTTTAGGGTTTTGTAACGTTAAAGTAGCGTGTGTGAAGAATAGTATCATAAAGCTATGTCAGAGAATTACGATTTAGATCAGGCTCTATTGTCTGCCCAAAAACATGTATGTACACTTTGTTGTGTGTATCATTGTTAGAAAATTAAAGAGATATAGGGTGAGTAGTAATAAGTCTTTTCTAGGGTAACAGATTATCGTAGTCCCATCCCAAAAAGAGATCAAGATTGGCTAGTTTTTTTTTTGACAAAATATAAGTTAGAACAAATTCACTGTTTATGTCACTAAACGTGGGAAGTACTTTAATTCACTAAATTAGTCATGAACGAAATAAAGTCGATTAAAATTAAAATTATAAAACCATTAAATGATATATTTTACAATGTAACAAATATATAAATTATTAGTCAAAACATAGTGTTTATTGTAACAGTGATATGGAATATAACATCTGAACATTTAAAAAGACAATCTTGAAGAAGTTTGATGAAACAATAATAATTAATGAACTATAGTCGTTTATATATTGTGTGTCGCTGTGAATTTTACATGTTGCTTTTGTTGTACAAGTTGCCTTCTTATTTCAATTGTTGTTAGTTTAGAGATATTGCGACATGTTAAATGTCCCCTTCAGTCATTTTATAGTCTGTTGTATAGTTGTACCGTACCTGATGGGTTGGGTCGAGTACTCTTGCCTATATAATATGGTCTACGCATGGTTTAAAAAACAGATAATTTGTTCCATTAACCTATTTTATGTTGTATTATATCAATATTTCAAAAATTAGCCTCAGTGAAAGTGTTTCCCAAACACAGACTATTTTGTTTATATTCTCTACGTCCACTACAATACCGTATTTGGCAACAGCCTAATTTGAGAAAGTGAAGTATTTTTTTATATTTTATTATTTTTTGTATTGTTAGTAATATGATAACATTATTTCCCCTCTCCTCTCAATTCCACCGTCTTATAATGAGGCTCCGGGATATTATATAACGATGTAACGTTTGGTTCAAGATGTATTACTTAAATTATGGGGTTTTTTGGAAGAAAATGTTCAAAAAATTCATATTTTTGCAGTCAATAACTATAGTATTTAATAGGGACTAATATTATAGGGGTGTGCGACGGTTACAATTTAAACACGAAACAAAGTCGAAGCTAAGCTTAAAATATGATCAGAAAAGATAAATGTCAATGATAAGGTTTCTGTTGTCATATATACCTTTTTTGTATAGATCATCCATTGCATCTAGGCTTATAGAAAAAAAAAGCACACTATATTATTCATGGTGAAATATCTGAATGTAATTATGCTTACGTTATTGATGTAATTTAATCACTAGTCGCTGGTGAAATACTATTTAGTGAGCATAGTTCATATCTGTTCATAAAATCTAAAAGATTTTTCCTTCCTTCACAATGTTTCAAAGATGAAATTGCTATCGGAAAGTAGAAGTAAAGAAGATTTGACTTTGACTTCAACATTTTCAAAACTTCGCACACCCTCACTATATTATTAGTATTGTATTGCAGGTATTTATAATATTTATCAAAAGAAATAGCTGCAGATCAAATGAGTCAACATATGAATAAGTGAAAGCAGATCTAATAACATATATAGGTGTCAATATCTACAAAAATGAGACTATACAGTTAAACCTAAGTTAAACATTATTAACTCAATACGGGGTTTTAATTGGTCTTTTATTTTAATCAAATTAGTTAAAAATTACATCTGGGCACGAAAATTGAACCTGGGACCTTTGGATTAGTGTGCCAATCAATGCTCCCGTAATTTAAATGATTTGCAGCCTGTGTGTTGATATTCACAGTTTTTTTTTTGTTTGGAATAAAAAATACATTATTATTGGTTTATCTGTTGTTGTTAAAGCATGGTATATTTCCGCTTGAGGCTTCCAGAACTCTTAGCGAGCTCGTAGTAGCTTTTTAACCGCCTGTTAAGTACTCTCTTGAAATTTTCAACAGGGTCTTCAAACATTACTCTTCTCAAGTCCCGTACAATACGGCCAATGCCGCCACCACAGGACGTTTAAAATTAAAATATGACAAATTCACACCTGTGGTTGTGAGATCATTAGAATTGGATTATCTTTCACTACCGTTGCTGAGGAGTCTAGGCTTCAAATCCCGGCTGGATGCACCCAAGAGTAGTTTTTCTTGGGTGATTCTCACTGTGTCTTTTACATTATTTCCATATCAAAATGTAGGTGTCTTTCCTCTAAGGGTGACCTGGTGGTCTAGGGGTAAGGTGTCAGACTTCTGTGCTGGCGGCCGGGGTTCAATCCTCGGTCCCATCACAGATTTATCTGATTTCCAAACCCTTCCTTCACCTCTGACAAGACATCTTGTGAATGTGGGGAATGCCAGGCCTCCACCGTGGTTCGGATTCCACGTTAAACTGTAGGTCCTTCATTTCATCTCACAATCACCCTACCATTACACATTAGCGTAAGTGCGTATAACCCGAA
>CABFVZ010000586.1:138903-148944 GCA_902151445.1 Timema monikensis | reverse complement strand
TATATATATATATACACGCACACACACTTATGCACGGTTATGTTTTAGGTCACGTTCACACAAACACTCATGTGAGATTAAAAAAAAACTTTCAATTATTATTCATATACATCAATGAATATGAGCAAAATTAAAAGGGTCTCTAGGCATAAAACGTAGTCAAAGAAAGAAAAGTACAAAAACACTCTTCGTACAACTTTTAACGACACTTCTTTTACTCAGGGGAACCAACTTTGAAGACTCTCGGTAAAAAGAGGAAAATTATAAACTTGTTGAGCAGAAAAGTTTTGCTTCATTTATGTTTCCCCACCATCCCCTCCTCTATAAAATAACAAACATCGATGATAGAAGGAACATATTTTAAAGTATAAAGTGAATAATGTGAAATGCTGGTAGCATAAGGTCGTGCCCAAAACCATAAACCAAAACACTTTTTTTTTTATTACTTGCCATTTTTGTGCTTCATATCTCACTAACCCTTCAGACTATAAACATATTTACACCATAAGATAAGTTTGGGTAAGTTAGAATCTCAAAGGAAACGTGGCCGCATCTGTGAAGAGGGTTACTGTGGGTTCACACGTTCGCCCAAAAACTAACGCAGAACAGAAACGTGGTCACGTGATAACGCCCTCTAAGCCAATCACAAGATCCCCCCTTAATCGGCGCGAGTTGTTCTACTGTAAGTTCAACTATTCTCTACTTTGTCCGCTCTGCTCAAGATGTTAGTCACAGGAGAACCAATCAAGTCTCAGAACCAACCAGCTCAAATCATTGTGCATGCGCATTTGTCAACGCATGCGCTTTACAGGTAGTAGCTAGCAGACCATTGTGAGGAGATTTGAAAAAACTCGTTAATGTAAGGCGCGTTTATTGCTATATTGGATTGTGCCACGACACAACGTTATAATTTGAAAACAACCATCGGGACAATGATCTAAAATATATGTTTATCCATTAGAAAATAACATATGTTGATAATCAGCTGTTTTAAAGCGTTACAATGCATCATGGGTCAACTTAAAGTGTGTGAATTACTGCGCAGATTCTGCTTTCCATTTTTCTGCCAGTGTGTGAACAAATCTTTAGCGCGAAGCCATTTAGAAGATAAACTCAGCGCACCCAACCCGATCTCACCTTTACCCATCAAACTAGACGAGAATAGACACGCCAAGGTACATATGCTTTATTTTTGTTTTACTTTCTTAACCATACAAAGTATAGATAAGGTATTATAATGTTGGTGAAACCAAACTCAAAATTTTATAAAATCTACTATTTACATGAATTTAATCCCAATATTTTGGTTGTGTTGCATGACTATGTATGTGTAGTAGTTTGGATTTTAAATTTATGAATCGCATTTGTTAAAATTTGTTAATTTAGAATATAATGATAATGTAAAACTCAGAATACACAAAACAATAACTTTACCGGTTGTTCTCTATGGGTGTGAAACTTGGTATCTTACTTAACATGACGAAAAATTTAGTATGTTCTAAAACAAGGTGCTTATGAAGATATTTGGTGCAAAAAAGGGATGAGGATACTGGGGAGTCACTACCCTGGTATCTACATAATGAGATGAGGATACTGGGGAGTCACTACCCTGGTATCTACATAATGAGATGAAGATACTGGGGAGTCACTACCCTGGTATCTACATAATGAGATGAGGATACTGGGGAGTCACTACCCTGGTATCTACATAATGAGACGCATGCCCTGTACTCATCTAAAGAGAAATTTGATTATGGTATCCAGGACATATGGTGCGAGTTCAAGGTACTGACAGGCATACCCAATGGGAAGAGAACTTTGGGAAGAACTAGATGCAGATGAGAAGATAACATTATTATGTACCTGAAAGAGACAGGGTGTCATGAGGTGGACTGCATAGAACTAGCTCAAGACACGTATGTACTTTTATAAGTGAGGCAATGAACTTTCAAGTTCCTAATACCATAGAGTATTTCTATCCTATATTTGAGCATAGTGAATATTATCTCCGAAACATAAATACTAACCGTATTTAATTCAAGCGACGGACAAAACTCAATGTGGTTTTCCCACTTACTATCCAAGCTAATGCGTATGCACTTCCTCTAAATATAGCTTCTTCATACCTTACACTTTTGACTAAGGAGTCATCAATAACCATTATTTTGAACGTAATCATATAAATATTAGAGTTGGGACGGACCCACTGTTTCCCGAATCTAAATCTTCATTACTATTGACGATGACCGAATAATGAATTCAAATCTGAATCAAGGAGAAAAAGACGAACATAAGAGGAAATAGAAATATAGAAGAATAATATAAAATATAAATAGTATATTTTTCGCTAACATTTTTTATTATCTTGCATTCATTATAACATTCATACTTTCGTATTAGTATTAGATTAGTGGTCTCAGGTCTGATTGTTAAATTTGTTCTATACTTATGATGGAGGTGAATTACCAATAATCCGTATTAGAGTTATAAAAATGTATTAAAATAATTAAAATAAAATTTTAAGCTTTAATTTGATGTTTTCTGTAATATCATTAAGGATTCTAGGGTTCCATATATAGCCTATATATATAGCATATACATACTAAAGAATAAACTTAAAATTTAGATACTTTATCTAAAGCGACAAATTCCAAACTGTAGCTTTGAAAAAGTCCGTGCCATTTATTTCGCTTGGTTTTATTTCCTTGTGAACAGAGGTCTCTCTTCATTACATGGGTGGTCTTGTGCTTATGAAATGGGGGGGGAGAGGAGGTAGCATCGCGATCTGACGATAAAAGGGGCGCACTTCATTTACGACGGTCCCTATTAACGCCCTGTCCACAAATTGCCTGCGCGCATTAATACCAGTAGTCCAGTTACGTAACATCCGCTCCTTGAACCATGAATGGCCCGAGAGTCACATTCAAAAAAGGATTGTTACATTTTTTAGGTTATTTTATCACTCATAAGTTTTAACATGTGGGTTTTCTAACGACTTAATATACGAGGCATCTGCTTCAGTGGACGTGAGAATTAAATGTCAATCTCATTTTGTCTGTTTTTTTGTAACCGGGAGGTCAGGGTTCAAATCCCTTCTGTGTATACAAAGGATGTATTTTTTCTAAATAATTCCCTACGATTATTTCAAGCAAACGTGGATAATTTTCCTCAATTCTACCTTCATCATTCTAATCCCCTAAATGTAAATAAGTGATCAGCCCAGACGTGCATTAAGGCACACACACCCTAAAAAAAATATGAGGTAGGAGTGAGAAGGCTAGCTAGAATAAATGTACCTGCACTCGTGTAGAAGGGCTGGATATATAATAACACATCACATGAGGAAAACAATCTCCCCCCTCCCCCCCAGTTTGATATTTGAACCACGGCTTCAGTCACAGGAAGTCTATTGTGAGCCTGATGTTTTAGTTCACGCTACCACTTGTGTGGGTGGTGGTGTTCAAAGTATTGTAAAATACGATATCTGGGCGTTTAAACCTGAGGGCGGAAATAATATAATTCTATAATTTGTATATTTATTTATTTTTAATCTTAAGATAAGGATGATTAGTTAACTAAAACTAGTGTTAAGGATTAGTATTACGGCATTAAGGTGAGAAAAGGATGTTAAAATTACACAGAAGAACTCATGACCTTCTGGTTAACCTGGCCAGGCCCTTCTTCAATGGTGACCTAGAATAATGCGAGTCTAGCACCTTGAACCACTCGACCAATGCTGCGGGTGAAAATGAGAGTAGTAACCACAAGATAACTTTTTTTCTGTTTATATAGGCCTAATAAAATAATATCAGCACATGGCCAAGAATCTATATCTTATTTACGTGTTAACGTTTAGTATTGGCTTTGATACTTTTAATAAAATGGTTACTTGCTTCGATGAACACACGGTCTAAGACATCAACCTCATGTTAGATCGGACTGCCGATGACAAGAAGATTGTAGTTCAAATCTAGGCCGGGTGTACTGAGGTAGGTTTTTCCAAAATAATTTACCACTCTCCCTCCACGTAAATGTGGATACACTTAATATAAATTCAACCTTTCTTATACCAAATAATTAGCTTAATTAATAAATATGCGTATAGCCTGTAGAGGTGCTAAAAGATTGTTACTAGCCACATGCTCTTAGGAGGTAACTAAGATGAAGGTTGTTAAGGAAAATCCACATAGAGACTGGTAAAGAAAGATGTAGAACCATGTTGCTACTTTTTAACACCGCATCTTACTACCCGTTCGTGTTACACTCTTGTGTACTAATCACGCCAATAATCTTATAGATGGAAGAGCCACCCTCAGTACACCCGGCCGAGATTTAAACCTAGATCTCCCCGTCATCGGCAGTCTAGTCTACTGCGAGAGTAGCGTCTTAGACAATGCGGCCACCGAAGAGGGTAAAAACCATGTTCTTGCCATAATGTGTACTAGCCCTATTTGACTTACCTTTACATCTCTTGTATGCAACACATTTTTTGTTTTAGCTCCACGTACAACAAACTACCCGGGATATACTCGTATGTATTTAACAACACCAATAGGGTGAAAATGAGAAAGATATCTGGATTTGCGTGGAGGAGGCTTGGAAAAAAATATTTGGGTAAAACATCCTAAGTACATTTATCCGGGATTCAGACATCAATCTTCATGTAACCGACAAACCTGACTAGATGAGGTTGACGTCTGCTCAAGCACCAACTAGTGTGGGTCACCGCACAATAAAAATGGGTCAAACCAAAATCTACGATGACCTTAAGAAAGACCACCCTGTCTCGAAATATTAAATAATATATTTTTCACAAACACGCTATGTTACTTTTTCACGCAATTTTGTTTCTTAGAATATTTCCTTGATTTTGATACTTTGCATGGCAATGCTTCGGTCCTAGTTTCGTGCCTAAGCCTTATCAAAGTTTGATCATATACAGGTATTTTATTACAAATGATTTACAACTTACTTTTTAAAGCCACACGCATTTTTTTCATCAATCAATGTGGTACAGGGAGAAAATTACTATACTACTCATTTTGCAACATTTCGCGATAAGAAAATCTCACACAATATTGATGTTGTAAAGTTATCTATTTTAATGACAACGTATATAATTAGACCGCATACAATTTGTAATGGTTGCTTAAAAGAAGCGATGTCTAAACATCATCACTATCTTATTTTCAAGGAAATTTTACGTGAAATGTCGCAGTTCTAAGATCAAAATGAATTATTATAAATATTCATATATCCTTTCCAAAATCAAATAAAATCAATTTTTAACAAGGGAACATAGGGGAACGTTAAGCTAATTGAATATTATGATGGCTTGAATAGCTTAACTATTATAGTTGTTTATTATGATTATTGCCACATCTAAATATCATAATCTTTAAATTGAAAAATGAAACATGGACACAGGAATCGAACCTAATATTGTTTTAGTGCGTTTGACGAATCATCATAATTGCCATACCCATAAGAATTACCGCATTGTAAGGCCATTTTCCTTTTAAATTTTTAAATTATCTTACTTTTACGGGTTTTCAATTTAAAAAATCCAGTATTAAGTCTGTAAGAAAAACTTAAGTTGTCTCAGTTGGTTTTAGTTATATTATTGGCATCCTATGACATAAATTTGAGGTAAAATAAATCTCACGTAGACTGATGGTCATTCGTCCTAAGTTGTCAGACTCTCTATGACGGGGTTGCCAGTGATGGGGTATTTTGAGGCTAGAATATCGCCCAGGTCCACTGAAGGATGATGATCCGCGGTTTGTTTGTCATGTTTTTAATCTTCTTTCCACGCTAATGCCCTACACCTTATAGTAAGCTGTTATTAACCTTAACATAAAATATATTAGGATATGTGAGTATGTTTTATAGAAAATGTATATAAATACTCTTTTTAAACGTAAATAAATTAACAAAAATTATAAATATATTAGCACCCCTAAATATTCGTCACAACTAACAGTTTGAAAAACACTATACAAAATTACCTGGGGGAAAAACCTACGTGTAGTGTATGTATATGTTGTTTTTTTTAGAAAAAGCTGTACGATTGTGGACAAAACTTTACTTTTGATCCTAACATGAATCTAAAAATCTTGTATATAAACATATTTTAAAAATTCCTGCTAATTTTTGTTTATCATCATCAATCTATAGGTTGAGAGGACTCGCGTGCTTGGCCGTAGAGTCCCGTGATGATAAGAGTAGCCATACTGTTTTATTCAACCCTTTCCTTCGGTCTATTTGGGGTACACCGTGCTCTCTTCCCCCTTGGTAATACTTGACACGGCAACGCTAGACCCCTTTTAACCCACCCACCCTTAAAACTGCATGGAGCACACACAGCACATACATTGCTGCAACACACAAAACAACAGCCAGTGGCGTGTCAGTGTCAGATTAGCAGGGGAGAACCACTGCACTGAAAAAGAGACAAGATACCACCACCCCACCTCCCCTTACCACTGTACCAGCCCAATCCCGGTCGTCGAGCTTGCCCGTTAGCGCAACGTTGTGACACTTGAACTGAAAGAGGAGAAACAAGCGACGAATGTTTAGCTCAGTGTTACCAACAATAAGGGATAAAATTGTATAATTCTCTCTTCCCAATCACCTTCTACCACCCTAAAAGTTTATGTTTTTAATCTTAAAAAGTCTTGTGATAGATTGAATTGCCAGTGTTGCTAGAATTGCTAGAAGCCCGCTGGAGAATAGTTTTACTGAGGGTACATATTCCTAAATGCCTTCCCACAATATATATACAAAAATGTGGGTACATTTATTCTAAATCCTACCTTCTTCATTCTTACCTACTTAGAGTAAATGTTCAAATAGCTCAAACAGTTAATAAGATGTAGGTCCCAAATAGAATCTAAAATAATTGATTTAACAAAATTACAATTACAGATTCCAGTGCAAAATCACAACTGTTGAATAAATAAAAGAAAAGCGTATTTTCTTTTTCCTTCTTGCCCTACCTTTCCCTTCCTTTCTCTCCTCCATCTTGCTCTTTCTCTTCTTCTCTGTTTTTGTATTTTAATTTCTCCCTCTCATGATCTACCTCTAATCCCTTATATTCCTCCCCGTCCTTATTCTCCCTCATCTCTCTCTCTCTCTCTCCCTAAATTTGAAGTAAACAGGATGCAAAACATGTAAGCAGTTGTTTATTTATGCACCACGTCTCACTACTCATCAGGTAAATCAACTACATTTTAATTAAAATATTAGAATTTGGCATGAGAAAGGTAGAATTAAAAGAAATGTTCCCTCATTAGTTTGGGGGAAAGGGAAACTCATTTAGGAAAAAAAACTTCAATACACTGAACTGAGATTTGAAACTCGATCCCCGCCATCACAGATAAACCATAATAGACGAGCATGACTTTTATATTTATCATAGCTCCCCTACTTCCAAATTATCTTAGGAAAATGGACACATAGATTCAGATTTGTTTAAATTTCTCGATTGAAAATATTAGATAACTATATTTACTGCTAATAATATGCTGAACTCTTTTGTTTCCATTGGTGAAATGAATCTATATTTAGTAGAGAAGTTGGCAACATTGGTTCGGCTGAGTGCTTCGTGCATGACTGGCGAAGTAAAACATGTACAGTACTTCACCTGGAGTAGATAAGCTTTATTTTTTATTCATGTGTTAGTTTTAGTTACCAGGCAGAATTGCCATTCTAAATAAACCGTTGTCAGTATTATTTTAGTTCGTTTTATAAAGCACGCAAGCTCACAAAATAACCCATTAAAATGTGTTTTGAAGAGTATTAATGAAAAAGATCACACCATTTTTAGGCAGCGATAAATTGGTGCTTGGTTAAAGGCTTCAAACTCTCAAAATACAGAATTTCCAGTGAAAGTAAGGTTGAGGTTTGAGTCTCAGCCAGGTGAATAAATGATAATGTTGCAAATTATGTTTCTCACTGTGGTTTTCCCCATTCCTCACTAAATGTGTGCATTTCCCTTAGATTACACTTCTGCACCCTTATCCTATTAAATAATTATCTCATAATTTTAATTATTCTGCAGCTATAGGCCCGTAGACTAAATATAAGGCTCATGTAGTTTGATTTGCCATTGACGGAGAGATTGGGGCTCGAATAATGGCTGAGTATAGTGAGCGTGTTTATTTTATTAAATGGTTTACTACTCTGCCTTCACGCAAATGTGGGTACATATCCCTTAGGCTATAACTTCTGCGTCCCCAGCTTGTTTGTTTAGTTAAATATAGAATGACCCGGACGACCCATCCATGGTTTTTTTAAAAAAAGTGTCTTTGTTACTCCTATGTGGCTACACGTACTAAGGTGTTAGTTTCATCGGGTTTGGTCTGCCAGTGACGGGGGTGGGGGGTCAGAAACCTGGCCGGGTGTTTGTCTCTAAATGGACTTACAATCTCACCATTCGCGAATGAGTGTGTGCCTGCCTGCTCTATATTCTACCATTCTTGTATCTACCCTATCAGTGTGAAAATTCGGTTAGCCCGGACGAGCAGAAAGACTCGATGCACATAATAACTAATAACTTTTGTGTCAAAAGTACTCAAGCCGACAAATCCTACAAGTGGGGTTCCAGGAGCTAACAGCCCAGCATGAATTTAGTTCTTGTAAAAATAATACTTTGGAATAAATGTACTCTTACTATTGTACTAATGTACTAATTACACTAAGGTGTTAGGGATGAGGAAGGTTGAATTTAGAGGGAGTTCACCCGCAATTGCTTGGATAAAAATTGGGAAAACATTTCGGAAAAAATCACCTTAATGCACCCAACCGGGATCGAACTCTGATCTCCCCATCTTCAACAGTTTATTCTAATGCAAGAGTAGCGCCTTAGATCACGCGCCATCGAAATGGGCGAGCTAGGACGAATATATTGTTTAAATACATGCACAATCAACCTCTTCCCTCTTCCGAGAACAGTAGCCTACCTAGTAAGGGGTAAACTGCTTGACTTGCAAACACGCTCCAGTGAAAACCTCTTCCACCTCGTTGGGTATTTTTTAAGTTCCGATATTAAAAAATGCTGAGATGGGGAAGTTTGTTGGAGACACTTCATATAGGAGGGAACAAGGGGGTTGTGGAACTAGGCTAAGATAGACGAGAAAAGGAATTGTTGAAAACCCTCGTTAGTTTGACGAGAGGTGAGAGTTCCTGAACAATTCGAGATACCAGAAGCTAAGTTCTGACCAGCACAAGTGTGGGGTTATACCTTTTTTTATCACCGCGTCTTACTACCTGTCCGGGTTATCCACATATAAGATAATTACTCTAATGGTGTAGCGTGTCAATCAGATTGATTGAACACCTACAAGAAAAAAAGTTCACTATTTCTGTAATTGGGTGCAACATTGGAATCATATCAAGATATTGAATATAAAATAAGTTTATACTCTCCCGTATACTTAAACTACGTATTGCCCTACGTTCAAACACGGGGTTAGTCAAAAAATAATTGTCTTTTGATAATTGCTGTTCTAAAATATAAAAGAAGAGGACTAATATTATTATAGTTATGAATAAGATATGTGAATGCATACCCTTTGTTATAAGATGGGGTCATATGAAGAAACTTACAGCCGGCCATGCGGTCCTCAAAGAAGGTGGAAAATATAAATCTATATTATTTCTTTGCACAAAAATAACTGTGGAAACTAAATAACTAAATTAATACAGACACATTTTGATATAGGATATGTGTGTATAAACTCGCCACGGCCAGATGTCTGCAGATATCATTAACTCACTTCTAAAATACAGGATTTTGTATAATGGCGGATCCACGTGGCACAAGACTCGCCAGTTCAATTGAGGAGATAGACTGAAAATGGAAATCGGCGCTGGGAGTTCTTGCGCAACTGCGACTCTGGTGACCGGCAGAAGAAGCTCGCCTTTTTTGTCTCTTCTCTTGTCCTCTCCTCATTTATCCTTCATTATTGTTAAGTATGCTTCTCAATTCGTTCCCCCTTTTTTCTTCTCCCTGTTCATGTCTGGTTGTGAGTATATATG
>CABFVZ010000586.1:103617-134124 GCA_902151445.1 Timema monikensis | reverse complement strand
CCAAACCCTTCCTTCACCTCTGACAAGACATCTTGTCAATGTGGGGAATGCCAGGCCTCCACCGTGGTTCGGATTCCACTTTAAACTGTAGGTCCTTCATTTCATCTCACAATCACCTACCATTACACATTAGCGTAAGTGCGTATAACCCGAATGGGTAGTAAGACGCGGTGCTAATAATAATAATAATAGGGTGTTCCGCCTGTATATATATATACACAAGTTTTGTACTTAATTTTTTTCCCACTCTCCATCCTCACAAATACGGGTACAGTTCTTCTGAATCTCATCTCTAGACGGATAATAAGACGTGAAGTACGTAAAATAATACATAGACTAAAGCATTTAATGTGAGACCCTTTTAGGTTTCCTGTTTAAGGCTATTTTGTATCTAAACATAGAAACTCTTCGAATCAGCCTCAAATGTCTATGTAGGCTTATATTCAAAATGAAATTTTACACATTTCACTGAATAAATTAAAAACAAAAGTATTGAAGTTGTTGATTATTTGAATACGTGAAATATTTTCCTTCCCCTGTCATTACTTGAAGTTAGGACTATAAACCTTGAAGAATCGAGAATGGGAAGGGACTGGAATAATAACATTTGAAGCATGGCTGGCTACGTTGTATTGAGATTGTTTTCTATATTACAAGTAAAAATACCTTCCATTAAATGGGATGAATATAATGTATAAAATAACGTATATGTTTTCAAAATGCGTTTTTTGTTTTGCACCACGTCTTACCGCTCATTTGGGCTACCCGCATTTCATTAAACTAGTGCGATTGAGGGAAGTAGAATTTTAGAGGAAATAGACGCACATTTGNGGGGGGGGGGGAAATTAGGGAAATATTAATTATTCTCAGTACACTTGGTCGGGATTCAATCCCCAGTCTCCCCGAAACCAATACACCATACAATAGGAAACTGAAGTATTTGTTCATATGCCCACCGATGAAAGTAGCACGATATTAAATCAACTTTTATTCAATATTTACGTCAAATAAAAGATATTTTGGTTTTAGTTTGTGGGTTGGATTCAAAATATAAGGAATTTACACCAGCGACCACGAGAACTAAGCGTCAGGCTCACTATATTTGGTTTTTCTGTTGCATAGAGGTCGAGGTTCAAATCCCAACCAGATGTACAATGGGTGATTTTTCCTAAATGTTTTCCCACTCTGCCTCCACACGTCATAATTCCTACTTACTGGTGTAGTTAAATACGTATAGCCTGCTAAGTTAGTATGAGAATCTGTAAAAACACAATAAAAAATTAACTCTTTTATTTTTACATTTACTTCTTATTTTTCATTACAGCAATATTTACCGGTAAGCTTCATTAGACATTTTATCTCTTTTGTACCATTGAAGGTAAACGCGATTTATTTTCCAGTCTATAACGTCCTAGATTACAACTATATTAAAAATATATCTTGTGGCAGTGTTCACAAGCCATATTGCTACTGTTGGCTTCAACCTGTCAAATGAATGAAAAAGGCTTAGTGGGAGTAGGTCTCAAATTTTTTATTCTCTTTTACTACGCAAGAACAATTCAATATTGAGAGATATTTTGTTTGGGGACGATCTATATTAAAATGGTTTTCAAATTAAAAAAGTCAAATTTAACCACAAGTTTTCTAAACATATAAAAATGAAATACTTTATACAGGTAAATTGCTAAGTTAAGTTTAAAAAGTGGTCACCCAGAGTTATTTTTTTCTACCACGTATTATTAGCTAATTTTTCTAGTTATACCCACAAATATTAATTACGCTGGTATGGTAAAGATAAGCTGTGTAGGTGAGTTGCGGCCTAATCTTGAAACCGTGTACGAGTTGCGGCCCAGCTTTTTGAGAGACACGTACGAATTGCGGCCCACTCAATTGAGAAATAAGTATGAGTTGCGTCCCCCTAATTAGCATTGTGCTCTCTATTATGCTGTCTTAAATTTCAAATAAAAACTTTTATCATTTTATGTCAACATCCCTCGTGATATCAATATTTCCTCAGTTCTTGTCGTTCAATGTTTTCGAAAAATTTTGAAGGATTATTAGATTAAGATGGATTAGATTAGAACAACATCCCGGGCCGTAGTTCATATGTGTCTCTAAAAATGTGGGGCCGTAATTCAACGGTCTCTTTAAAGGTAAACAACTCATGCGGCCACAACTCTCCCGCCGTCTTTATAAAGGAGGTAGCGTTAATAGGAAATGTGCCCTCAATTGACTCGAGGTAGAGTGGGAAATTATTTAGGAAAAAACTTTCTCAGTATATCCGGCTGATATTCAAACACTGATCTCCCCATTACCAGCAAGCAATACTAAATTAATTTGACATTTAGACCACGGCCCCCCTAAGGTGGCTCTTACAAACTAACTTAACCTAGGATAGCACCACTAATGTTAAACATTCAAATATATACATTCTAGTGGCAGAACCAACAATTAAATAAACAACAGTAGGGATGTAAGAAGTTTCGAAACAAATTTCAGGTTTTACATCGCTAGTAAAAAAAACGAAGCTTCGCCAAACAAAATATTGAGAGCTAAAATAATCAATTTATGGCCAATTAATCGCATTATGAGCTTATGTATACAATACAAATTAATAGCCATACGACCCACTTTGGTGGCTGCATGGTATAAGGTGCTACTCTCGCACTAGATTAGACTGCCGATGACGGGGAGATTATGGTTCAATCCCGGTCGGGTCTACTGAGTGTAGTTTTTCCTAAACATTTTTCCGGCCTCTCTATCCCTCCATGTAAATGTGTATATACTCCCTCTAGATCTAACCTTACTCATCCCTAACCCATTAACGTAATTAGTACATAAATACACGGGTAGTTAGATGCAGTACTAAATATATATATATATAAATATATATATATATATAAATATATATTAGTATGGAAAAACCACTAAAGTATTTGACTTGTTAGTTATGAATCATCACATTATCGAAGACATTAAAAAAACACGCACCCAGTTAGGATTCAAGCCCCAACTTCACCATAGACGGCAACGAAGTGCTATGTGAGATTTTCGTTTTTACCACATGGTGATTGGAAGCGGTGGTTTTACTAAAATCATTTACTATTTACTAGGGGTGTCAGATTCCCAATGTTCATTTCGGAGCGAGCTCGAATCGAAGCCGAACGAGAGCAAAAATATATTTGTTGGTTATCTTATGATTGAAAATATATCATATTGTGGTTATTGGGAGATAACTCTATACACTAAATAGTTGGAATTGCTTTAGTGCACCAATCACTTGTAATATTTCGTTTTAATAGGATAAATTATTAAGATTAAGTTTCTATCATAACTTATATTATAATTATCTTGTACTATCATAATTTATAATAGTAACTTAATCTTAATTTCTCTAGCATTTGATTAGTAAAAGTGTGTAAAAGTATTTCCGTACTTTTGTTTTTTAGGAATCCGTATTGTCTTTGGTCAATTATTTTATATTTATTTAAATAATTAATCAAGTAGTTGGCAACGTATCTTTCCATTATTTTGTCTAAAACTGGTATAATTGCTATAGGTCTGTAATTTCCATAATCTAAGTACTTCTCTTTTTTTTATAAATTGGTCTAATAATTACGATTTTAAGTTTTTGTGGCATTACACCCTGTTGTATATTTAAATTAATTAGTTTTGTTATCAACGGGATAATTTGGCTGTTGATAGCTTTCAAGTCTTTAATTCTGATTTTATCTTTTCCCTGGCTTTTATTATATCTAATTTATCAATAATGTATTTGATTTTGGAACATGTAGCCCTAGGTATAAACATGCTTTGAATTTGGTAGCCGTTTCGATTATTCGTTTTGTTTAGTTGCATATTACAAGTATGTTGTAGTTGTGTGACCTGGTTTTTGAATATTTCACAGAAATTATTAGCAATATTTTCAATTTTCTCAATTTTGCCTAAATGTGTATTTATTACTTCATCAATTATCATTTTACTTTTTCTACCTAGAGTTTAATTTATTTTATACCCTGTTTTCTTAATATTACTACTCACTATGTTTAATTCAGTTTGATAATATCATTGTTTTTTCCTAAATATTAATTTATTGAAAAAGTTTCTTTTTCTTTGGTAATCTATTTTATAGTCATTTTCAGATGGAAAACTTTTCCACTTCCTAAATAATTTATCTCTGTGGCGCATTTCTCCAACTAAATCTGGTGTCATCCATTTCTTTTGTATGTGTTTTCCAACAGGATTATATTTATATTTGTAGCTATCATATATGGCATTAAATATCTCAGAAATGTTTGAATATAATGGTTCAACATTTTCTTGGTTTTATAACTCATCCTAATTGACGTTTTCAAATTTAATTCCCATCAACTTTATCCAATAAAATAGAGATATTAATAATTGTATTATAAAATCATTAATTTGATTGGATTCAATTTCTAATGCTTCTATATAATGATAAGTAATTTTAGTCTTTATTATAATGCTTGTTATGTGTCTGGTTGTTCGAACAAATATGTGCCCCAGGCACGATTTAACCACCCTACTTTGCAATATTCCTTCCCTTGTAACTTTATTAATGGTACATTATAAGCCATGAGAAGCAAGGATATTGTTATAACTTTCTATTGTGAAGTCATTTGCATCTAATATGTTTATATTTATAGCATCTACCAAAACTATTTGTTCATTTAATGGAACTAATTTAATTATGTCATTAATATTATGAATAAAAGTGTACTTATCCCACTTTGGTGATCTGTAGATACCAAGTATATTAATTTTAGAGCTATCACTTAAATTTATATTCGCAGAGTATCTTTTTATTTTCTTATGTGGTTGTCTCAAGACTATTTCTATAGTGCATAATTACACCTCCCCATAGCTATTAGGCCTATTGTCCCAGCATTTATTATAACCATCAATAGTATATTGAATAACCTGCATATCGTCTGATTTTATTTCTGTAAGCACTATAATGTCTATTTTACTAATAACATTTCCCATCAAAATGTTTGTTTATGGATCTAATATTAAGGTAAATAATATAAAGATTATTCTTATTCTGTACCTTGCATGCTAATAGTTTGGACCATTCATTGGGGTCGTCATATTCTTGACACTATATAGCCCTAATATCGTCTTCAATAGTTGTTATATCTTTCCTTTAATCATTTTCTAGTAGTAACAGCGAAGCATGTCTCATACAAAATAAAGAGAGAAAGAAATATTATGATAGATTATTTCCTCTAATACCAGCCCCTTCCCACACCTTTCTCCCCTCTGCGAAGTCTAGTTTCATATCTAATTTCACTGATCCAACTAATATAGGTTCTATAACTTGCGTTTGGTAAATTAATTAATATTAATCTATGTCCTATAAAGACATGTCAGATGAACTTGTGTCTTGCTTCTTGGAGGGTTGATTTCCCTTCACCCCCTACTAGCCTCCTCGACCCACAATCCTAGTTAAATGAAAGAGAAGGACACAAGAGGGGTGGGTGAGGGGATGATCAAGTTCCTAAAGCCCGCGGGTATTTACCCAACACTTCAACCCTTAGCGACATCATGTGGCAGGCAATACTGATTACTTTTAGAGGGTTGGTAGAGAATAATGAATCGTGTGGCACCGCGTACCCTTCCTCCTTTTCCACTCACTCATTCCTCCTTCCAAAAACTGTTTGCGCCAGTCTGAATGAAGCGTTATTACTGGCCTCGTAATGAGGCTACTTGAGGCCTTCAAGTGAAGAGTAATTACGACAGTCTGGAATATATCATCAGCTATGGTAAAAATAAAAATGCTACGAAACAATCGCACAAAGTTTCTCACATTGTGTATTACAGCTTCGAAGAAAATTTTCAAAAATAGTATTTTAGTAAACTACCCTTGAATAAGTTTCACTCATATAAAAATCACATCCTCTTGTTAATATCAATATTTATTCTTTATCATTAAATTATTACTATTATTATTATTAGCACCGCGTCTTACTACCCGTTCGGGTTATACGCACTTACGCTAATGTGTAGGGTGATTGTGAGATGAAATGAATCCACATTCACAAGATGTCTTGTCAGAGGTGAAGGAAGGGTTTGGAAATCAGATAAATATGTGCCGGGACCGAGGATTGAACCCCGGCCTCCTACACAGAAGTCTGATTTATCATTAAAAACAAATCAAATATACCTATTTTTGAATTCAAGCTCCAAGGTCAATTTCCAAAGCATTCAAATTCTCTATAATTTGTTGTAAGTAATCTATCCTTGAATTAATTAACAATAGATAAGTAAATATAAATTATTGATATGTAAAATAGTCTCCTGATAACAATTTCTAACCAAATTGCTAAATGCATTTTTTAAACATTCACATTTAAAAAAAACGTCATCAGTTTACTACCCATAGCCAAATTTCCCCCCCAAAACCAATTATAGCTTTAATTGTCTTGTTAATGACAAACCCTCCCCAGAATATACGTTTAAAGCAAAATCGTCATAGCCATTTTCAAAATAATTCAAATTTTAAAAAAATCGCTCCTCAGTAAAAGAAGCCTTATACATTTTTTACTCACACAAAGTATACGGGGTTATATATCATGTCTAAACACTCCAAAAATATCAATTTGAAACTAAATCGTTATGACCATTTTAAACGTATTTAAAAATTTTGAAAAATAAGTCACCAGTAAACTATTACAAATGAGTTTTTAACCCAAAAACAATAACACATTGCTACTTGTCATACCACACAATTTACATATGCATTTTGAACAAAATCGTTTTAACTATTTTAGAAATATTTAGAATTTTCAAATATTTGTCATCAGTAATCTACCCTTACAATGAAATTTTTGCTCAAAAACCAATTGTACGTTAGACCTACTCCTTGTCACCTCTGACAATACATCTTGTGAATGTGAGGAATGCCAGGTCTCCACCGTGGTTCGGATTCCACGTTAAACTGTAGGTCCTCCATTTCACATTAGCGTAAGTGCGTATAACCCGAACGGGTAGTAAGACGCGGTGCTAATAATAATAATAATAATAATAATATAATAATAATAATTCAGCCCTAATCTTAAACTATACCTAATAAACCCGTGATACCCCATGCAGTCATGCTGTATTTATATAGTAGTTGTGCACTGGATGTTCCTGACGGTACCGGATGTCTGCTTCCTCCGACAGCCACCTCCATCAGTTGACAAGGAGAGGCCCGAACCTCCAACACTCGCCGTCACTTGATGCTAGTGACGCAAGTTCGCGACGTCAGGAGTCCTTCCCTCTTCTATGTTCTTTCCCAGCCGATCTGTCCTGCCAGGATTTGCGCCGCCTGGTCCACCTCGGATTGACCCTGTCGGTCCCGAGTACTCATTTTGGTTGTACCTCAGCAGGTTTCCGGGGCTTCCCGAAACCCATCTGTTATGCCTCAGTCCAATTCGTTCAGTACCTACTGTTTGTATAATGTTTGGTCTACTCCTATTTACTCAAGTCCAGTTTTTTGGTGTTTACTTCTGTTTTATTTTTATCTACTCAGTACGCCCAGTTGGATAGTCTCTTCTTCTTCTTCGGTCTCCCCTCCTACTACGTCATTGTCTGTCTGTCTGTCTGCATCTCTTGTTCCACCTCCCTTAATCTATTCTGCCTTCTTCGTCTATAGTTGCCTTCTTCTTTCAGTCTCTCTATATACTCATTCTTCTCCTTAGTTGCTATTATCGTCACGATTGTGCCATGGAACTTCCACCTCACAGGGTCCCCGAGGATGTCTCCTACTAACCTTCCTTGTATCTCCCGCTGAGGAATACTTCTGATTTCTATTGTGTAGGGCATCCTAGCGCTGCATGTTCTGGTGTAGGCTCCTCTCCACAATCGCTTAGTACAGTGTCGTTAAGTCCTCTTTCATAAAGGGATGCTCTGTACGGGCCTTTACCGGTAATGTACTGTACAAGACCTTCTGAAGGCTGCAAATGCTTTATCAAAACGCGCTCACCCACACTCGGAAACAGTTTATACGTCCGTCTTCCAGTTTCACAATTGTCCTATAAATGTCGCCATTCTTCCTCTATAGCCTGAATTACATCTGCAACTGTTGTTACTCGTGTTCTAATTATTTTCTCAAGCTCTGTATTTTCCCGTTCCTCAGCCAGTAAAAAGCACCCCTCCTACGTATCTGCAAGTCCAAGCGACAGATATCCAAGGCCACACTCAACGTATCTGTAGCTACTGTAGTGTATGCCCCGGCGAGCCTCAGAAGGGACATATATTACAGTAGATACAGATTGAAGGGGTAAGGTAAAAAAAGTTTTATGGCACATTTTTATAAAACCTAAATAACAAGTGTGAACAAAATCCCTCAAACTGTTTTGGATCCGTGGCCAGGGACAGGCAGACATAAGAACAAATAGAATTGTAAAATCCACTTTTTTTTTTGTCCGTGTTTACATAAAAAGTAAGAATTAGTCATAATCTCAAGATTTNATTTTTTTTTTTTTCACGATCATCTTGCTATGAGAAAGTAAAATAGAATAGGCGATAAGTTTCATTAATTTAAAAAAAAAAATTGCAAAAATAACAAGACTTGAAAGAGAAATAAATTCAAATAATACGCAACGGTACAATTTTTCTTTTTACAGAAGTCTAGGACGTTAGACGTGCATTAGGCCAAATCATTGGAAAGGCCTATAAGAAAATATATATATTTGTTGCGGTCAAAATCTTTACCAATAAACTGAAGAGTGTGTTTGTATGTCATGAGCATTGCGCGATATCAAAAACACTCAGAGGACTGAAATTTTAAAGTTAGTAGCCCCTGTGCACAGACATATACACCTCAATGCTGGAATTTTAAAAATTGGATTAGTTTTTATTAAATTACTTAAAAACTGGGTCTGGAGAAATTAGCTTTTTTTCTGTATCTTTGAAGCAAATAAGTGTTGCCAGTGGTTGGCCTGGGTACTTCTGCTATGACAATATTTTACTATTTTATTAGTGTTCTTTTATTGGTATATATAATATGTATACAAAATGACAGCCGCAGATCTGAATTGACGTATGAATACGTAAAAATAAATCTAATAGCTCTTCTAGCTGGCTATTCTTATGAAACTCGGACTGTACTTGACTGCCGTTGACGGAAGGTCAGAGTTTAATTCTCGCGCGCATATCCAGCAGTTAGTTTTTCACATGTGGTTTTAACATTGATTTCCCCACTCTCCCTTCATGAAAGTGCTGATTTTATTTTCTCTAATATTCTACCTTCCACATCTCTAACCTATATAATTTAATTAAATTTGAATAGCACACGCGAAGAAAAAAAATGTGACCATGGCTGATAATCCACGTCTAGTTCTTGTATTTAAGTGGTCAGCGAGGACGACTCGATCTAGGTTTCCCCTGGTTTAGGCACAGATGGTTCTTAAAATGTGTAGTATTCTTGTAATGTTTCAACTTTCTGCATTTGATACTAGTTTGGAATGTGTGAGTTACTTTCCTGAGAAAATATGATTTGAAAATCTGAGAATCTGAGAATAACTGCACTGACCGTCACATGATGTAGGGAATTAAGTTATCAATATATTATTTTGCAGAGGATTTGTCACTATGGTTTTATTCGTCCTCATTATGCACTAATGGAGGTATACTTTCTCTAAGCTACCCTATCCATTCCTATCCCTTATACAGAGTTATCCAAAAGTCGCGCAACCCAGGTTTTCCAAGGATATTTCTCGTAGAAGAACGTGGAAAAGGAACATGTAATTTATATGTATGGCAACATTGTAGTGTTGGTCGGGTTTTATGTGTAGTTTTCCAGAATCACGCGTGCTGAATAAATCAAGAAAAATGCGGATTTGATGGCACAAAATATAGGCTAAGTTTTTTCTTTGTGCTGCGTGACTTTTGAATCATCCTGTATAACGTCGTTAATATTATTGATGTTAAAACGTACTAATGAAAGAGAGGTTTTATAATTTTTTAAATGTGTATATTAATTAATCAATTAATAGTCTAACACACAGCCCCAACACCTTAGCTTATTCGGTAGCTTGTCTATCTACTGAGTTAAGCGTCCTTAGTTCGATTATAAGCTTGGGCCAGAAAATGTATTATTGGTGAAATGTAAGTTTCCCCTTTCACTTTTAACGGCGGGGGTCTGGGTGTTGAGTTTGTTTTAGATTTAAGTTAGTTTATAAGTCTTGTGCTGATATAAACAGTCGGTTAAGAAAGTGAACGTTAAATAACTCAAATAAATCTAAAAATTAAAAATAGTCTAAAAGTAAATATAAAATAACTGCGTATTATTAGCAATAGTTTTTTGAACATATTCAATTTCTACCCAAGCGAGCAACGCTATAATATACTTTAGGTTTTATTTATTTAACTTCATAAAAATATTTTCTCTGAGGTTAATTTACTTAACTTAGCTAACTTTATTGAATGACTACGTACAGGGTCTCATTTTCTATTTTGGTTTCTCTCTTACATTGTATGTGCGTAAAATAACTAAAGTATTTTGATCTCAAAATAATAATCTTGTGATTTTAATGGTGTAGTATGTTTTCTTTGGCCCCGAGTCAAAAAATAATGTTTATCGAGTACTTTCCTCTGCCTGTTTTTACCGCCGTTTATTATTTAAATGGTTTAGGAACTTTAATCTCCATGTTTGGTATTTTATACATGTTCATATGGGATGACTAGACAACATGATACGTGGGGATATGAAAATAGTATGTAAAAAATTAATAGTGATCTTGCGTTTGAAATTCAAGAATGCTGTTTGATTAAAAGAAATATTATTTGTAATATCAATAATTTAAAACCCTGTATGGTGGCCACACGGTCTAAGGTGCTAATCTCGAAATAGAATAGGCTTTCAATGACGGAGAGATCGTGATTCGATCCCATTGGGTGTACTGAAATATACCTAAATGTTTTATCACTCTCTTTCCAAGAAAATGCGTGTACACTTCCTTTAAATTCAACCTTTATCATCCACATCCCATTAGCGTAGTTAGTACATAAGCGTACAAACTGCATTGGTTAATAAAACATGGTGCTAAGAAAATATATTTTTTTAAATCATACAATATGGTGAATAAAGTCTCCGATATTAATGAAATATTCTCAAAAAATAACGCCATGGTGGATGGTTTTAACACTTGTAACCAATGATAAATATGCAGCTTCATTTATACAATATATATTTTTTTTACGGCATCTTACTTTCCTTATATTTACAACAATGGGGGGAAGGTAGAATTTATTAGAGGAAATTCCCCCACATTTGAAAGGAGAGAGTGCGTAGTGATTTAAAAAAAAATCTAAGTACGTACATCTGGCCCAAATTCAAACTATATTATACCTCCTTATCGCCAGCAAACCAGACATGATGATACTGAGACTTTTGCCCGGGTGTTTACTGGTGCGGGTAAATGCTTCATTAATTTCTGTACGGATTTCCCTTATTAATAATAGAAAATAATATCGCATCGGGCAAACGTTTTACAAAAATAACCAAGTCGTCTAGGCTTAAGCAAGTCCTTGAAAACATTATTAAATTAAGATATGCTTGACCAATAAACCTGTCAACAACAAAAGGCACACACCGCTTGGAAAATGCATCATACCTTTTACCGTAATTAAGTAATCAGTTAATGTGATGCCTCCCCATTGATTTACAATCTAAATTACGCTCGGGGTGATGTGAATATAACCAGAAATATAAAGGCTAATTTTGTTTAGCCTGCGGAACGAGCTTAGAGAAACGAATCACAGCTTGACTAGTCCACATATTCTAAGCTAGGACAGTGCTAGGGAGGGGAGGGGGGGTTGTCACGCTCTTATAAAATCTTACTTTAAATTTGTGAACGGGTTTGAACCATTTATAATTTTTTTAAACTTTAATGTGTTTAATTTTACTATATCTTTTTGCATCGCGTCTCCCTGCCTTCAATTAAACTAATGAGGTAGAGATGAGTGAGGTATAACTTAATAAGAGAGTACCCACATTTGCGTGGAGATAGAGTGAGAAACATGATTTAGGGGAAAAATCTCTCAATACACATGAATGGGTTTCAAACCTCTACCTCCTCATCTCCGTAAAACCAGATTGGATGAGCTTGACGCCTACTTAGGTACACACTATGTAGAATACACTAATAACGTGTTCTATATTGAACAAAAAAACTTGGAATAAAAACTCGTATGTTTTAAGGTAGACGTCTACTGCATGTAATGTGTGGAATGCCAGGTCGCCACCGTGGTTCGGATTCCACGTTAAACTGTAGGTCCTTCATTTCATCTCACAATCACCCTACCATTACACATTAGCGTAAGTGCGTATAACCCGAACGGGTAGTAAGACGCGGTGCTAATAATAATAATAATAATACTGCATGTAATATGGCATCGTTTTAGCGCCATTACTAGTGTTATTTTTAATTATGTCGTTTCACTGCTTTCTTTTGCCGTGATATGTTCGAGGCCTCTGAGACGTTGGGACTTCAAACAGTTGAATTGATAGCCTCATTTACGTCAGCTGTCTAAATGTTTGTTAATAATTAGTGGAACAAGATGTATATGTTACCAGCACCATTGTTCCCATTGTATAGAGTGACAGACTCACGATGTACTAGATGCCTGTGACTAGGAGGACTATGTTTGAATGTCGGCTAAGTGAAGCATGGTTTATTATGTTTCACCGAGTTCTTATCCCCTCTATGCGCTAGTAATAATATAATATTGCGCGTATGGACTACATCAACCGTAGCTCAGTTTGTGAAAATCGTACATCCTTTCCGTGGAGGCTCCTTCCATGTCCCGATGAGATGATTGTGAGTATGAGGGTGTGGAATCAGTAGAAACTCTTAAACCTAACTTAAACCTAATTAACTAACCCTGGTGACCGTTGGGGTAGTTCACATTCGGGATAAGTACCCAAGGTACTAGCTAGGATACGAACCCGACACCCCTAGGCCCATATCTAGGTGCACTGACTACCACACCACGGGTTCAGTTTATACGCTAGGGGGAGGTGCTTACTTTCAAAATTGACCTCCTCATCACCTTAGATTAAGTCATCTATAACCATGGTTAGTGTTTTATTTATTTGATACACGTTTTGCCTTCGGTCTATGCGCATTTAGCTAAACTAATTGAGTAGGAAAGATGAGGGCTTAGTTTGTGGAAATGTACCCACATTTTGAAAAACCACCCTGAGAAACTCAGCTGGGAGTTGACACCCAACCTCCCCGTCATCAGCATATCAGACTAAACTGTGTACGCCGATGCAAAAACCATGGTGTTAAACGTACTTTTATTAAAGTATTCTAGGGATGTATGAGTGATATTAAAGAATTGGGGAACCCTGCTCTTTCCTCCTGTTGACGTTGGCGAGGTGCCACTTCCATCCGGTCCATGACTGTCCCCGGCATCTATCATTGGTCCTAGACTGTTTAGCGCAAGGAAATCTGCAGTTCCAGGCCCAACAAGGGGGCCACCTACCAGAACGCTGAAAAGCGTTGCAAACATACAGATATCCCGCGTTATTTAAAAATTGGCCTGTTATTTAAAAATATTGTTCACACCAAAATAAAGGCCAAAGGTCTCTATATAACTTTAATAAACTTGTATTTTAAGTATTATAATTTTAAAGAGATGCATGACAAGGTGGCCCAAGGGCTTCCCGGAGAACATTTCGATAAACGCTGCTCTAAGCTACCGTTTACATTTAAGACTAAGCCATTTTTTCAATCGGAACGTTTAACGCTGTGACTATTATCTATAACCTAATTAAGGGTGTAGGGGTTAAGAATACTGCTTTTTAAAGAAAAATACAATCGAACTAGCGTGGAGAGAGGATGGGAAAACCACAGCGGTAAATCATCCCCAGTGCTTCCGGCTGATATTATGACATCCATATCTCCCACCTGCGGTTCAGAATACGGCACCCCCTACGTCTTATGGCGTGATCATGTGTTCGGGTCAATTAAAGGCCCATTTCCATCACCAGTTTTATCGGTGCTGCCGGTTTAGAGTACAATTTTCATAAAAGGAACAGCTGATTTGTTAGAAAAGCTACTAGACCTCCTTTAAAGTCATAGAATCTTCCAGTACCATTTTTTAACTGATATAATAAATACCTAGCCTATAACATATCTACAAATTTTAAATCCATGCGATGAATTTATTTCCTTTCAGGACTATATTCTCAAGAGAGCCAAGTTTCGCTACGTAAGAGAATACTACAGAGCATGCCACCTTTATGAGAAAAATTCAATATGGCAGAAAAAACGTACCAATTGAGTCCAATTTAAATAAAATGCAGGGCTCCAAATTTCCTAAATTAATAGGAAAAATAAATTCTCTGAGGAATATGAAATTTAAATTGTCAGTATTTTATGATATTATTACTACCCTAAATTATATTTTCCGACCCTAAAATCTCCCAGATACCAATACACTAAAATAATTTAAAAAATCAACACAAAAAACAAAGATTAAATTAAGAGCACAGGCCAATCAACTCTGTGATACATTCGGCTGGTCATCGTAAATTTATACGGACACTACTGCACGTGAACCATTTCTGATTAAACATTAATGGAGATAAATAATTAATATAAGTTCCTAATACAGAACATTGTTGAAACATTAAATGATATTTTGATGAAAACTAGAATGAAAAAGTCGTTTTTAACAATTTTACAGATAAGCACTGTGCATAAATCTTCATTTCCCCCATCATCACCGCGGAAAATTCCAACTAATCGTTCAAATACGAATGAACTGCACACATTTCTTGCATATCGACTGTTGCGCGTTCCCGATATAAGGATACACAGGCACCTGAGTTTCTTACTCCATTTAAACAATGTCCTGCTCAACTTACCTTAGCTTCTCTGAATATAAACGAATAAATAACGTCCGATGTCAGTGAAATTCGTAATTACGCTTGTGAACATTTTAAAAACCTTTTTCTTTGCCTTTGATAACAAGTGTTGAAGTTCCAGAACTTTATAATGGTCTCCCCTCCTTATCTGAAGATCAAGAGGATGTGTGTGACTAACATTCCTTAAGTGGAGTTGACGGAAGGAGTTTGTGCTCTCAATAAAAATAAAGTTCCTTGATTTAATGATATACCATGTGAGTTCTATCATTGTTTTTGGAATGAAATTGGACCAATGTTTTTGAAGATGGTTCATGTAGCTCTATAATCTAGTAAATTATCCTCGTCAATTAATAAATATTCTCATATTTTGCTTCCTAAAGACGGGGATATAACTTTTATACATAGTTTGAGACCAATTTCTTTACTTGATGTTGATTATAAAATATGGTCTCGTATCATAGCTTCTAGGATACAAGATGTCCTCCCCGATGTGATTCATATTTCCCAGATGTTTTTCATCCCTGAGCTGTCCATATTTTTAAATTTTCAACTTATACGAGATGTTATATACAGTGCCAATTCCAGAAATATCTCTCTTGCTCTACTTTCCCTAGATCAGAAAAGTTCATATGTCTATATTGAACATGCATACATGTTTTCTACGCCATCCAAATTCGAGTTCAGAACAAACTAAACGTCTTATGTTCATACCTTATATCTAAGGTCACAATGTTTGTTACGAGTTGGAAATGTGCCAACTCCAGTGTTATATCATTATCTGGCCCATTGTTCATTATTTGTATTGAACCTTTCTTATAAATGTGCAAGCAAACCTTGTTAACTTATGGTTTCAGATTACTATATTTTACTTAAGTTCTAATTATCTCTGCTTAGGCAGATGATGTGACGCTTTTCTTCACCCAAGATGATGGGTTCAAGGAAATTTCTACAGCATTTATGAACTATAGTTGCAAGCCTGTAGTAGAATTGAATGTGGCGTATAATCCAAACGGGTAGTAAGACGTGGTGCTAATAAAAAAAACTAATGTGGTCAAAACTAAAGCTATCTAGGTTGAAAATTGTTGACATATAACAGATTAGCCCAACAATTACCAGCGTTCTTCTGAGGGACATAAATAAATTGGTATTTAAATCAGCAACCTTCAACATTGACTTAGCAAAAACTGGGTCGAAGTGGAAAGTAAAGCTCGTCATGATTTGTTGAAGTGGACTCATTGGCTGTACATGACCTCGTATAGAGGCAGAAGATTATTAATAAATCAACTCTCGGGATCTAAGATGACACATTAGGTTACAGTATTCCAAACACCAGCTAAATGTATTCTTGATATTAATAGGTTTTATGTCAATATGCTTTGTAATGGTGATAAATGGTTAAAGACACATTACGTGTTTGCTGATATACGATTTGTGGGCGTTGGAGTCACCCACCTAACTAGTAGAGCCTTGTTTCTTTGACTCATATATATTTTTCAAAAGACGAGGCAAAACAAGAATGTGTTATCTTACAAACTTCACCTTGAGGTTTGAATTTTACTTTGCTTAGTGCTCTGTTCGAATTTTATAGCTAAGTTTGCAGTCATGGCAAATGTTCGGTGTTAGGAAAGTTATCTGTTAGCACCAAATAGAGGTTGAAACAAATGTTACTAGGTATTAATATTTAAGTGGTCTTCTTGGGAAATATGTTGAATTTTCTTCAAACAAGTAAGGAAATGTATGTGGAGTGTACTGCCAAACAAATTGATTGATGGTGGTCTTCCAGAAGGCACGTCTAGTTGGAGTGATGATGTGGTACCATAGAGAATATTGTACCAGTACCCAATGGATAGTTGTGATGCATACATTTGTATGTGGAGTGTACTGCCAAACAAATTGATTGATGGTGGTCTTCCAGAAGATACGTCTAATTGGAGTGATGATGTGGTACCATAGAGAATATTGTACCAGTACCCAATGGATAGTTGTGATGCATACATTTGTTGTGGTACTGCTTTGCAATTGGTTTTATAACGCACTCGCGTTGATATGGTTCAGTTGTTTTATCATAAGTTTAAGAAGAGGGTTTCTGAATAGAACTTTTATAGAAGAGGGTATTTTAATTTATTATGAGTGATCAAGTGAATCTGATATAGTAGGACAGTCGGTAAACTTTCTCATTGCATTGGCAAAATCAACAATAAACCGGGGATATATTTAGTATTTAAAGACTGATCAGCAAGTATCTGATTACCATAATTTATTCTGTGTAAGGTTTGAACACCAATTAAAATCTTAATTTACAAAATATAAAAATATGGGAAGATTGAATGAATATATTTCTTTCTGGAAATATAAATATTTTGGGCAAAGAAACTGGCGGAAATTTGGTTGTAAATTTTTGAGAATGTATTTTACTTATATTTTGTAGATTAATTTTTATTTAAACTTAATTTCTGATTGTATTTTATGTCATGATGTATGTTTTAGTTTTACAATGTGATTTTATATTAAATACAGGTCAATAAAGAGAGAATAAAAGTATTTCTATCTGTCCGTTTGCCAGTTTGTCCCTTGCCACGGATCCAATATGGTTTCATGGATTTTGTTCAAACTTGATATTTAGATTGTATAGAGCTATAAAAAAATCTACCCTAGCCGTTCCATTAAGGATAGTTTATTGTTGAGTTTTTTTTACTTCCAAATTGTTCAAAAATGTATTTAATTATTTTGTTTAAAATGCACATCCAGGATTTTATCGGTATGACAAATAACACTGTATTGGTTTTGGGGCCAAAATTCGTTGAGGAGTTGCTAGCCAATGGGACATTTTTGAAAATTATAAATACTTCGAGAATCACTCTAACGATTTTTTCAAAATGTATTTTTGAAAATTGTGTGATATAAAAAATAACAATGTGACAAGTTTACTGATTATATGCTTTCAAATACTTGAAATATGTTACAAATAACTTAATTATTTGGTTCCAAATGTGTATCTTAGGAGTGTTGACATGTTAAATAACAATGTTTACTTGGTTTCAAATACAAATTCGATACAAGGTCATTTTCTAATTAATGATTTTGTAAAATTTTAACTATTTGGAAATTTGCTATGACGATTTTACTTACATTTTCAGATTAATAATTTTTGAATATTCTAATTATTTTGAAAATGGATATAACGATTTCGCTTGAAATGTATATCTTAGTAGTGTTTGATAAGAACATGACAAATATAGTCGTATAATTGTTTTTGGTGAAATAATTTGGTTTTGGGCAGTTTACTGATGACTGTTATTTCTTAATTTGAATATATAAATAAATGGTTCTAGCAATCCAAAGTTCATATAGAGGAACTATTTAACATTATCAATAATAATGTATTTTTATTTATCTATAATAAATCAATTTAAGGGTAGTTTACTTACAATATATAGAAAATTTGAATGTTTTGGAAATTGGCTTTGAAAATTGAATTCAAAATGGGAATCTTGGAATAGTTTTTTCATGTTAAATAATAGTAATGTTTTTATTATTACAAATAACAAATAACAAATAATGTTAGGTTAGTGTTTACAAATAATTTATTTTTGAAAATTTAAATTTTGTTAAATATCTTTGAACAATTTGGTTTGAAATGTATAGATAAAGAGGTAATATTGTGATAAACAAGATAATGTTTTTGTTTTTGTGAGTAAAACATACCAAATCTATTTTTGAAAATTATTTTCGAATCCATAATACATAAAATTAAAATGTCTGTGTGATTATGTTGCAACATTTATTTAATATTTTTTTCTCCAAATTTAAGGAGAAAATTCTGACCAATTCAAATGTTTATATTTTAAGTTTAATTTGTTTAAAAAAATATATGTGCTAGGGTTCTTAACACAAACCTACATTATTTTAACATCTTATTATGTTACCCTATAGAAATTTGACTTAATTTTATAGAGGATAGGATAGACCTAGGTTTCTACCTTTGCTTTAATATCAGAAGTACAAATATTTGCCTAAAGTGCCATTGACCTTTTTAAAAAAAAAAGCTATGTATTTAATGACTTCTAATTGTGTACCAGTGTATTGCTCTTTTTGTATACCTTATTTAATTGGTTAAACATTATAACTTTTGTTTACAATTTTTCATAGTTATTTTATTTTATTTTATTTTATTGATTCTCAAAACACTATATTAATTTTAAACAATATACGATCTAATCATAATTATATTGGTGAAAGCACAATTTATTTTAAATATAGAAGTAATTTTCCCTTTGCCGTTTGAAACTAAAAGATAGACTACGCACGCCCTAAGCATCCGATGGTGGTACTTATACAAATAAATAGTACCGCGTAATAGTACATACATTCTCTAATAGCCAAAAATCAGTCTTCAGTAAACTAACCTTAATTTTAGAGCTAGAAATAAAATCAAAGTTTGTCTTCAAGGTTTGAACATTAAACATCTAAATATCAAGTTTGAACGAAATCAATAAGATGTTGTGCTAAAAAAAAATGTGCTTGAAAACCCTGAGATAGCGAATAAGCTAGTGTACACCGCTTTCCGATTATAGCAAGCGCCATCTTTTTGTTATACCATGAATTCGGATATACCGCGGGTCTTTCTTTATATCTTTGCCTTTCAAAGGTAAAGGCTATGCAGTTAATTTACCTAAATATGTAATCTTAAAAAATATTCTTCGATGTAAAATAATTATTGACTTTTTAAAGAAATTATTAAATAAATTGGTTGAATACTTTTATGGTGACTTATAGTATTGTTTTACGTGAAAATAAAACAATTTTTGAATATCACGTTTGTAGATATAGTCCGTACCCTTCATTTACTTTGAATTATTCCACTATGGCTAAAGCTTATAATACAGGGTCATAGGGTAATCCATCAAGGAGACCTTTAAGGGTGAACGTATATTAAATAAGTACAGTATGTGTTAAACTTTATTTGTTTCGGGTCATTTTAACTGTAACCTGTATATGTTTGTGGTCGCTAAGTTTATCGTGCTTGATAGTGTAATATGAGAAAGGTCTATTAGATAATCACTATTTAAGAAAATGATTGAGTCATCGGTTATAGATGCGATTGTCTTATAACGCCGGATCCCTACCGCGCACACCCACGCTGTAACCAGGGAGTTGTGTACAGTCAACCAATTTAGAATTTGGTTAAAACATGCACCCTACTTTGCAGACAGTGCACACAATAAGGAGGCTCAGGCCCCAAAAATAAAATAACTAAAACTACTGAAACATGGGCGAATATGTTTGATGTAAATTTACAATTCACTCTTATTCTACTTTCCACGTTGGTATAATCCCATGCACAATATTAAACATGTAGTCAAGTTAGAGCTGTCATAGTGATACACTCTGCGATAAAGCTACCTCTTAACAAAGTCGATAGCACACAGCTAACCTTTCTCTTAGCATACACTGACGTGCATCTACCTTTAACTTCTCAATCATTTATCCTGAAGGTAATAATTAAAAGCAATACTAAAGAACAAAATATGAGGAGCTAATTCATTACAGGCATATATGTTATACCATTTATGTGAAATCTACATTTTTAGCTGGAATAAACCATCAAAAATTGAATATTCCTACAGTATGTTTGTTGCCAATTGTACACTATATTAAATTATAAATGCATCATTAGTGTAACCTGCTAATTTTCAACGTGTATATGTTATTTTTTCAATAAAAAAACAATTTTTTAAAATATATTTTGTTCCAGAAATAGGAAGATTAGACGGAAATAATTTAGGACATACTGAAAACATGTTTGTCACTTAAAATAATCAAAAGTTCCAGATTTACACAATGAAAGGTTTTTGCTAAAATTAATTGTACATACAATAATTAATCTTAGTTAAATACACATTAGATTTTGCATATTTAAGCAAAACCCATGTAAATACTGGTTTGTAGGCCTAAATGCATTCTTAAAAGACATATATGCAACAACACAACGGAAAATATATAGTCTTATGTATACATATATGGCCTGCGTATTCATACATTGATATATGTGTATATTTGTATATATATAGATTTATACAACATAAATTCTCACTGTATAACATTGTGTATGGCGTGGTGTAGATTATATTTGGCCCTCCTCATTTTACATGAGTTATAGCCTACTAAATCTTTTACAGATATTAACACATGTTGACATCTGACCACAAAATACGCGATAAATTATGTGCACAGACAAAATATGAAGAACGCTTGTAGTCAATAGTTAAAAAAATACACACAAATATATTATAGCAAACGCTATATATTATTTTGGTGACTTAACGAGTTTGTTGTGACCCACATGGTCCTAATAAATTGTAGGTGAATCACACTACTATTTTTTATTTAATTTGACAGTTTTTAAGCTGTTAAAAATATTCAGTTGAAAATGTATAGCTTTGTCAATAGCATGTTTTTTGTGTTGATAGCTCCAAACAAATACAGACATATTTAAAAAATTTATTTGATAATATAAAATGCGCAAATTACCATTTGAATGGTTTATAATAGCAATACAATATTTGCTCAAAGAATATATACAATTTAATGTGCAGGTGAACGTATCAATTTACTAACACAAACCCGCCTCGGTGGCGCAGTTAGCTAACGCACTTGGTTCGTTTTAAGCTAGTCTGCCGAGGATGGGGAGATCATGGTTCGACTCTCTCTCGGGTGAACTGGGAGTGGGTTTTCCTAAATGGTTTACCACTATCCCTTCACGCGAATGCGGGCTCACCTTCCCAATTCCTAATCCATTAGCGTAAATAACACTTATCGGGTAGTAACACGTGGTGCTAAGGATTATTATTATTATTACTATTATTATTATTAACAAACTTGTTTTTTATTCCATGATTTTAAGCGGGTTTTTTATGTCAGTCAATTGAACCACACACGAAATTTTATTTTTATATTTATTTATTTATTTACAGATGAATACATATATATACACATGTATAGAAGAGCTAGAGATGCTTAAAATAGTTATTCTGTTTAGTTTGCAATCACATTTTTAAAACATCTATATTAGGTCTATATTATTGTTTTCAATATGGTGATAGCCACATTAACATTTTACAAAATAATAATTAGTATAGTTACAAAGCCAATTAAATTTGTACCAGCTTCTGAGAGTAATTATAAATATTTATTCCGGGAATAATGGAGTTATATCCCATCCAATGAGGAGCGCGTCCGCCTGCTATTAAATGATCCGTGTTCTATTCCCGGCATGACTGAAAAATGTATCAGCTGTTATATTGAGACTTTCACTCTAACAGTGGGGAGCTAAAATATTTAAGCGGTGTAACATATTAGGGTTTAAAAATTGTCTAGCCTTCCCAGGTTTCACTTAATAATATATTAATTTCCTCAGTAATTTATATGCAAAACTTTTAATAAAAATGGATCATTATTTAACTGTTAGTTATTAAATTATTTACAGAAGACAGTAAAGATAAACATGTCAGTGCACTTTAACCAATCACATGAATTGTAGATTTTTTTTAATGTTTACACTAAGCTATGATTGTCACGTCACATAGCCTGAACTTTCCCAATTTTCTCTATCTTTCAGGTGTTTATCAATCCCCTTAGATCCACAACAGACACAAAACATAGGCCTCAGCCATTAATTCATAACTGTGAAAGATGTAGCGCTAATTTAATCAAATATACATTTCACAACCTCACCGGGAATCGAACCAAGGATACTTAGCTCAGTAAATAGATAGACGCGCTTCCAGCTGAGCTCAAAACTCGCATGATTTGGCGAATAAATACACAAAAGTAAAATTTTAATTTTAAATGATACGTATAAAACAAAAAAGTGGATGTTTGTTGGCATTTTACTACCACCCGTCCTGACCATTCGAATTTAATTCCACTAATAGGTTTGGGATGATAAAGGTAGAATTTATAGGAAAGCTACCAGTATTTGCATTAAAGGAACGTGGGAAACTATTTGGGGGGAAATCACTCTCGGTATACACCGACCTCCCCATCAATATTTAACTAGACTAGCTTGACATTTATTCTAAGTGCTCACTGATGCGGGTATCCCAAGGATTATTCTAAGTTGAAGTTATTTAGAAGAATTGAACCTACTTTTTAACGTTATCGTAACCGTAAATTCAAATATATGGCAAGCCTGGAGCCTTAGAGTACGTCAACATCAATGCGGGTAGGGGGAAGGGGTTTGACTAATTCTTGGATGAAATTCCAGTAGAGCGCACTAGCATACTCCAACAAACTGATATTTAATGAAAAATAATGTTCAAGCGACGACCGAACGTAGCTTGTGATTATATCCTTCCATCTTCACCTCCTCTCCTCCAATTTGTCCGTTTGTGAGGTATCCCCCACTGAAAGCGCAGTTGTTACAGGCACACATAATATAAGCACATCAGTAGGAAGAAGCGTAGCGGAAATGAGAGCTACTATTCTGCATCCCCGCTGCGCAGAAGCGACAACGTACCTACAAACGACTCAAAGTGGAACTCACAAACGTCAAATCGAGCGTTATATTTTAATTCTATTCAACTTCAAACCCTTTCCTCTTCCCTCGCTTTATATATTGTTGCACTAGGTCCGCGATAGATGCACACCCTAGTAGAAGTCCCGGCATACATCAAAACTGTGTACGCAGTGTTGCGATAAAATATAGCGCCTTCACCCGTTGATTATTTTGCGAGCACATTTAACACACGACCCGCCTCTGTGGCGTAGATATCTAACGCTCTAGGTTCGTGTTAAGTTAGACTGCCGAGGAAGGGAAGATCTAGGATCGAATCTCGCTGGGGTGAACTGAGGGTGGTTTTTTCTAAATGGTTTTACACTCTTCCTCCGCGCAAATATGGGTTCACGTCTTCTATATTTCAACCTTCCCAGTAGTGTAATTAATACTTAAGAGTATAACCTGAACGAGTACTAAGACTCGGTGTAAAATATTATTATTTTATTATTATTTAACACACGGGCTATTAAGGGGTCCACTTAGCGAAGCGCGTTGCAAGAATTCAGAAATACCACGTTTTTAAATAAATGGTTAGTTATCAAAATAAAGTTCACACCTAAGAAGCGGTGAAAGGTAAACAAAATTTCCCTGAAGCATTAAAAACCTTAATTTTCAAGTTTTTAAGTTTAAAAAACTCATGAAACGGTGAAATCAGATCATTTTCAACCAAATTGACCGTGAAATGGCACAATCCTGTGGTCAAAGTAAATGATTTAAAAGGCAGATATAACCTTATCAGACTCAAATGACTCATAATATTTAGCCGGGTTACAACAGGCAATTATTTTGATAAGTGAGATCTGTTTTAGTAGTTTTGAAGCGTAAGAGCTGTCAATATCATAAAATAAATACCGTAGCTTGAGAATATATACATTCAAGTAGGTGGCGCCCTTAACGGCTTAGTAACATATAAAGTAAAGTATTTTATAGGAAGTTCCCTTACACTAGCATGGTGAAACCATTATGATAAATCCCCCCATTTTTACAAGTGATCTTGCTCAAGATTCAAACCATGGTCCTCTACGTCTATTGAAAGCCCGAAGTATTGAATCACGTGATCACTGATGTGGCTGGACTTTGTTGAACACAGAACGTGTGTGAGGACCTCTATGTTACATCGCTTACAGCCCGTTTGGGCTACACGTATGTATAGTGATAATTAATCCAATGTGATAGGACGGAGAAAGGTGTAGTTTTAAAGGAAATTTACTCAGTTTCATGGTCGGAGAGTAGGAAACCATTTAGGAACATACACACTCAGGCACCCTACAGGGATTCTAACTTCAATGTCTCCATCCCAAGCAAACTAGACCAGATGAGCTCGACACTTTAACCACGTACCCACAGGTGATGTTACGGACATCGGTGGACACACAGACTAAACGTTAAGCTCGCTCATCTAGTAGTCCAATATACTAGTGCTGGGGTGGTCAGGGATCAAATCTCAACAAGGTGTAATGAGAGTTGATTATTTTCTGAATAGCTTCTCATTCCCTTTCCGCGCAAAGTCGGGTATATTTACTTTAAAATTCTACCTTCCTCATTTCTATCTCATTTGTACAAATATATGGCTGTCCCACACAGAGATTAAGATGCGTAGCATGAAAAATATCTTTATAACACTCAATCATGATGGAACCATTTCGAGATTTTGGATATTTTGATTATACCCTTTTACTCTTAGGCCTACACCTCGATATCTGATCGGTATCAAGAGAAACAAGAATGTGCTTGTAATTGATGTATTTTTATTGCTAATTTATGTTTTGTAATGTAATATTTTTAAACCCACACTCTGAAGCCCGATTAAAACTTCCTGCTGCTTTGTTCAAAAATGAGCTAGACATATGCATTACAATATTGTGGGTGCATCATTATTGTTTTAGTGAAAAAATATAAATAAGAAAGTCGACCTCGCTGGTCTTGCTGTAAAGTACTCACCTTAAGGCTCTTTTCACACGTTCGCAAACCATCCGACAATTAAATAAAGATAATAACTATCCAATTTTACTCCGATTCTTGCCGGGCGGGTGATTGTATTGTATTTATCACTCGCAATGGTGCGCAACATGATTATAGTGATATTTTTAAATCATCATCGTATAAATAAACGTAGAATAAGATTTCATTGGGTTCATCAAATACTTCAGAAAAGGGAAGAACTCGTTGGCCTTTAATATACTTTTTGGGGAATAAAGAGAATACCAAAATAAGTTTGTTTTTTTATTATTTCCGGATGTCTATTTCGTCTTTCGAGGAGTTGAATGAACGCTTGAAACCACATTTACAGAGCAAACATAAACTTCTCTCCACGCGTTGTTTGTCTTATTCCTGTCCTTATAACTTCCTAAAGTTTTGTCCTACAACACAGGCCGTGATTCAACAAGAGAAATGAGTAATTCAGTATCTACATCAATATCACTCATTTTCATAAGCAACTCGACAGCCAACTAAACATCACGTGTGTTTGCTCGGGAGGGTGTCGGACGACAAAATACCGGCCTGTGTAAACATGCCCATTTAAAACAATGAACGCCTGCCTTGTGGCGCCCGACCGAGATCGGACAGCAGTCAAGGTTCAATCCGACTGCTACCCGTTTGCAGGTCGACTATTTCCCGGCCGATGGCAAAATCGGAACGTGTGAAAAGAGCCTTACGACCCGATGTTTGGGAGTTCATACCCAGCCGAGGTCGACGGATTTTTACTGAGCGATAAAAATCCGTAGCTCAACAACTTTCGGAGGAGGTGTAAGGTCATCGGTTCCCTTGTCGATTTTGACACGTAAAATAACCCTCGAAGGTATGTGAAAGTACCTTTCCAGCCATATTTGGGTGGGTGGGAGGGGGTGCTGATAACCCAGTCTACCTGAAGTTAATATATCACAGAAACTGCAACAAGGAATAACCTTAGTAGCGAAGTTTTGTGGAGGGCCCTAGATTCCACATTGGGAGCTTAAGGAATTAATAATAATATAATAACCCTCATCAGTGGCGTAGTTGTCTAACGCGCTAGTTTATTGTTGAGCCAGACTGCCTAGGATGGGAAGATCGAGGTTCAAATCTCACTTGAGTGAACTGGAGGTGGTTTTTTCTAAATGGTTTTCCATTCTCTCACCACGAAAATGCGGGTTAACTTTCTATATATTCAACCTTGCCAATTCCTAGACCATTAACGTAATTAGTACTTAAGTGTATAACCCTAACGGATAAACACAAAATAATATAATATATAACTATATCAAAAGCAAAAATTGTGTTTATTGTGGGTGAAAAATATTATATATATGTTAAGATAGACGGATAGAGAGAAAGAGAGAAAAATAAATTTTATTTTTAAAAACACTAAAAATACTATTATTATTATCATTTTTCAATACTAATACCTATCGTTATCGATAATTTTATTTCCATAAACGTATGGTATTTATATTTTTCTGAAGATACCACATTCTTATGTCTGCTCTAGTCTTCGCCGAAAACTATGATGAGGAGACGGCAAGAGAAAATGGAAATCCCCAGTGTCCAACAACATCGGGGTTTTAAGTTACAACTGAGGTATATCATAACAGATAGGTCATAGCGTGAAGTTGAAACTATCTTTACCACGGCTATCAGACGTTTTACTCCCTTTTCTAGCCTTGTAAACTGATGTAGCTTTCGACAACACCCTAAAGCCGGTCCTTCAACATTTCTCCGAGAGAGAGGTGACTGCTTCCGGCAGGTAAAACAGCAGCAACAGCTGAACTGCCGGCAGGGCGATGGATGCCGTGAGATAAGACACAACACCTTCAACCCCACCCAACACCTTACTCCCGCAAACTCTACTTCCTCTTTCCTGACCGGGCATTGTTTGGCATCGCCCAGTCACGCCACCATCACAAGGTAGACTTTATAAACTTTCGACCGGGTTTTGGTGTGGAAAGGGGGGTGGGGGGGCTTATATATCTGTCCGACCAGTCAACAAGTTGGTGGCGCAAGACGAGGGTAGTTTAGTCGAGGAGATGTCATCGTGTTGTCTGCTACCCACACGTGCGTCTAAAGCGTCTAAATGGACGACGTCCACACCCCTTATCAGTGTTGGACGCTATCCGTCGTGCCGACGTCAACCCCGGAGAACTTTCAAACTTCGTACGCTAGATGAAATTTAAGGTGGATTTTCACACAAATATAGATCCGTACGTAAGGTTGCCGTTGTGAGAAACTCGTGGAAAATTTGATATATTTATTGCTGTGGAATTGCCAACACTAGGCTTGATAATATTTTAAGTTTTGAGATTCCCTGGTTTTTCTAGGTTTTTCGGACCAAAATAATCTACAATTTATTAGTATTCTATACGCAAAGCTATAACTAAGTAAGTCACGATAGTCTAAATATGTTTTTATTTGATTCTTGATGGAATAATTATGAAAGACATAGGCCTATACCAAAACCCTTCTAAAAAGCCCATGAATTGGAGCTAACATTGGGCTCATGCTCTTCCCCTTCGTATTTTGAAAATCAATGCAAAAATATCTAAAGTTTCCAGTTACTTTTAAAAAAAATCCTGTCTTATTACTGACTTTTTCCTGTCACACCAAATTCCAGGATTTTTTTCGAGGGTTTACATTTTTTTTCAGAAGTGTAGCAACCCTAAATTTTGTCAAAAGTGTACTATAATAAACCACACATTTTTTTTAAATGACAACATTTCTCAAAAGTAACGTCTGAAAGACTTAAATAATAGCTCAAGACTGCCCTATAAGGATTCAATTAATACAATAAATATCCTGCACAATAATAATAATAATAATAATAATAATGTATCTGAAGAACGTATATATTGATGTTCTTTAGAATATACATTTGGACAACCTTTTACAAATTCAAACAATTTTTTTAGGGACAACATTGATAACATTTTTCTATATTACTAGTGTTATTTTGTAAGTATTGATAGTATCTATCAAAAGTTACACCTGCAGATTCCATGACTTGACGTATGAATACGTGAAAATAAATCTTGTTACCTTATCTAGCTCTCAGAAATGTTCATTCGTAGTTAAGTTGGTGTATACTACCCGCATCGGTAGACACTTGGGCCAAGGAGTAAACCTCATCTGATTAGATTTACTGGCGACAGGAATTTAGAAGTTAGAATCTCAACAAGGTGTACTGAAAGTGTTTTTCAAATGACTTATCACTCTCCATTCACGCAAATGTAAATGAGGTTACATTTCATTTAAATTTTAACCTTGGATACCCCTACCCCATTAGTGTAAATATGCAGATATCCCCGACGAGCAATGAAAAATGGTGTGGTGCAAGTTATTGCCAGATAGAACATTTTTGAGAATTATTATTTTCACAACCTAACACACGTCCTTGCAATGGTGTAGGAATGAATAAGGTTGAATTCAGCGGTAGTTTAGCTATATTGTAGGGCAATAGGTGGGTAAGGGTGCTTAGGAAAGGCCACCCTAGTACACTCTTCTAGGATTAGACTGACTCTCACCGACAAACTACAACAAGACAAGACTGATGCCTTCATCCGCATACCTACCAATGAAGGTATAATCTTCAATCTATATTTAATTTTAGTTTGTTTAAGCATCAGTGTGTTGAATATCAGTATCTTATCTAAGCTGTAAGCGAATGAAGTTTAATGACCTACGCTAATATTCACCTGAATAGAAAATTATATACACTCAGCAGAAGATATAGCTAAGACCAGTAAGAACAAAGTTAATCAATCTAGCAAAAGCAATATAACTACAGTTCATGTGTTTAGTAATTGTCCATCAAAATACACTAACTTAAATAAAAATACAATGAATAGACCTATATACTTAAAAATCGTTAAACAAAGCAAAGGGGGTCTAGTTTGAACATGAACGGAGTTCACGCGCATAACAAGAGTAACTTCAACCAGTACGTTGGTGTAATTTGGTAGCGTGTGCCTTGTAAAAAAGAAAATTACTGTAATTTAAACAGTTTACTAGAAGGGCGCTACACCCAACACGAGAATAATAGCTTGAGTACCTTTATCAACATGGGAATAATTAATAGGCTTATATTGTATTTATTATAAGCAGGTGAGAAGAGGTTGTTAATAGTTAAAAATTTTACGTTCTGGAATACATTTAAAGTTTTAACCATATCGTTTTTAATTGTTCATATATATACGTAACAAATTTGAGCTTCAAGATTATGCTGAGTATTGAAATTTTATATTGTGCACTTCATAAAAAAAAAATGGGAAACAGTAATGTCTAGGCCTACTGTATATCAGTCTATCTCCACGGTTAGAGCCAACATTGTTTGATGAATTCTGTTCAAACTTTATACTTAGATATTGTTTAGTCAATGCTACCTCAGTGGTTCTAGGTTTAAAGTGCTCTCCCAATCGCCCGATGTTCGTGGATTCAAAACTAAGCCGAAGTCAATGGATTTTTATCAAGCGATATAAATCCGTAGCACAACTTCCTTCGGAGGGGAAGTTAAGCCGTTGGCCACAAATCGATTGTGGCATATTAAAGATAGTTGGAAGGTATACGAGATAACTTGACGAAAAAATGTATAGGCTCTTTATCATTTACGTAAATAATTATTTTAAAGCAACTGGAAACAACCGAACTTTATGAATTCCCTGGTGATTTACTCCCAGGTGGAGTGGTTGAGCGGCATTAACCGGCCGAATGCCAACTGCTCGCGTGAGAGAGCACATCAAGACCAAACTTAGGGTTGTAGGCTCACTTATTACTATATGGTCACACCTCAAACTTTCTTTATTTTAGCACTAAAATTAAGGTAAATCAATTTTGTTCGAAATTTATACCTAAAAAGTGTTTCAAAATAATGTTTCTTTTTCTGTGGAGAACTTATCTGCTGATAGCTGAGTTTTGAAAATTTGGTCACGAATTATAAAATACTACACGAGAAAGTATGTACTATTGAATGTACGTATGTATGTATGTATGTATGTATGTATGTATGTATGTATGTATGTATGTATGTATGTATGTATGTATGTACGTATGTATGTATGTATGTATGTATGTATGTATGTATGTATGTACGTATGTA
>CABFVZ010000586.1:90534-100839 GCA_902151445.1 Timema monikensis | reverse complement strand
GTATGTACGTATGTATGTATGTATGTATGTATGTATGTATGTATGTATGTATGTATGTATGTATGTATGTATGTATGTATGTACGTATGTATGTATGTACGTACGTATGTATGTACGTATGTACGTATGTATGTACGTACATATGTATGTAGTATGAATGTGCGTATGAATGTACGTATGAATGTACGTATGTATGTACGTATGTATGTATGTATGTATGTACGTATGTATGTATGTACGTATGTATGTACGTATGTACGTATGTATGTACGTATGTACGTATGTATGTATGTATGTATGTATGTTTATGTATGTATGTACGTATGTATGTACGTATGTACGTATGTATGTATGTATGTATGTATGTATGTATGTATGTATGTATGTATGTATGTATGTATGTTGTTGTTTTTTATCGAGGAGGGAAATCCTTTATAATATTAAATTAAAACCACAACCATACTTTTATTTGATATTGGATGACTTGAAGGAGAGAAGAACATTCTGGGAGCTGAAGGAGGCAGAGGACAGGATGCAGTGGAGGTCTAAGCTCTTTTAAAAAGTAATAGACCTATTGCTAGACAGAACACTTAATAATAGTAATAATAATAAAATTGTTAATAAGTGCGTAATTATTTTAGCGCTGTACAAGTTTATTCATTAAAATTGTCTTTAAAATATAAATAGTTCAGTGCTTGTGTTGACCTTTTGATATCATTTATTTTGTATTTGGAAAATATTTTGCATGAATTTGGTATTAACAACATAATGTCCATTGTAATTTTTTCATAAGTGTGAGTTTTTTTTTCCCAGAGGTTCTTATAAAGTATTAATTTTTAGTTGGTTGTTTGGGACGGTAAATATTGCGGATTTATAGTACTTGTCGAACTTTTTACATTCCTAAAGCTTTTTAGGGGGGTAGCCTAGGTAGTAAGACGCGGTGATTAAAAAAATCTCCTTGAGAGTGGTGTCCTATACATCATAAGCGTTTAGCTTTTCGTGATCCCACGAGTTCCTTAACCTTCCTCCATTGAATCAGGCCATTAATCGTAGCCTTTTGATAAACGTTCTACCATTAAATCGATTCTCTTCTGTTCCCTCCCTTCACATTTTTGAGGAGCTAAGAAAAATAAATTTGATGTGAATACGGAAAAATAAACGTTTTTATCCATTTATGAACTGACAGAAATAGATTCATTATATCTTGTGAAAGTAAAATAAATCTTACTTACCATTTTAACACGACCCAAACAAAAGCGCAACTTCTTAACATTTTGAAAACCACTTCACTTACCTGAAACAAAAAATACAAATAAGTTTTATTTAAATAAATTGAAGTATTTCTGATATTGTTTATAATAATGTAGTTAATAGTTAGAGAGTTATAATATATTTAATGAAATTAAGGTGTAGGCTTATGCTGAGAAAACTGTTAAGGTATAATCTTGAAGCTTATTTTAAGTGTCTGCTCAAACCTGACAAATTATATTTAATAGCAATTTAGTGTGGGATACTACTTGACTAGTTGAATAAATCATTTTGCACGTTTATAGTATATACAACTTACTTCCACACATAAGTAAAAGTAAAATGTAGTTAATTAGGGGAGGAATTTTAGAATAACTTTCTGTATGATAAAATAAAAAAATAATTTTGTTCGCTCGATGTATATGAAAGTTTATTTCTCAATCCTATTTATTTTTATTTAAAAATTGGATTTAAATATAGCATGCTACACATACAGGCCTCAACAACATTAGGATTTTGGCAATAAGAAATATTTAGAAAATTCAAACGTGCTTTTTTGCTGTCAAGATATAAAACATTTTACTATATCATTAGTGTTATTTTATATAAAATGATTATGTAATTTAGAAATTGCTGCTAATAACATATAATTTGACAGGTTTAATGAGTTTGAATATTTAGGAACAATTATTTTAACTAGCAATAACGATATCAGATTGGAACTTAAGAAAATAATGCAGTCAGGAAATGCAGGCCACAACTCGCCTAGTTTCAAGGAATGTAAAATTAGAACAAAACAATCATTTTACCGGCTGTTCTATATTCGTGTGAAACGTGGTAATTTACCTTACATGACGAAAACAAATTCAGGGTGTTCAAAAACATGGCACTTAGGAAAATATTTTGTCCAAAAACGGATGAGGCTACTGAAGAGTGGAGGTTTCATAATGATCAGTTACATACCCTGTACTCATACAAATACTTTGTTAGGATAAAAGGGTCTCGTAGATTAAACTAGGCATTTTATTTAGCGTGAATGGGAGATTCTAGAACCTTGTTCAAGGTACTAACTGGCAAACCCAATGGGAAGAGACCATTGGGAATACCTTGACGCAAATAGGAGGATAACATTAGAATTGACCTGAAAGAAATAGGGTGTAATGAGGTAGACTGGATAGAATTAACTCAAGATATGGATAGGGTGTAATGAGGTGTACTGGATAGAACTAGCTCAAGATAGGGATAGGGTGTAATGATTTCGGCTATACTAGTTCAAGATAGGGTTAGGTGGAGTACTTTTGTAAGTGCAGCAATGAACTTTCGAGTTCCTAATGCCCTAGAGTTAGAAAGTATTGATCATGTATAGTTACAGCTACAAATAACATAATCTGACACATGAATACGTCATGGATTGTGATAATCGGACTGGACAAAAATATATTTTACTTATGACTTTAACAAGTTAAGACCCGCTCCGGTGGTAAAATGGTATTAGACGTCACTCTCTCAATAACCTGGACTGCTAATAATATCAGGGTTTGTAGCCCGATTGGGTGTGCAGAGTCTTTTTTTACTAAATCATTTCCCACTTTTCCTATATGCACACGTGTACACACATCCTCTAATTTATATCTTCCTAATCCCACTCCATTAAAGTAATTTACACACACACATAAAAAAAACTCTATTGGACGTAAAATATCACAAAAAAATGAAAGTTTTGGTAAACCAAGTCAGGTCGTCACACTATTACTTTTAGAATGATTCGTTATTTGGTCAATAAATAATTATTAATGGATATGAAAATGTAAAAGGTCCCAGACTACTCGAATGTGTAGACAATATAACTTGTGTTTTAATGGGGAATAGAAGTATTACTCCATATCGTTGATTGTTCAAATAATTTCAACATTTTGTTAACAAAGCATTATGGGAACAAAATAGTGCTCAATATGCAGAGTGTAGCTTTGAACGTAAACCATTGGGAATTACCAATCAGTATTCAAAAGCATACGGTTTAAGGATGCACGAAAATCCTATTAAATCTCGTTACGCCCAAGCGGGAAGATTATAATTATTACTCTCGATGTATGGTAACAAAATGTATGGTGATAGTTTATTGAATTCATGAAATTTAAAAACTTAAAGATCAAATTTATTACATCCTGTTTTACTTTTGAAGAATTGATATTAAAATGTTGTCAATATTAGTTTTTTATATTGTACTTCAAACAGAGTGCAACTTAAACCGTTCGGCAACTGAATATATTATTTTTAGCTCCGCATTTTACTACCCGCTCGGGCTATACACCTATGTGCTAACTACAATAATGTGTTAGGGATTAAGAAGGTTAAATTTAGAGGACGCGTAGCTGCATTTTCATATTGAGAAAGTAGGAAACCATTTAGGAAAATCACCCACAGGACAAGTGACTGGGATCGAACTCTGATCTCCCCAACTTCGGCTGACTAGTATATTGCGAGAGTAGTGCCTTAGACCATATGGCCACCAAAGCGGGTTATTTCATGTTAATACCATATTTAGTTCAGAACATTATGCTCAGCGTCTTGGTGTTCTTAATGAGGTAATGTGTCAGAAGTACTCATTAGATTAAATTAACAGGATTGAGATCGAGAGTTTTTATTTCTTTGAGGAACCTGTTTATTAAGTAAGTTTATTTACAAATGAAAATTGCAACTGCGATAACTAAATGCTTTAGATAATTATGCAATTAGCGGCGCTGAGCTTATAACGAACATTGTTTTAACGAAGTAAATCTATAACAGTTCAAGTTCTCTTTTGGGAATATTTAACACAACAATATTTTCATAGGTGTACATTTAGTGTTTAAAATAACGTGTTGAATGCATGGCCTCAAATTATTAATAATACATGTTCTATCCACTAGTACCTTGATTAAGTAACCAATTCCATAGTTTAACAGTGTACAGACCCACTTCGGTGGCCGCATGGTCTAAGGAGCTACTTTCGCTAGAGAATAAATTTCCATTGACTGGGAGATTATGGTTCAATCCCGGTCGGGTGTATCGAGTGGGGTATTTCCTACAGAGTTTCCCGTTTTCTCTCAACTCAAATGCGGGTACACTTGTTCTATATTCAACCTAAATTAACATTAAACTATTCAAATAACTAATTACTCACTTCAGTGTCCGAATGGTTTAAGCCAAGGCGTTGCTTTCATGTTAGATTGGCCTGCCGACGATGGGGAGATTGGGTTTCGAATCCCCGTCGGGTCTATTAAGGGTAGTTTTTCTTAATGGCTTCTCGCTCTCCTTCCACGTAAAATGCTTCCTTCCACATTCCTACCCCAAAATGCCTCGGCTACAAGGGGCGAGTTGGCTTGCGAGTTGATAGAGCCTGAGGCTCTGAGGGTCAGCTACTGGCTTCGTGTAAACAGGTCAACCGAGTTACTGACCGTGAGAGTAGGTCTGATCGGCCACTCCAAATATTTTAGTCTAAGGGCCAGTTTCATAGTCAAATTTAGTACGCCTCAAGTGCGGCGCTACACTAAGTACATGACGACACCTACCTAAACCAGAATGGAATGGGCCAGTTTCCAATGCGAGAATGGCCCATTCCATTCTGGTTTAGGTAGGTGTTGTCATGTACTTAGTGTAGCGCCGCACTTGAGGCGTACTAAATTTGACTATGAAACTGGCCCTAACTGTCCACTGGCCCTCCCCCACTCCGCAGATAAGCTAGCCACTGGCGTAGTAAGAAAGCACAGGTTTGTAGCTGACCAGACACTTGACAATATCGCATAGCTGTCCACCCAGTCAGAAGGTCAGCTACTGTCTTACTGACTAGCCAGTAGCTCGCAACGTGTGAATAGCAAGGGTCAGTACAAAAAAGCCCAGTAGCTGTCCACCCAGTCAGAAGGCCAGCTACCGTCTTACTGGCTAACCAGTTGCTCGCAACGTGTAAACCATGCAGTAGAGTAGTTATCACGTATACGTATAGCCTGAACATGTATTAAGGCACAGTGATAAAAATAAAAATAATTATCTCATGCAACATTTTCCTTTATTTACAGTTTTCATCTGTCATGTATTAAACTTTTATGTTTACTTCCTTTTCTTTTTCAATAAAAACCCTTTCTATGAAAAAATCTTTAATGATTTTAAAACGTTTCTATCCTTGCAATAATAGCTTTGAATAAAATCGAGAAAACCTATTTATGTTGTGTTGATCAAGTTAAAAATTATTCTGTGGGAAATGTTAAACAATCTCTCGAAAGAAAGTCAATCCCCTTCCATCTTTAGATGATAACACTTTTGTTTATAATTCAGTAACAATATTTTTAAAAGGATATTCAACATTATTTCTTATATATTTAAGTCTATCTAGTAATATTTAATTTTCAACAAAAGAACTGTTTAATCCGATGTATCAAATTTTCTTCATTTTCTTCTTTTAAAAGATTTTAGCTCATTGATTGAGTTATTTGTAACTTCTTAGGTTAAATTATTTTCGTTATAGTAGTTCTTCTGAATTAAAAACTTTTATCTAAGTACTTTCTATATTTACTAAAAATGAGCTCTCAATACTTTCTTTCGTACTTTGGTCTATATTTTGTATTTTGGTTTGTAGACAAAACTTCTGTTGAATAATTATACATAATATAAATACGCACTTGGTACTTAAATCCTATCGGTATTGCATGGCGGTTTTTATGACCCTTTTATAAAGATAGACCGCTTCAGTGGAAGCATGGTCTAAGACGTCACTCTTGCAATAGACTGGACAAGTGATGACAGAGTGATCAGATTTCGAATCTCGGCCAGGTGTATTGAGGATGGTTTTCCTAATTAGTTTTCCACTCCACCTCCAGGAAAGGGCAGGTACACTTCCTCTAAATTCATCCTTTATAATCCCCAACACATTAGAGTAATTAGTGCATAGGCGTATAATTCGAACGGATAGTAAGATGCAGTGCTAAAAATAAAAATAAAAAACACTCTAGTTTAATCGGGTAGTATACCAAGAACAGAATTAATCCTTCCTATATAAAAATAAATCTTGTATTGATTTGTTGCTTAACTGTATTCAGTTGAAACCAATTTTCACCTTATTACAACCTATATAAATTTGTTTGAACTCTGTAATTATTTATTTAAAAATAATATTTTGCGGTGGATTTGATCTTTAACCATTGGCAGGAGAATATTTACTAAAAATATCAAACAAATCACTAAATAATTTTATCACTTTAACATTCCCTTCAAAAATGTTATTTTCTAATATTAATACAATATTGCTTGAAAAAATTAACTAGAAATTAGCCGAGGAATAGTTTTTACTTTTGGTTCATAGCAATATTTTACATCCAAGGGAAGCTTTACAGTTTTGGCACAAGTTTAATATCTTTTAACACTCTGTTTATTATTTCCTGGCTAGTTTTTTTATAATCACATCAATACTTTGAATAAAAAAGTATTTGTCCATAAAATTGTATGTATCAAGTTTAATTAAATGATGAACATCAGCAAACACATACACATTTTCTTGTAATATCAAATGAGTTTTCAAATTCCACATATTTTTCATGTAATTCTATTTCCTTCTCACATTTAACTTGCATTAATGCTTCTTCTACTTGAAAGCTACATTATTGAACTCCAGTTTAATTTAAAATATATTCGGTAATTGGCTGGTCAAAATAATAATAATAATAATACGCTAGTTGTTTCCAGTTTCCTAGCAAATTACTTGCCACTCAGACATACTATATGGGACCTTATATTATTTCTGTAAAAACAGCTTTAATGACTTATTTTTATTGAATCAAAAGATAGCACCATTACTTTGTAACTCTTTATTTTTTAAGTCTTTAACCCATTAAGTGTTAAGTGTAATTTTTAACAAGTTTCGAGTATGAAATTCTTCATAAATTAACTACTACATATATAACTAGGTTATTTAAAAATATATTCTCTAAAGTTACCTATCAATAAATGTATCAACAATACTTGTTTTAACATTGATTTTATCAGGGCTGACAAGTTAATTTCTTTTGAATCTCTTCATCAAAATAAAAACGACAGAACTCGGCTGTGCCGTGATCCGTCTAATATTATCGCACCCAAATACAGTACAGTACGTTATATTTCAACACGCATGCAAGAAAAGCACTTTTACATTGCCAACCATTGCTTCCCTCCAAGTATCATGTGGTCTTCCAGGTGACGTCAGCAGGAACTAGGGACGAAGGAACACCGGCACAAGCCCTGGAAGGGAACCGAGAATAGGCCAGTGTTTTTGAAGTTTTTAGAGCAAAACTTTTTTGGGCAAAATAAATCAAATACTGCTCAAGTAGAAACACAGAGTTTAATTTTATTCACATGTTGATAGCAACAATTGTTGAATATCTGTCATGAGCATTGTGGCACAATCTAACAAACTTTTTAAATGAAGAGGGAAAGTTATCATTAAATTCCAGGACACCCTTGACAGATATTTAAGAAACGTTGAGTTCATCATATGAAGAAAGTTAAATTATTTTTGTACTGGAACAACATTTGATGTATTTTGAGCAAAAAAAAAAGTTTTGTATAAAAACTGCAAAAATAATGATTTTTTTTCTCGCGTACCCTTTCATCCCACCTTAACTTCTCTTCTTAGTACCATTTCCCTGGGTAGTAATATGGAATAAAGCTAATCTAGTCTTGTTTGCCAATGACGGGGTGTTTGGGTTTCTAAGGCCAGGTGTAATGAGGGTGTTTTTTTAAAATAAATATCTTACATTAACCTTCCCCGAAAATGTTGGTTAAATTTAAAGGCCACTTTCCCAACCTAAACCCCATTCATGTAATTAAATTCGGGTATCCCGGAAAAGTGTGGTGCAAAAACAAGGTTTTTTTTAAAGTAATAACAAAAATTTTAAAAAAATGTAACGATAAACACCCAACCTCATCACACTATCTCACTTATTTAAGGTTATACCTAGGATCGAACTAGGGTTCCTTAAATCTATATTTAGCCCCATCCCTGTTCTCTAGGCCCCAAGGGGGTGAGCAACGGATGACAGTGAAGCTCGCAGGAGATTATGGCACCACCTCCAAACCATCTGTTTCCACCTCACGGGACAAACTGCTGGCATTAACACGGCGTGTGCACAAAAATCTCGTTAGGGGTTATTACTGCAGGACCTCCCTAATCCCTATTCTACGCACTGAAACACAGCCCAACCCCACACTTTAAAAAACAAACTAAACGATCCGATATCGCTAACCTCCCTGAATTTAGGAGAGCTTCTCCAATCTAGAAACGTCCCGTTTACCCAATTCATTCCCGCACGTGTTGATGGTTTTAAAAGTGACAGTTGGTTTAATTCGTTAAAAGAGAAGTTTATACTTCAGCACGTTGGAAAACACATCGATGGTCACACGGATAAACTGACTTGCTATACATCGGGTGGGTTGAGAAGTCGAATATTTGTAAACTTAGTTGAGGTTTTTTGACTCAATGAGGTTTTCCAATCTCCTCCCACGTAAACGTGGGTATACGTCTTCTAAATCATAACGTTATTATCACTATCATATTAATATAAATATGTGGATTGTTTCGACGAGTAGTAATAATCGGTGGATGCTAGAAACAAAATCTTTATAAGAACAGAGATTGAATAAAAAAATAATTTGAAAAAAATTATGAGTAAACAATAAACAAAAATCTTTATTAACTGAAACTGCAGATATAGATTTAATCATGTGCACAGCGTGAGAATAACTCTAATAACCAACAGTAAGTCTAGGTGTGTAGTACGAGGCACAAATATATAACTTATTGTAAATCTTGAGTATGTTTATAATAAATATTCCATTAGTGGAATTTAAGCTTTTATAGTCTTTCTGTGTATACAAATTCAAAATATGGTAGGGGTAAACTAAATGCAACTTCATTCATACGAGACAGCTGAATTGTTTTTGGCGTGCATTTTTAAAATGGCATTCTATTGCCATTATGAATACATTTACATAGTTAACTATATATATGAACTTAGTATTAGGCAACATTATTATGATTACTATTTAATATGCAAGTAGTGTCCTATTTAATGTTCTATACTGTACACGTGTGGAGATGAAATGTGAAAGTAGCAAGGGTTTAAATTATTATATAGTGTTAGCTAAATGAGTATCCTCGGTATGGATTTAGATAATTAGTCATATTAGTGAGTCACTGCAGTGTTGGAAAAGGAGTCTTAAAACGTTAGCTTTGCATAGTACTCGACTGCCATTAACGGGAGGCCAGGGTTTTAATCCCGGGTGCTTTCACTGGGGATGGTTCACTCCAAGTACTATAGTCAAAGTCGTTTTATCATTCATACCACCTCCATACCCCACGCTAATTTGGGTGCATTTCTTATAACTTACCCTACTTATCTCCATCTCCTTATTATAGTAAATCGTTAGTAGCGTTTGACGTTTGCGCAATTTTTTTTAATATTATTTAAAATTTATAGGCCTTCATTTTAACACATAGGATATCTAACGGCTTAATTTATAAGGTTGGGGTAAAGATTATGGTTTAGTGAAAATTCACCCGCGTTTTTGTGGAAAGTGGATGATAAAATTTCAGTGATTAAACCCATGTGAAAAACCTACACCCCCAATGCAACCAGCTGGGATTCAAACCCTAATACAACCCATTACCATCGATTCAGTCTTTTGCAATACAAATGTTATGGGCAGCATGATTACGAGTGTGGATCTCATCCTGTACACTTAGCTTATCTGATATATTAGCAGAGGGGAGGATCTCCTCCGACTGAACTTGCTGCAAGAAGTATGCGAGGTTATGTTAGAAATGCGGAAATAAAGTGATTATAAGTAGTTTGATGGCATCCTAAAAGAATAGAGACGTTGAAGGAATAATTTAAGGGGAATGTACCAGCATTTTCTTGGGGCTAACGTGGGAAAATGTCTGTATAAAAACTATCTCAGTACATTTTCCTGGTATACTGACCCAGACCTCTCCGTCAGCTGTAAATAAGACAATACAATACTGACGGCATTGTTTGCCTACCCCTCCCC
>CABFVZ010000586.1:70993-90445 GCA_902151445.1 Timema monikensis | reverse complement strand
CCCCTACAGTATCGGTTATCAAATTGTTCTAGTGTGTCGACCTGAAATTTGTGGTGAATTAGTCTTTGACACAAATTACGAGCTTAAGAGCTGTATAACTATCCTAAGGATGCTGGGAAGACTAAATCATCCTTCCTCCCTTTCCCCTTCTAGCACCACCAATTCAACATAAAATCACACCCAAGTGGCGCTAGAAACGTAATCTGCTTGGTGAAATGGTCAACGTCCTACTTTCCCTCAAACCCCATTCAGACCTTAAAGCTTGTCATTGGACAATGCGAAATCTGCTTACGTTTTGCTTCCCGCAAAGCGTCTAGTTTTCCGTCGCCGCCGCAGCGTCGAGTCTTAAAGAGCCCGCTGTGGTGTGGGCTCTCCTAAAGGGATATTTGCGGTGAATGGTGGGGGAGGGGAGGGGTTTTAAAGGGGAAAAGAGTTTACAAGGGCTTGAACTAGTTTTAGGACCATCAAAACGTGAAAAAAAAATCATAGAAACCACGTCGAGAGAGCTGTGTTTTATTTGCTTTGAGGCATCTCTTCGGGTTTCTTGGCTACGTTTGTATTTGTCACAAGTAAGATGATACCACTTGAAATTTAAATTGTGGTGAACTCCGAATCCTCCACCTCCCCCTACCACCTTCAGTAGCACGCTATATACCTTATTTTAACCACGCTGAGGTCAATTTCATTGTGGTTGTTGTTGTTGCTATTTAAGTTCAACAGAATGATTATTAAAAGCTCAAGATTATAAAGTGATAATGAGGAGATTGTTTTGATAATAATTGTACCAATGTTAGCGTGAAAAGGGGATGGGTAAAGATGACCCTGATAAATTATTTGTGTAGAAACCCTTCCTCAGTGTTTTGAGCCAATATTCGAACCTTGCCAGCTCCTGTCAAATGGATCCTGACTATTGTGAACCCAATGACTTAGACCATGCAACCACCAGCTCGGTTGTTTCTCCCTTCGACACAACCGATATTAAATTTTGCAACAACATCAGTAGTAGGTGAAGTGTGGCCTGTACTATTTGGGGATCTGGTGAAAAATATGCCTGCGCAAACTAGGACTATGCCAACCAACAGTACTTACACGCTCTATCTTCATGTTGCAAATCAGATATACAGGCAAGTCCCCGGGGATAACTGAGCTTTTAGGGGGCCTTTAGTGCCCCTTTGGGCAATACGCTTATGTATTAATTACGCTAATGTGTTTGGGAGGTGGATGGTGGAATTTGGAGTTGGTAGGCATACATTCACGTGGAGAAAGAGTGTAAAATCATTTAAGAAAAACCACCCTCAGTACAACTGACGAGGATTCAAAACAAAATAGTTTATTAAGTTTAAAAGAAACACAGGATTTCTCAAAATTATACTGGATTATACAGTTGTCACGACTATCGATCATCTATAAAGAACAAATAAAATTTCGAAGTTTCATGCGGTAGATATTTAAAATATGTGAGTTTATATATATATATATCTGAACTAAAGAATAAAGTGATAATTTACTCTTAGTTTAGGCCTATTTATAAAATGTAGAAAGAAAGGTTTTTATATACAAAATTTCGAAGTTTCATGCGGTAGATATTTAAAATATGTGAGTTTATATATATATATATATATATCTGAACTAAAGAATAAAGTGATAATTTACTCTTAGTTTAGGCCTATCTATAAAATGTAGAAAGAAAGGTTTTTATATACAAAATTAAAAACAATGTTTAGTCTAGGGCCTACCATATTATCAAATTCATGTTAATAGGATCAAATCAGCACCGGTGGGCACGCAGACTAAATGTTCAACTAATCTATTCTTATTTGCTGGTGACAAGAAGAGCAGCTTTCGAATTCCCCTGGAAATACTTATGGAGTTTTTCCCTAAATTATTTACCATTCTCCCTAAACGCAAATGTTGATACATCCCTTTTGGGGCTTCTTCATTTTATGTTATTGTTTTTATTTTGGTTCCGTGGCAGCAGTGTAATTTGTGAAATATATTCTTCTTTTCATTGTGAGGGCCATATTATTTGTTTCGATCATACTTTCTTTATACATTCTTCCTAGTAAAAATAAATTTACATTTCCTGAAATATCGAAGTTGATGGTTCCATAAAAAAAATCCGTACATAAAAACTTCGGTGCATTGAAACGATCTATTTTTTTATATACGTATGTATTGTGCAGTGTCAAAATATTATTATTAGCACCGCGTCTTACTACCCATTCGGGTTATACGCACTTTACGCTAATGTGTAATGGTAGGGTGATTGTGAGATGAAATGAAGGACCTACAGTTTAACGTGGAATCCGAACCACGGTGGAGACCTGGCATTCCTCACATTCACAAGATGTCTTGTCAGAGGTGAAGGAAGGGTTTGGAAATCAGATAAATCTTTGCCGGGACCGAGGATTGAACCCCGGCCGCCAGCACAGAAGTCTGACACCTTACCCCTAGACCACCAGGTCACCAGTGTCAAAATAGATTATTAAAAACCTTCCTCTCTCGACATCTTCGTTCTACTTTTTCTCACTTGCTATTCTTATGAAATCGTCACTACAGAGGAGAGGATGGACAAACCAATGTGTCTTGAAAAAAAATTATATATATAGAAACAGTTTGTATATGTTATGTCACGGTAATTCACCCAAACTTCTATTTATAGATAATTTAGATACAAGGAAATCTGATATATGGAGTCCATCTATTGTCTATCATTGTACAACTTGGGGTCTTGACATGACACAAACAGCTTTCGAGTGAGGCTTATGCCGGCGTGGTTTTATACGAAAGAAGATTACTTACTAATCTTGTTCTTCATCGTGGTATATATATTTTTTTTAAAAAAAAAAGCCCTGTGGATTTTGTAAAAAGCGGTAAGCCACTACACAGACTTGAAGACCGTAAAGGACGTTACTTCACTACAGACAGATCTGTAAGATAATGTTAGCTGATATCTTTTGGTAGCATCTCCTCTCCTCTTAAGTAAAAAAAAAATGTGTTTTCTGAATCTAGATTCATACTTGACCAGTTTAAAAATAATGTTAAAGCTTACCCCAAGTATTTTGTTATTTTAATGATATTCATTATATATTCTGAAATTCTAACTACAAGAGTCTTAGGGAAGTATCTATAGAATCCAATTTTTATAGAGAGAGCTTTCGTTGTCTGACAAAAAGGTTACTTGATCGTCTTTAGCGTGTTCATATGTCAGGTTAGACCTATATAATCTATATATGTCACTTACGGTGGGTATTTTACCTAATTATTAAACAACACTAATACAATAGTAAATGTCATTGTTGTCATTGCTGACAACAGTATATGTTTGTATTTTCTAAAATACTTTTCATGAAAACTAGACTGTAGTGGAATTCCGGAGGTAAATCACTCCCCCATTTTACCTGAACTGTTTTCTATTCGTATATTGGGAGATTGGTTGACTCCCCAGACTAGACTATAATCAAGGCCTTTTTTTTTAAAATGACTTCAAAGTTTTTATTGTGAATGTCAAGTCTGAAACTAAACATTGCTAGCGTGTCAAACGCCACACACACATATAGGATATTTTTGGACCTTACTAATAAAGTGTATTTATTTTTATTTATAAACTGTTCAACATTTTATATTTATTGGTAGAGTCGTTTTACTGATATAGTTCTAAGTTTGATTCTGATTATGGCCTAAAAGTATTGGTTAAATTGGGGTTTTCCCTTTTACAATATTGAACTAACAGCTGGGGGCTGGATGTTGTGTTTAATCCAGAACTAAGTTATTTTAAATTTATGTTCTGATATAATCAGTCAGTTCAGAAAGTATACATTAAATATCCTACATTATATTTAAAACATTAGGTTATAGGTAAATTATAATATGAATAGATTAAAATCAAATACATAATAAATATTCAATACATATTAATCTATATAATTATAATACAAAAACGAAAACCCTGACTCACTTACTCATCACTTTATCTCAGAACCCCTGGACCTGAAATCTTGAAATTTGGCAAAGAGGTTTCTTTCAGGTTGTTAGCATCTGATGAGAGGGGGATTTACGAAATTCGGCCCCAAAGGGGGTGAAACGGGGGCTGGAACATTGTATTTGTCAACAACGAAAAATAATTGAGAGATGAAATGGAAAGCTTAAATTTGGCAGAAAGGTAGAAGGATTGCCATATATAGTCAGACAATATAAAAATGGGAAATTCCAAAATGGTGATCTAAGAAATGGACGGGCTATAGTTAGAAAAAAACTTTTTAGATGAGGTATAAAATTAAAATTTAGCAGACAGGTAAAGAGACAACTTCAAATAACCAAATAAATATCGAAATGTGAAATTTCAAATAGTGATTTGGAGAAAGGGGGATCAGGGGTTCAAAATGTCCAAAAATTACAGAAATAAAAGTTATTTCTTAGTAGTTACTACTTATCACTGTAGAAGTAAATTAAGATTTAGATGGCAGTTAAAGGCACAACTCCAAATATTCATTAAGTCCAATTATTATTAATTGTGACACTGGTAAATAGGGTAGGTTGGGGGGTCAGGAGTAGGGGGATACAGAGAGGAAAAAAAGCTTTTAGATGTGGTAAAAAAAATTAATTTGGCAACCAGGTAGAATAACAACTCCAGATAACCAAATAATTATTCAAGTTTGAGATTTATAAAGGTAGTTCTTTGCCAAGACGTGTTTTATTCACATCTTGTGAATGTGTGAAATGCCAGGCCTTTAACCTGGTTCGGATCCCACGTTCAACTGTAGGTCCTCCATTTTCATCTCACAATAACCCTACCATTACACATTAGCTTAAGTACAACCCGAACGTGTGGTATTACGTGCTGTTAATAATAATAATGATAATAATGATAATAATCATCATCATCTAAAGGTAATTGGAAAAATGAGAAGAGGGAGGCCTTTGAAATTTCCCAAACCTATAAAAGCAACTAATTTCCATTGTGGTAGAAAACTTAAATTTAGAAGAAAAGTAAAAAGGGACCACTTCAAATAACCTCAATAGCCGGGGGATTTTAAATTTTAAATGGGATCCCGGGAAATAAAGTAATAGGTGGTGTATAAATAAAATAAAAACCCTTATAGGTCTGGTAAAAAGTTTAAAAAATTCAAGCAGATATAGGAACTCCTCCAAATAACAAAATAAATATTAAAGTTAAAATTTATAAGTGGGAGTTGATAGATGGAAAGTGTTTGGGGGGTGCTAAAAGTTTCCGAAACTAATATAAATAACTAGTATTCTGTGTTATGTTTACTGAAATTCAGCAAGCAGGTATCACAAATATAATTCTGAGCATATTAAATTTTAAAATGAAACAACAAAAGATATTGGGTGTGGGAAGGGAAAAATAGGTATAAATAATGTAGCGAAGGTATAAAATGAGAATTCTCCATGAATTTAAAGGTCTCACTGCAAATAACAAATTAAGACACATCTAATTTTTCAGAGAAAATAAATTAAAGGGTACTTTACATAAGTGGATATCTCAAATTTTGATAATATTTCTGCAATGATTTGAGATACGAAATAGCTCTAGCATTGTAAAATTGTAGCTCTATTAAAAGTAAGTAACATTAGTTTTATTGAATGAAATATAATTTTAAACTATTACTATTTTCCAAGCTATAAACACATATACATTTTTCACAATATATTTCTATGAAAATGACCCTATTTAATTTAATTTATGCTCTTTGATGAAATATGATGGATGCCCTTTACCCATGATATTTTTGCAACAATGTTTATTATTTCGTTTCATTTACATAAACAAGTGAAAAACTCTTTGAGGTGTAACGTACAATTTATTTTTACAGTGAACTGATTTTTGTATTGGATATCAGAACGCAAGATTAGGTTTTGGAAAAAAAATGAATAGATTTTGTATACTATTCATTCTAGATTTGGAATTTATATAATTTTAAAGTGGGTTTATTGATGTGAAATGGCGTTCTAAAATATATTGGTAGATGGTATATCAACATGTCATGTGTATGGTCGGTGATGAGGTTGTCTCTTTCACACGTTATCCTACGCCATGTTTGTCACTGACCATCCAAGCCGTGAGGTGATAGTTGATAATATCCGAGAACTGGGGCAGATTTCAGGTGATTACTATGAACAGTGAGAAGTACAGCTTTGTTAGCAAGGAGGCGTACTGTACTGAAATGCCCAAGCGTAGCACCTACAGTACCACTGTCTGTGAGCTGGAGGCGTCAGGGCAATTGTTCCCCTAGAGATTCGAGGTGTACCAAAATAGACTATTCTTAGTTGGTTTCGGTGAGGGTGAAAGAAAGCTCAGGTTTACTCGTGAACTGTCTGTGAGCACAGAGAAGTACCATACATATCAGACCCATAGCCTCTAGGTTAAAGTGTCTGCGCTCAGGGGGAAAGCTTGCGTCCTTCATCACGGATATCGCTAGGTGCCATCATTTCTATGAAAAGCTCAATTTAAACAAGGTTTTGTTACTAAATAAAAGTCACAAATATCCTTCTCGAGTCAATCGGCCGGCTTTTACAGCGTTAGATTCAGATATAGAGACCAAATCCCCTCTTCACAAAATCCTACCTCACAAAGGGCTTAAGCAAACTGCCTACTATGATTACAATGGTATCTTTATGACGATCATGTTAAAAGTGAGTATTTTAATAACTACACACTTGGAAGTGCAATTATCACTTAGCATTGACACTAGTAAAATTCGGTGTTGATGGAATCAAACTGACTTAAGCAGCGCAGCAAAGCTCCCATAAGGCTGAGGATCTGGTGTATACTTGTTTGTATCCAAGGATCATTTTGATGTGTATCAGACGATTGAGGAGCTATCACCTTTATCTCAGTTTATTCCGCATCAACACACTACACCTTCATTTCAATGTCCCGATGATGTTTCAAAGAATCTAGGTGGCAAAAAGCGCTGCCCTAGGGTTACAAATTCAATCAGAAAGAAGAAAATGTCTGAATCTGCTGTTGCTGCATATTCCCAAAAGCATCCAGAGGTTAATTAACCCACTGTTGCTAAATATTCCCGAAATAATCTGTAGGCTCCAGAAGTGGCAGTGGCGAGAAATGATCCTTCTTACAAAAAGAAACAGTAAGGCAAGAATGTTCTATTTTCTAAGAAAATGAACTCCACTCTCAGCTGCAACCCTGACGTTGTATCGGCTAGGAGCCAGATAATACCGTTGAGTTAGGTGCGCTTTGTACTGTCGGTCAGTGGTACAAAGCGAATAAGTGGAAGGACGAGACCCTCATCAGGGGATGATGCAGTGGCAAGGTGCAACTTTCTCCCCTCCACATTCAGTTAAATGGGCAGCACCCTCCCTCCAGGTGCTTCCTGAAAATCATCAGCTAAAAATATTGTTGTTTCAAAGCAATGTATTTCGGAGTGAGCATCATAACTATGGCTGAAAATGTAAAAGCTGTTATTAAATAAAAAAAATATGATAGTTCAAAGGAGAAGAGATAACACTGCTGGGGATTTCACAGACAGTTGCTAAAATTGTGAGATGGCAGAGGGAAGGAGGCGGAGTGAAAGATATAACTTCCCTGTCAATTAGTGAAGGATATAAACAGTCTGAATACAATCATTTATCCTGACCTAAAGAACCTAAGCGGGAAACCTATGTCATTGCTAAGAGAGAGGACTATTCTAACTCCTAGAAACGACAAGGTACAGGAGAACAACACCATCCTCCTCAGTCTTAGGGAGGATGACCTGCCGTTCAACACCAGTTGTGGAGATGGATGATGCTGTCCAATATCTGGTAGAGTTTTTGCACAACCTCAACCCCCTTGGACTCCTTATTCATACAATCCCCTTGAAGTTCAGAGAGCCTATCATATTGTTGTGAAATTTGAAGCCTTCAAAGCTGTGCAATGGAACCAGGCTGCAAGTGAAGGCCCTTGTTTGGAACGTCATATAGGCTACAATCTTCACATGGTGTGGTCATGGCGAAACATTTTTCATATATCACATTCCCCTCATTCCTTTGGACTACCCCTTCGAGCTTAAGAGAATCCAGTTCCCCCTCAGAGTCTGCTTTGAGATGACCACCCATCAACAAGGTTCAGGGTCAGTCCTTGAAGAAAGTGGGAGTTTATTTAAGAGCATGCTCCAGGGTAAGCACACTGAGCAGACTGGTGGTTCTGGCGCCTAAGGGAAGGATGACTAACATTGTATTAAAGGAAGTCCTTTCAAAATAGGCAACCACATAAGGAATATGAAAAGGCAGTAAACAATAGGTCTAATAAACAAAATTCCTCAATCAGATTATGACATGGCAGTAAGAAAGGGGACCTGCCAACGAAAATTCCCCAACCTGGACATGACTAAGAGACGATGACTGTATGGTCACCTTAACGTGGTTTCTCTCAGGTAAGGCTAAGAACGAGTCAATAACTAAAACATAATGTATAACGTATGTAAAAATATCCTCACTGGCTCTAAAGTCAAGAAAAGATACGAAGCCCTTGAGAAGCAAGATATATTGGCTAGTATAATTATAAACGTTTATTTTGACAAGCATTTCAATTATAGCATTGACTAATAATTTTACTTTTCTTAACTAATAGTTATAATATGTTATAACAAATAGTTATTAATTAAATTAAAAAGAAATTTGTGCAAATATTATTTTTCTTGTGCTTTTTTTCAGATATTATTTTACAATAGATTTTTTCTCAATTAAATTAATAAAACATTAAAAACTGTTGTGATCCGCACACAACGAGTGTGAGGGTCACATATAACTCACGGATCCTTGAGAGCCCTTGATATGAATTAAGACGTAAAAGCGAAATTAAAATTATTTTTATATTACGCATGTAAAACTATTAATTCAATGTTCACCTAATCTTCGATAATAGTTATTTTTAATCAATACTACATTCATCCCTTTCCCCCATATCTAGTCAATAATTGCCTAACTTAAAAGCTAGATAGATAAAAAAATATTTTGGACCACATTGTTATTACATCCCACCCTTCTGCTTTTATTCCTCTTGCTCCCCATCCTCCTTCCCAATATAAACATACGTTTGAATTCATATCTTTGAAAAACTTCGTACCAATCTCGACCACACATTTTACATTTTTAAAACTACTTTATTGAAATTTAAACATGTTTATTGTTGGTTGTCATTGATTGTAGTATGATGTATCTTTTGCCATATTTTTTGTCGTATTAGTTTGTTTGTTTTTTTATGTATGCAAAAACAAACAAATCATTACCTAACTAACCAAACATAGTTGCAATTCCGGACTTTTTTTAATTAAAAGACGTGATTGTGTCTGTCCTTTACGGTTGTATTCTATTCCAACTCTTTGCCTCAACTTCCACCCAACATTTCCTCTGCAAAAACAAACAAATCCACCTAACCAAATCTAGCCACGCTTACTAACTTCCCATACTTTAGCAGAAAATTGTAAGTAGAAGTCAAGACTAGTAGATGAAGAGGTACCTTCCAGTCTCTTGCAGATGCTGCCAAAGTGTGAATATAGAGGAGGAAAGAGAGAACTTTTGAAGAGGGAGAAGATTGCCCGCGGCATTTCTCAGCTCTCTTGAGGTCGATTACTGAGCCTACCTCCCTCCTATACTTCCCAAACTCCCGGCGGCGACGGGAAAGGAGAAAAGACGCCCGCGACAATTGCTCCACATTACTGGTGCAACGCCCCCGCAGAACAATTTCCTTCCTCCCGCTCCTGGGGGGGCCGCTATATAACTTCAACCACACCATCCTCGATATCCGACAACACTACTCACCAATACAGTCTCACGACAAGAGCTTTACAAACTGCAAGACAACAGTTGGACAGTTAGACACACTTGTGTTGCGTCACAAACAACGGAAATAATCATCAGCTTTCCTTGCGTAATACATTACGGTAATGATAACCATTCTAATAAGTCATTACGGTAATGATAACCATTCTAATAAGTCATTATTTTGTGCAGCTAGTTTTACTATCCGTCCTGGATATCCATATTTATTTACACTAATGGGGGTAAGGACGAGGAACATACATTTTAGAGGAAATTTACCATCATTTGCGTGGAGGGTTAGGGAAAACTAACTTCAATATTTCGGTCCAGAATTTGAGTTCAGTTCCCTCCCTCTCCGTTCCCAGTGAATCAGACCAAAATAAGTTGACGTTTAGTCCGCGTGACCACTGATGCTATTGTGGTTGAAGATGGAAGTTTTACAGTAAATTTTAAGTCTGAAATTTTCAATTTAAAATTTTAAAAGTTAATGTTTATAGAAAAAATGTTGATAGCAAAGTCAAATCATTGAATCCCAGGTGAAAGGAAATGTATTTGAAAAGGGTTTGATTATAATATTGAGGTGTTAAAATATCTGTCTAACCGAAGTCCAGGGAACACAGACGTTAGTGAAACTGTAGCTTTCATCGTCCAAGTGCTGTGACCGAGCCGTAAGTGTGAGAAGAGAACTGGGATCGCTCTAATTGCTTTATTGTAACTCATTTGGAAAAGTTTCTGTTGTTAAGGTTCTTAGATAAGATTAAGCGGAAGTGTAAGCTTTAAGACTCTAGATAATACTCGCCAAATATTTATATAATTAAAAAAATTTGCGGAAGATATTTAAGTATAATTTTTCAAAAAAATCGTTTTCTACCTCGTATCTAGTTACTTTGGTAAAGATTTATATTGTAATTCAAATATAAATCATATAGGAGCAACAAGATTAGATGATGGGTTAGACCCTGATTATGAATACCATGAAAACATTAGAAAGCTCGAAACGGAATTTAGTGGGGTGTAATTTACATAAATAGATATTAAAACTAGTTTATAGATCGTAAACTGAAAAATCTGGCTTGAAAACGCGCATAAATTCCTTAATTAAATTAATTATTTACACGATCAACCTCAGTGGATTTTGGGTAAAGTGATCGCCTCAGGATCCGATGTTCGTGGGTTGAAACCCAGCTGCGGTCGAAAGATATTTCTTTAGTGATAAAAATCCGTAGCACAACTTCCTTCGAAAAATAAGTAAAGCCGTCGCGTCGGTCCCATGTCGATTGTGGCATGTAAAAGAACCCTGGAAAGTATGTGAAAATATCTTTCATGGCAAAATTGGTGGGTCCTTTCACTCTCGCTCAAAGACATTCTCGTGTGCTGATATAATCAGTTGGTTCTGAAAGTGCATGATAAATACCTCAAATAAATAAATAATTATTTACAAAATATATGAAGCAGACTCAAAAAATAGTGTGTTAAAATTACGGGTAGTATTACTATATCTATAGGGGGTGTAGTAAGTAGAACCATTTTAAAATTCCAATAACACTTAGTAAGGGTGTGTTTTCAAGCAAAATAATTGTTGCTGTTTTGAATGTTAACTTATTTCTTTGGAGTAATTAGCCTGTAGACCTACATTCGAGGCAGCGTGTGGCTTAAGCTTAACACAATTTAAAAGCTTTTTTTGAGCCGTGTCTTACTACCTCCATCCAAATTTAATTACACTACTGGTGTAAGAATGAGAAAGGAATACGTTAGATAAAATGTAACCTCGTTTGGGGTGGGAGATAGAACGTTTTGCCACTTAAAGGACCTCCCACCCCCGGTAGACCCTGCCAAGATTCGAACATTAACTTTCCCATCACTGGCAAACCAGTTTATATGCACTTGACACCACAAAACTAACATAATTTATTAGTGAGATATACTCGTAATTAGTTATTGCTATGTGAATACTTATTTTAGATTTATTTTGTACCCCATCTTACTACCCATCCAACCTATACGCTTTTAATTATAATAATTAAGTATATAATAATAAATAATAGTCCAGAGGAAATGGCTCTTCATTGGCGTGGAGAGAAATTGGGAAACCATTTGATGAAAACCACCCTAAATTTACATGGCCAGGATCGAACATAAACCTCATCACCAGTAAACCAGACTAGATGAGCCTTATATTTACCCAACGTGCTCACCTGTGAGGGTCACTTAAGCTGGGGATGTAGTAGACGTGAGAAAAGGCCGGTGTTCTGGAGGTTTTTATAGCAAAACACTTTTTGGTCGAAATAAATAAATTATATTATATACAGTACAAAAAAGGGTATAATTTTCTTCACATGGTGATATCAACAGTTGTTGAATATCTGTCATGAGCATAGCGACATTAGTTAACAAACTTTATAAATGAAGAGAAAAAGTTGTCATTAAATTCCAGGCCACTCTTGAACTGTTGAGATCACCATTCACCATTTGAAGAACATTAATTAATATCTGCGTTTCTATTGGAGCGATACTTTATTAAATTTGGCCAGAAAAATGTTTCGCTTTAAGAACTACACAGATTTTTTCTCGCGCCCCCTACATCCCCACCTTAAAACTTCAAAATAACACCATTGCACCTACACTCAACTAGTAAAACATTTGTTACATCTTAAGACAATATTATGTGAATACTCAATTTAGTATAAACCAGGTTAGGCCCCTAAATCCTCTTTTTATTATTGTTTTGGTCAACTTTGAACATTATTTGTTTTTCCCAGATAAAGAACTATTTGCTGGATCTTTATATATTTTAAATGGAAACACACAAAAACAGACAGGCATGGTTGTTTCAATTCTACTTTTTTCTATTACATAAATTACATAACATACAACTAAACGCTATTAATTTGTTCCTAGAGATTGTTTTTTCATTAGGTAGGGACTTATTTTCCGCCCTGGAGACGGAAGAGTGGGGGGGGGGAGTAAGGAAGGAGATAATTTCGCACTCTCTAACATAATAACCCCATATCCCCCTCTTTTCCAAATTATCTAGTGAAATACCGGGCAGCAGCGGTACAGAGACATCGATCCTGCCGTGGTGGGAGAGCCTTCCCTTTAATACCCCCTCAACCCTCTACATTACCCCTCCAACCATACAAAATGAGGAAATATAATCCAAGAAGTGAACACATGCCTAACCAGGGTATAAATAACAAGCATTACCTCTTAACATGGAATATTTTTCAAAAAATATCAATATTAGGATGTAGAAGAGGGGGGGGCTGAATGAACTTCCCATATTATTTTATAAAACAGCAAGCGTATAGTCAGATCGTCATAAGTATAAACATTTCAGAGACTACATAAATATAGTGTGTGCCCAAACATACAAACAGTATCTCACTATTTTTAAATACCAGCGGTCCAGCCCTGGTGGACACAGGGACTAAATGCCAAGCTCATCTAGCCTGTTTTTCTGATGACGGAGAAGTCAGAGTTCAAATCCTGGCTGGATGTCTTACCGTGGATTTTTGCCCAGATAATATATTTCACCCTTTATGAAAATGCGCGTACAGTTCCTTTACTATCTTCCTCATCCCTACTTTATTGGTGTAACTGTATTAAAATAATCAGAAGAAAAGTGCATCGCCTCTTAATAGCTATTTGGGCCGTACGCTTTCATATTAATTATACTAATTGGATATGAATGATAGAGGTAGAATTTAGAATTAATGTAAGTTTATTTGTGTAGAACGAGAGTGGGAAACCATTAAGGAAAATACACCCTCAGTATACCCAACCAGGTGTGAACCTTGACATCCCCTCACCGATAACCAGAATAAATGAACTTGACATTTAGACAGTTTGTTCGCCGAAGCGTGCCGAATGGGTAGTAAGACATGTATTTTATATATATATATATATATGTGTGTGTATGTACACCATCCAGTCCTCAGCTGTTAATTTATCAATATGAATGGGTAAACCCACATTTAGGCAACGATCAATTTTTCAGCCGTGTTGGAAATCAAACCTGGGACCCTCACATCAATAGACAGGTGCACTACCGACTAAGCTAAGGGGTCAGAATAATCAAAACTGGCAGTTTGTAAAGTTACTAAGCCCATTTAAAAACATTTGCACAGTGATACATTAACAGGTTCAAACCCCACGCGAAATTTTTTGAACAAAATATATATTGCTTTATTTATGGTTCAAACAATATCAAAATTAAGACACTAATACAAATTAAGGGGCTTTGTTACCATGAAAAGCACTTCAGAGAGTTTCTAGAGGTGTTAAATATTTAGAAATTTTCCTAACCTTCGGCATTTTGGGGGTTAATTTACCATTAAAAAAACACTTCAGAGAGATTCAAAAAGTGTTTAATATTTTTAAATTTTCCAAGCCTTCGGCAGCTAGGGAGTTATTTTACCATGAAAAAAACACTTCAGAGAGCATCTATAACTGTTTATCATTAATAATTTTTTTCTAGCTTCCATCAATTGGGGGATGTGCCCACTAAACCCCCCCTGAAATTATTTGCTGGCTACGGCCTTTATTAGTATGCATAGTCATATTTAAAAGCGAGTCCCTAAAAACCAAAAACACTAGTGCCAAAAAATGTTTATAGTGGCTGGATGGTACGTTTTGTTTGTAGGGCCCGTTACATTTTCGGGATTGTTGGCGGTTTTAACCGTACATGATTCAACTGAATGGATAATCCCGAACAGAATCAAACTTAACTTGATATTTCTTCTATTTTCATCGTCGTGGCTAACCGAACGGTTGGTGATCCCGAATGTCAAAGTGCTTTGTTTCGAAACGGGATTAAACGACGGTAAACCTGCCGAGTAGTCACGTATGGTTAAAATGACCAACAATCCCAAAAATTGATGGGATGTGGCCCTTAAGCATGAGCTCCAATCCTGTACAGACATAAATAAGAGGCTTGACAACTTCGTTAAGGAACAAACACAACAGCCAGACTATGAGTTTATATTATATAATTATATAGAACAGACCCAGTTTAAAAACGATACAATTATTATTAGTATGGCTCTCGGCTAGGATCGCGTTGGAGACCCTCAGACCATTATTATTATTATCATTATTATGTTGTATAGGCCCATCGACACGATGAGGTTATTAGGGCCTCTCAGACCAGTAGTTATATTCCTGGGTGGTACGATGGATATATGAACGTTTACTATATTATTTTAGACGTCAGGTCAAAAACTCAGTCAGTTGCACATCTGTCCACTGATCTAGGGGTCCCAGATTTGATGCCCAGCAAGGTCGAATACTTTATAATATGAGGTTCTCCTTTTATAGATGTGAACTGATGGCCTCATCCAGGGTGAGCATCTGTTTTTGGATTAGGTTATTTTATAAGTCATCTGCTGATATAACAAGTCGATTCAAAAGGTGAACGTTCAATACCTCGAATATATTAATTTATTCCATCAACAGACCGAGATAAAGTTCCCCTCGATCAACAATAAAAAATTAACCTCCTTTAAATACATGGCTATGGTAAAAAGCTTGACAAATGTGTTGAAATAATTAATTTGGTTTATAGAAATACGGACTTAAAATAATAATTTCATTTCATTTATTAAAGTGCTAGCCACCAGTTGTGACCCTTAAGAGTCTGCACAGGACAAATAAATTGCACAAGGCCTACAAGATAATAAATACAATGTCTTTGTGTACAGTAAATTACAATGAAATAAACTAAGTGCTAAGTAATAATTTAGAAGAAATACAAATAGCAGATAATCCATGAGTAGTTATTTAGTGAAGAGGCCACAGTAAGCAAACAGAAAGTAATTAGTTATAAGTGTTAACCTTAAATATGTTTGATTTTTCTTTTATGATAAAAATCAAACTCTGGAAATATAGAGCTAACGCTGCTTATTTAACGACCAAAAGGGATGTGATTGTAAGATTTAATTATAGAAAATATTTTATGATTTTGAGAGACCCAAAAGGGCACAAGGATGCCCACTTGTTCAAGGGTGGATTGAAAATAAATTGTTTTATTAAAAATGGTAATTATAATAATAATTTAATTCGCTGGGAAGAAATACAACTATACTACTATTATACTACATGGCTGACTCACTCACTGACATTAATGTTCACCCACTTCCAGGTGAGCTAGAAACTTGAAATTTGGCAAACTTATAGCTTCTAGCCTGTAACCGAAGGGAAAATTCCTAAAAAAAATCTAACGCCTGAAAAGAAAATTCAAAATGGTGGATCAGCTTTAAAGTCGGTGCGGACCTTTCTTTGGAGGTCTCTTGTGGCTAAACGGTAAGACCTATAAAAAAAAACTGCTCTTGAATTACATTAGTTTACATCCACTTGCAAAGAAAACGCACTGGGGACTTGGAGGAGTAGCCCCAAATGAGTAAAAAAAGTATACTATATAAAGCTGATGAACCAGTGGACGCGTGGACATAGGCGCTAGTCTCATCTTGTCTGTCTCGGTGGTGATAGAGAGGTTAGAGTCTTAAATTCTGGTCGGTTGTACCGTGATGTTTCCCCCTAAATGGTTTACCACTCTTCTTTCAAACAAAATATGGATACATTTCCTTCTAAATTCTCTTATTTCCTCATCCCCACTCTAATAATGTAAATATGTGGTTACCCTGGCCGTGGTGCAGTAAAATGTATCAGAGATAAATACAAATTTATTGCGTCTAATTTAACTTTATTGCAAAAATTAATAGCTGTGTAAACGTTTGTAGCTAAATTTCTGGCTGTATCTCTTGTATTAGTAAATAAGTTAAACAAAACTTATGGTAATTTTCCAGGTTTAACTTAGACGGTTGGTTTAAAGTGTGAGAGACGGTTTTAACGACGCTTTACTTCAAGTTTGTGTAAGTAAAACTTGATAACGACTACAACTATTTCGAACTCGCACACAAAAGTTGTTTTGCTATCATGTGGGCTTAAAGTTATTTGTAATAGGCTACTAATCCTTGGATAATAAATAATACTTTATATTTTATGAGTTTTTAAAAAGCCTCTATAAAATCTGATGACAGTGGAATGCAAAGAAATAATTTTTATCTTTTCTATCGATAGTAAATCATAGTCAAATATATAACCAGAAAATCCAATAAAAGAAATCTAAAAAAAAAGGTAATGTTACAAAAACTATTTAAGAATAAAAACTTGTTTGTATTATTTTATTGATTTGTTATCAATTTTCCATATTTATACAGCTTTATTATTGGTGATGGAAATGTTAAAAAAATACTGCCCATAGTTTTAAATCGGTAGTTTAACAAAAATGTGGTAGGCCAATTTTAGTAATAAAATGTAGACTAAATGTATCCCGATACTTATAATTATTGATTTTTTAATTTCTAATAATATACCGGATAATATACATCCGATGTGCTTACTAAATATCTATGACTACCTCTAAGACTAATACCGACAAATAACACTATGGGAATACATATAATTTCACAAAAAAAGTAAAATAGCTCATTAACAATAGGGTGAAACAATGCCACTTTATTAACTCGGGCTTTGGGAGATATCCTTGAGATATAAATAGTAGGCCTAGTAAGAATAAAATAAGCTTAGTGCATAGTACTAAACGGCCACGATAGGAAATTAATCATTTTATGAGAAAAAAAATAATGTACAACAACAAAAATTATAATAGAAGCACGAAACCCGAATCCAAGAAAACGGGTTTTGGCTCAATATAATTATTTTGGTTGTTTTTTTGCGTGATCATCAGTGAGAAATTCAACCCTAAAAAGAAATATAGGATAAACATAAGTAAATATATTTTCTTTTTAATGTTGAAATTTACTAAGCTGTTTTTTAAAGTCATAAAACATTAAGTCGCTTAATTTATCAAGGAACTAGCTTGGATAAACACTAAAAAGCTTACTCTTATTACTGTAGTAAGGAGTGATTATCTTAAGCCGCGTTCACACGGGTGTAACGTGTAATGTAAGGGACAGTGTAATGTGACGTGAATGTTTTGCACGTCCCACGAGCACGGTGCGAATGTTACTGCGCATCGTCTGAACCACTCAGTCACCACGAATACGTCGAACAGGCGGGTGCTGGTTTAGCTGTTATGTATTTAGTGACGGAAAGTGAAAATAAACCTGGACGTTGTCGTTGGTGGAAAACACAACTTTATAAAAAGAGACAGGGTGCTGAATCAATTTAGGATTTAAATATATTTTCCAGTACCCTCGTCCTTTTATTTGTCCTGCCCGTTTCTCTTGGATACAACGCTAGCAAACTTGTTCATTTTACTTTTATTTCCTTTGCATACATCTCCATAGAAGAACCAATTTATAGGTTTTTTGTAGTAATTCGGGTGTTTCGAGTTACATAAAGTCTCTTTACTTTTGTATATCTCGATCAATTCGAGGGATTTCTCAATCAATATTTACACTTTGCTATAACTATTTTAACGGCCGGAAATAATATATAAAATATGATCTTAGCATACATTCTAAAAGGTTTTCTTCACTCTTCAATTTGAGTGCGCCCCATAAAATAATTCATCATAACCTATCTAATTCTCTTCTCCAGTCCATTCGACAGCCTATGTATGTGTTGTAAGCGGTATGAGGGAGGGAGGGGGGCGATACTAAATGTGTTTGGCGGTGAGAACATACACACACCACAAATACATCTACCAATTCCCCCGACAATCCCTCCACACCCTCCTCCCCCTTTAGTTCATTACACACGACCCCCTTGATGGGACGCGTTACATGCTGGTAAACGCTGCGGAAACTATCCTTGCGACCTCGCGCTTTGGGCAAGATCATTAGTGCCATCTTTCAAACCCTTCCCCACCCTCCCATTCATCCTCGAGTGACTTTTTCATTCGCATCTCATTGTGATTGTCGTTTATTAATCTACAAATAGTGATCAAACAGGATAAACACGAACTATTCTTTGTTCACTAAATGCATGTGTAGTCAGTCCCAAATGTTAATTTAAGTTTTAGTTTCACATTTTCCACTATGACTGTTAATGAATTATTCTAAAGGGGTATGGATTATGAGGGTATCTCAGAGTAAGTACATTCTCACGTTAGCTCCCCCCCCCCTTCCACCCCACCAAGTGCACGTAGTTGGTCCCGGTATTTGAACTCCCATCTCCCTGTCAACGGTGACTAAATGCAATGTGATTCTAACGTCTTAGACTACTCAACTATTGCTGCGGGTCCAAGGGGCTTTTGTCAGTTTAAAAAATAAAATAAAGCTAATAACAGGCTCGTAAAAAGTGGGGGCCATGTCTTAAGAGCGTGCATCACATCCCCATCAACTCTGTGATTCAGTCGCTCGAAATCGTTAGTTTACATGAACACTATTGCACGTGGATCATGTATGATTACACATTAATAGAGATAAAAAGTTAATAGACGTTATAATACAGAACATTATTGAAATATTAAATGATATTTGGAATGAAACTGCATTAAAAAGACTGTTCTTGACCATTTTTGAATGGCTTCACAGACAAGCACTGTGCACAAATCTTCATTCTGTCTTAATTGGGGCATACTGTAGCTATTAACAAGAAATTTTTTCGCTTTGTCCCCCTTCGTCACCACGGAAACTTCTCGAGTAATCATTCAAATACGAATGTACTGAACACATGTCTGGCATATTGTAGGTATTTTCTTTT